>JANHGO010000063.1:12223905-12288694 GCA_024606505.1 Aquila spilogaster | reverse complement strand
CAGAAAGGACATTGAGGTGCTGGAGCAGGTCCAAAGAAGGGCAACAAGGCTGGTGAAGGGCTTGGAGAATATGCCCTATGAGGAGCGACTGAAGGAACTGGGGCTGTTTAGTCTGGGGAAGAGGACACTGAAAGGAGACATCATTGCTCTCTTCAAATACCTGAAAGGATATTGAGTGAGAGCAAGGTTGGTGTCTTCTCACTGGTGACAGGTGACAGGACAAGGGGAAATGGCTTCAAGTTGAGCCAAGGGAGGTTTAGGTTGGATATAAGGAAAAACTTCATTACAGAAAGGGTTGTTAAGCACTGGAATAGGCTCCCCAGGGAGGTGGTCGAATCACCATCCTTGAATGTGTTTAAAAATCATCTGGATGTGGTGCTCAGGGACATGATGTAGCGGTGGGTTGTTAGAGTTAGGGTAGTAAGGTTAGGCTGAGGTTGGACTTGATGATCTTGAAGGTCTTTTCCAACCTGAGCAATTCTATGATTCTATGAGGCAGAATAGCAGGTGTGTCAGATCTGGCCCATTTGGCAGGATGGTAGCCAGCTACTCCAGCTCATTTGCAAGCAAATACTTTATTTACCCACTTCATCACAAAATTCACCGAAGCTCCAAAAGCTCTGGAGCCCAGATGAACAGTCTGCCTTGTTCTTCTCTAAGGAATCAGCATTTCTGCAAGGACAAGTAGGCAGCAGTTAGTGCTACTGAGGCAAACACCAGTGAAAGGCACAGACTGAGAGCTAGCAGGGTATGTAGGGAGCAACAGCAGCAGTAGCAGAGCTTCCTCACCCTAGGTATAATCCCAGTAATAGGAGGATCAACGTTAGTGGAGATCTTGCTGAGTCCCTTTCTTATTGCTGAGGGGATGGACAAGTTGTGGAGAGCTTTCCTGGACATCCGCCATGTTCTAAGCCAAAATCCACCTCCAAAAATTCTCCCTTACTTGCACCTGGCATTACAGTTAAGACTTGTCAACTGCCAACTGTGCCATGTGCTTAATCGTAGCATTTTGAATCCAGATCATCACATTTCATATAGGCTACTAGAAAACAATAAATTTTATTGATCACTGTCCTCAGTCAAGCTTCAGCTCCCATTCAGAGCTGAGAGTTCCCCTTTGAAATCCAAGCACCAGATACCAGAGATGTGTTCTGAAGTGACACTAGTAAACACAACAACTTTTCTGGCCTCTATCAAATTCATATTGAAAATTATTCAATTTTTTATTACTAAAATCTATTTTTTCCCTCAAAATCTCATTCCGTATATATTTGTCTACCGATAAACCTTCCCCCATGTGTGAACATTGCTCAGATAAGTGTTCTAACAAAAATTAAGGATTGATAGGTTAAGAGGTGACTGTATATTCATAAGTAAACAGATGGCTTTTCTGCTGAAGAATTCTTATCCAGAGCTGCATAACTAAGGAAGAGAAGCAGCTTTAATGATCAAACAAAATATGAGACCTGGAAAGCAAATCACTGCAAAAGCCTATTGACTTGTTTAACATTTCAGAAAGCTCACAACATAAAGCCTTGTTTTCACATCCTGCATCTGCACTCTAATTAAGCTGATTTTCATGCTTTGCTAATGTTCATCTGTGATGTCTTTGCAATATGAAACTGAACACCTCCATGCTCAGGAAACCATCCATGCTGCACTTGCTGAATCTGATTCCCTGCCTAGCCATTGGTCATAACAACAGGGGTCCAAACACTGCCTTTGGCAAACAAAGCCATGCTGCCGGGATTGTCTTACATTTAAAGCAAACAACATAGCAGGTCCCAGCCTATAAGTACACTTACAAATCTCTCATCTTGAAGAGAACAAGGAAATAAAAAAAGGTATTTTTTGCACCTATTTTATTATTCTGACACACTGAGGTGCTGGCCAGGGCTGGGGTTCAGCCTCTGGGTGTACTCCAAATCCAGAGCAGGCTCCCAGCCATGGCTCTGCTGTGGCTCTGCAGGCTCTGTCTAGGATGTGCCTACATGGAGAGAGGGGATCATGCAAAAAATGCCGATGCCCATGGCATGGATTCCCAGCACTGACATGATAACCCAGTTCATACCTGTGCTTGTGATCCAAAGGATATCTCCCTATTACTGTGCGCTGATTGAGAAAACATCAGGGTAAAATAACAGCAAAGTTCCTTAGCTCTTGAATGAACTATAATTACTGTGCTGTCTAGAAAAGTAGCTCAATTAACAGAGGGATATATATGGGGGATTACTGTGCTAAAGAACACCTTCCTTCTAATGACTTTCTACAAGAATTTCTATGCAGAGGAGTTTCGAAATGTATTAAATGCTGGGCAAAGGGAGCACTGCAGGTACAGCTCAGCTGCATTACTGAATTTTTAAAGAATGAGCAATTTATATTACTGGAACATTTAAAAAGAATTCAGGGAGAGATAATACATGATTAACGACTATCAATAAATGGTCAGTCAGTGGTTATGACAGTTACGAGTCTACGAGGTCAACAAATCTGCTAAAGTGATAGGATCATACTGCATACAAAGTACATGCTATTATTGATCCTTATATACTTTTAACACCTCTTAATGTTTACTTAACCTTTTTATAACTATATATAACAATGAACCAAATATGAATTAAAAAGAATTGGTTTCCATTGGATCTAGTGTAAAAAATTAATGGTTTTGAGTTTCTGTCATTCGTTTTAGCCACAAAGTCTAGAGGTCAGGATCCAGCCCAGCATGTGGTGTGCCAGCATGAAGGGCAGCTGCAGAAGGCACTTGCTATTTATGCTCTGAGGACCTTTTCAGCTTGCTTCTCCCTGTTTATATTTGTCATCTCACCAGTTTAGTCGAAGAGGGATTTCTGACAGCCTCTGCATTACAGACCCTTCCATACTCTCCCTTCTGCCCCCTGCATATTGTACCTTTCTTGCTTGTAACGCAAAGTTGCAGCTAACCCTCACTATTGCAAAGACAGATTTCAGATCAATCCTACCAAAGCAACACATCTAGGACTCCACGGATGGGAAGCATCATTCCATGGACACTGTCAGCCTTTATTTATCTATAAAAGTGATTCACTCTTCCTGCTACATCGCTGACCTTTTCAGAACTGCACCCACAGCTCACTCTGAAGCCAATAAACTCTTAAAGCAAAGACAAATAAGCCCGCCTAAGCCCATTTCAAGATTTTCTAATTACATGTGAAATGCCTTTGCACTTCCAGCAGATCTTGGGGGTCATTGTACAATGGAGTTGACACACACAGATGCTCCTCCCCAACTCTGGGAGAGCTACAAACCATGCAAAAACAGGCTGACAATGCCTCAGTTTATTTCTGAGTACAGGCAGATGCAGATGCCATCTCTCTGCATCATACATGCCAAGCACCTATTGTCATGCTGTTTGGAAATAAATAGCTGACACAACGTACGTGTCCTGGCTTTGTTACACCTGAGCTATAGCACAGACCTTCACTAGTGAATTCAAAAGCAAATCAACAGTCAACTGGGACCAAATGTAGAAGGCTTAGGATAAGGCAAGTTATGCTGATCTTACTGGTCAGATCTTTCCCTAAATATAATGGGGATATATGCCTAAAATGCAGGGTGTGTTGTTCTCTCATCATCTAGTCACTAACATAGCTGCACAAGCTTTATGGAGTGACTCCAAATTTACCTTTCTAAATGCACTGACAGACTGAGACAGAAGTGAGTTTTATTTTGCTTCTGGCTGTAAAATTAGCTATGCCAATTTTAAAATAAAACATTCTGTTTCTTTCTGTCCTGGAGTACTGCTGAGAAAGTCTAAACAGACATTCAGACAGCACAAGAAGGATGCGGAGCAGTTGGAGTGGGTCCAGAGAAGGGCCATGAAGATTATCAGAGGGCTGGAGCACCTTTCCTTTAAAGAAAGGTTGTAGGAGTTGGGCTTGTTCAGCCTGGAGAAGAGAAGGCTCTGGAGAGACCTCGTTGTGGCCTTCCAGTACTTGAAGGGAGCTTACAAGCAGGAGTGGGACTGACTTTTTACATGGTCTGTAGGACAAGGGGGGAAGGGTTTTAAATAAAAAGAGGGAAAGTTTAGGTTAGATGTTAGAAAGATATTCCTTGTTCAGAGAGTGGTGGGGCACTGGCACAGGCTGCCCAGAGAAGCTGTGGATGCCCCATCCCTGGAGGCATTCAAGGCCAGGTTGGATGGGGCCCTGGGCAGCCAAATCTGTTGGGGGGCAACTCTGCCCATGGTAGGAGGATGGAGCTCAATGATTTTTAAGATCTCATCCAATTTAAGCCATTCTATGATTCTGTGATTCAATGCACCTGACTTCATCCCCTTCCTATGGAGGAAATCTCTGTACTAGCGGTTACGTGATGTTCTCCATTCACTCTCAGGAACAGAATTTCCCTGGAGATCCCACCAGGGATGACTGGGGATTTCACTTGGTCTGTAATTGCACTTGGTCTGTCTTGAGAGGCAAAAATCTTGAGTGGCATTCCCAGCAGTGCTAAACAATATAAACTTAAGGGACTTCTGTGGGACATACTCTGGGGAAAGAAAGATTCATATCAGTCAGTACATTGTTGAGCAAACAGAGTTGAACCAAGACTCAACCCAGGCAGATTCAAGTACTTATCTAAAGAGCCTAAACTAAGCATACTGTCACTTTAGGCCCACTTATATGCCAGTACCAACAATTCCGTTTGGTTTTCATACCAAGAGCACCCTTCATGCTCTGTGAAGGATAACAAAGTTAATATGAATGGACCCAGAGATACCTCCCTTGTACTTCAATTGGGGTGGTGTACACTCAAAACACATGGCAGAAGCTCAGAGAAATCTGTCCAAGTTCAGTTCCCAACTTGTCACTATCTTCTCCACTCCCCACTTTTCAATCACAGAGAACTGAATATGGTCCAGGGAAAGACCCTTGAAACCAAGCAAACAGCTAGAACAAACCAACCAAAGCTTTATTATTAAAAACTTCTATCTCTGTTCTGAGATCAAGATTAGATATGAACTGTCCTTGCCAGTCAGGGGCTGTCTGCCCAACGCAGTTATAAATGAGGATATCGGTGATATGGGGAAATTATGAATATGTTACTTCAGATTCAGGTACCTAGAACAAATTATTTGTTTTGACAGCCTTTGTGTCTTACCTCATTATAAAGTGAATCAAAGGCAGATCCATGTCCACAGCTTCTCATGAAAATGCTACAGTTTCAAGAGGTCACAAAATAATTAAATTCCACGTCATAGTAGAGCTAAAACAGAAACTTTTTTTTGGTCAGCACTCAAACACAGCAGCCTGTGGGTTTGGGGTAAATTTTAAAGGCCTCACAGCAAATACAAACTTTTCTATGGCCCTTAATCTATCTTTATTTTCCAAGAGTATATTTAATTTTAGGACTACCTACACTGCAGGAAGTCATTTTATAAAATCTGACTGATCTAGTGAGTGCTGTACATTGATTTGCTCGGTCTTGTTTTCTGCTTAGTCCTTTCTTCTATTCTTCCAGCAGGCTGCTGCCTTTTATACTTCATCAGACATACTGTATATATTTACAATAATCCAGTACTGAAAAGTAACTATATCTCATAAAATTTCACCATTAACAAGATGTGAACACCAGAAAATGTCTATCAAAGAAGAGATACAGAGGTTGTTCTAGAGCATAATCAATTTTATACAGAAGTGCTTTGCTGTCCATAGCATCCTTCTCTCCATTTTGTTCGCTTTGTTTTTGTTCTTGTTTTTGTTTTTTTTTCCCTATCATTCTGCAATGCCCTTTTGTACTTATTTAACCTTCACTCTCTCTTAAATGTTCAACCCTACACTTAACTGTCCTGGAGTTACATAGTTAAAAATACATCTGAGTTAAAAATGGCATGGACTGGGAAGAATGAGATACAAAGTGACAGCTAGAGAAAGCCATTATACTGTCATTGAAAAAAAATTAAACAAGTACTTCTCAAAATAAGAAGTTCTGTATGTACTGGCTTTCTTTTCCTAATGTTTGGCATAACAGCAGCACTATCACTCATTGTCACGCTGGAATGGCTAACATTGCTCCTTAGGAAAGCATACTTTCATCATTCATCATTACAGTTCACACACATACAGGCACAGAGACATAAGCCAACTAAAAAGAAAGCCACAATGGAATTTATAACATTTACTTTTTAACTTTCAAAATTTTAATCCAAGATACTTCAACCTGTGAATTTCAGGCTACCTTTAACCAAAGTGAAAGTTGCATCAATGTGCGTTACTGTCTCAGTCCACCAGAAAGTCCTTATTCCTTGTTTTTACACTTCCAAATTGTTTGCATTAAAGTCAAGTGAGAATCCAGCCCAAAATTTGTTGATTGTGGGATTTTTTGTTCCTTTTTTTTTTTACATTACAGACAGAATACTACAGTATAAACACTTCTTATGCAGAGAAAGATAAGTTACTGGCATGCATTTAGTTTGACTTGGACACATCACTGAAATACTGCCTGTGGTTTGAATGCAGTCTGATACCCTCTGAAAAAGCTAATATTGCCTTGGATGAAAATCAGTTCAAGAATAAGACATACACAGGTGTATGCCTGCATGCCAGGTATTCAAAGCTTTATTAGAGACAAGACATTTAGTCAATAGAACCAACCGGGCCTGAAGAGTGATTCAGTCAACCAGGCACTAGCTGTCCACTCTAGGGTAAACTGAATTACTCTCTAAGCTGCATCAACATTACTGGCTGCATATCCATGGACAACAATGGGATCGTGAAACACAATGGGCTCATTTTAATTGCCTATTTGCACCTTTAACCAATGTCATTTGAGATGATTCGGGGTATCCTTCATTTACTTCTTGGGGTGTCTCATTCTGCACTAACTGACTGCATGCAGTCCTATAAAGATAAAACTTTTCTTCTCTCTCTTTGGATGAAAGGTCCTAAGCTAAGTGAACCAGGAAAAATAAAACTGTGTTTTTGTAGCCCTTCTCTAGGGAATATGTGACACTTCTACACTGATTCAGTGATAGAAAGCCAGGATGAGCTGATGGAGTGAAGAATACGACAAAAAGGTGTTTCAATTTGTTGATCTTAAAAAAAGGTAGTCTTTAAAAAACAGCTTCCAGAAGTGAACGTACTTTTAGGGTTTCTGATGAAGTCTCCCCCAATAATGTTTTCTATTTTTTTATCTTGCTTGTCTTTGCACTTCTGTTCCTGAGGTTTGACCCATCTTTATGCCAAAAGCCAAGTTCTATGCTTTTAACAGAACAGCTACCAACGTTAGTTATGAACTCTTTCTGTTGATATAAGTCCATTAATCCCATTAATTTGTATATTATCCATGTGAAAGAATGATCAACTTTGACACACAGATGACTCACAGCCTCTAAGGACTGCGTGTGCTAAATAAACTTCCTCAAATTTTCAAGATTTTTGGAACGAAGACCCAGACCAATAATGACATCTTCCTGCTCGGGTCCCAATGAAATTAATGGGAGTCTAGAGCAAGAGAGCTTTTGTGGATCTTGGCCAATGTGCCTGAACTCCAGTCCATCTGCCAAGGATTGGAGTTCCCATAAGGATCTGTGGAAAAGGCTTCAAGAGCTGGTTTGTTGTTCAAACCTACTATTCAGGCAGATCCTCAACTGAAGTAAACTGTCCCAGTCTTATAGAAATAGCAGTCTTACAACAATTAATGTGCACAGAGAATTGTCCCACTTCTTTCATTCTTTGGTCAACTGACTCAGATGTTGTCTAACAGGAGGTTGCTGTCTGTGATCACACTGGGGACCTGCTGGACTATAGGAGGTGGGACAGGCAGAACCCATGGAGCAGACCCTGCACACCTATCTCACCAGAGGGCATTTCCAAAGAAGCAGGAGGATGGAGGGACAGAGGGGTCTGAGATACCCTCAGGTTTGCTCCAAGGCATTGCTGCAAGACTGCCACAGACATTAGGCAGAAGTGGATCAGTAAATGAGAAGCTATTAATCCAGCTAAAATGGAGTGCTGAGTTATAGCACAACTCCCCATCAGTTTCCATGCAGAACATTAGGTAATTGGCTTTTGAATATTTTATTTTGCTGCGAATTTCAAACATTTTCCCAATGCGTTGAAATGTGCCAAGGACTGTGGCTTTTGATATTTAAGCCAAAACCCAATAATCTGTTGACCTGTCAAATAAGATATTCCTAGTGTTTAATAATAATTCTTTAAATCCTGTAGAAGTAAATTCAGAAATTATTCCTGCTAAACAGACACTGGTAGCTGCTTTAAATCCCTCTCTTAAGGCCTATGTGGAGGAGGGTAAGAGATAAGACCAAAGCCAACATATCCTTTGAGCTCTGTGATCAAAGTACATGAGATACTTCAGCAGAACTGCTGTTGCTGTCAAACTTCTGATGCTATCCTAATGCATTCATAGTGTACCACTGGAGAGACTACTGAAGCATTTTCTCTCTTTAAAACACCAGCTTCTCATCATAAAATACGCTTGTGAGACTCAAACTCCATAAATATCCATGGAAGTCTTACCGGTTGATTTTAAGGGGCTTTGGATCAGATTGCTAATAGTATGACTGGACCATTAGTTTTATATTTTTAGAAGGAGGGTATGTGTTACCAGACCAGTTGATAAGAACAGCTTAATCTTGTGTATTAAGTGCATTCAGACATGTCCAGAGCAGTCAGAACTTGTTGCCAACAGTGACAAGCTGTACCAGCGCTCCCAGAGACTAATGGCATTTTTGCAGACATGAGTTGTAGGATAGATGAACTGGAAAAGTCTCTTAAACTGTCAATCCTATCACTTAATGCATTTATCCGTACATAAATACATAAACAATGTGATGGTGACAGTCCTCCTTGTCTCTCAGAACAAACTCTTATTTAAAATATTTTTTTAATAAGATCTGAACTTGGGTCTGAAGTCTTTTGAAAGCCAATACTAATAGGTGGCAGAATAATAATGTGAGTTTTATGAGTTGTTTAGAAAGGAGTATGGGCCCTAGATAACAGTCCCATCATTGCTGAAATCGCAAGCACAAAAATATGATCCCATTGAACAGGTAACAAGGAAGGGGAATTGATAATATACAATATGAGTTTGATTAATAGAAGGAGAATGATCATGCTTTACATTTCAAACTTGGTTAGCAAACAAATTTAAATGACCTTCCTAGTCTGAAGAAAATGGCATTATAAATTATCTGAATTTTAATATAATTATTCAAGGTGGTATTATTAGTAAAACCTGGTCCCTGTGCGATTTACAGAGATTTAGAATGAGTTGCATTTGTGCTGGGGAAGTGCTTGTGGTTTGCATTTTCTGAATAAACAGGAAAATAAGAGGTTTCTGAGGGATGCAATGGTGGCTATGAATTAACGCCTGTGTAAGAGAAATGCAAATCAAATCCTAAGCCAAGAGTTTGGACCAGTGCTCTGCTGCCTACTGTCAAATGCAATAAAGCCTGGACAGAAAAAAAAAAATCTGAAATTGCTCACATTTGAAATAGGTTTAATTTTGAAATCTCTACTGTGTCCATGAGTGCCTGAGAATAGCCTGATTGGAGGAAGACAACCTAAGCCAAGGGAAAGATATTTGAAATTTGTTCTTCGTCTTGTTTGGTTTTCTTGGCTTTCAAATACACACATGATATGAAGATAGCACCTTTCCCTAAAGTAAGCTGCTGAAAGCACACTCACATTGTTTCTTTCAGTATATCAGAGCTGTTGCAGAACCACAGAATCTTACGGATCGGAAAGATCCTCTAGAGATCATTTGGGTCCAACCACCCTGCTAATGCAGATTCCCTACAATAGGTTACACAGAAAAGCGTCCAGGCAGATTTTGAATATCTTTATTGAAGGAGACTCCACAACCCCTCTGGGCAGCCTGTTCCAGTGCTCTGTCACTCTTACTGTGAAGAAGTTCTTCCTCATGTTCATATGGAACTTCCTGTGCTCCAATTTGTCCCCATTGCTCCTTGTTTTGTCACTGGGTACCACTGAGAAGAGCCTGGCCCCATTATCTTGATTCCCATCCTTCAGGTATTTGTAAGCATTGACAAGATCCAGAAAAACATGGGCAGATTGGGAACAAGGGAGTGCAGAGGCACATCAGTGGGAGGAGCTGATGGTTTTATCTGCTTCTAATTTATTATAATTTTTAGAATACATACTTACTCTTACAACTACAGCTGCAGGCAAAATTAAACAACTGGGGAATATAGACAGTACCAGAACAGTAACATAGGAAATAGCGATCCAACCCAGTTAAAGATATCTGACCTGGTTAAGTCACAGCTTAAAAAGGTGACCTCAAAAGAACTACAGTATTACAGAACTACCCCACTGGGTGTCAACCTGAGAGGGTGCCTGAATCAAGCTCCTGTTCAAAGCATTGAAATCAGAGTAGGTACACTGTCTGGTTGAGTCTTTTGAGTCTTGGAAACCTCCAAGCATAGAGATCACAAAAGCTCTCTGTGCAACCTGTTTCAGTGCTTAATAATCTTCATAGAACAAAACCAACCAACCAACCAAATAAACACACAAAACAAAACAAAAAACAATAGTGCAAACAGAATTTCAGTTGCTCCAATTTATGGCCACTGTCTGTTTTTCCTCTACTGTGCAGCTCAATAAAGACGCTTGCCTTGTTTACTTGATAAACTCTTCTTATGTACTGGAAGTGAAGGCTGCTAATAGCTCTCCTCAAAGCCATCCCTTCTTTGGACAGAATAAGCTCTGTTCCATCAGCCTCTCCTCACTGGACAAGTGCTTGAAGCCCCTGTCATCTCAGTCACTTTCCACAGCGTTTACTTCAGCATCTTCCCTGTACTCGATCCCAAATGTGGACACAGTACACTAGACAGGATCTAATGATTTCCAGGCTAAGGGGAATAATCATGTCCCTCAGTCAACCTGCTATGCCCTATATGCTGCAAACTTTCCTTCCTGCCATCTCTGACTCTTGCTTAGTCCACTGCCCACCAGGACTTCAATATCCAGATGTTTATTTTTTTAATTGTTGTGCACGTTCACTTTTACAGAAACTATACTTTGCCAGAAATGTATCCAGCATCTGATTTCACCACTCCAGGGAACATGAGATTAGCTCAACAATTGCAACTGGAAACATAATCTGCACTCCCAAAACTTTGGCAAGTGAAGGAGAACAAAAGATACACTGCAAGATCTATACCACAAATATCTCTCATTAATGTTACCAACCTGGTCCAGCAGAAATGCTATTATCTGCAGATCGGCCAGAAATCTGCTGGCAGAGAAATTCATCCTTGATTCTTTCTTCTGAGCAGTTTTTCAGGACCTGGGAGTCATCAGAGCACATTTTTTCTGTTACTCAGCACTTTACGGCACATTATTACTCAGTACCTTATTACAAAGCACCTGGTGATGGCCTTAAGTTGCACCAGGTGAGGTTCAGGTTGGATATTAGGAAAAATTTCTTCTCAGAAGAAGTGGTGAGGTATTGGAATCGGCTGCTTAGGGAAGTGGTGGAGTCACCATCCCTGAAGGTGCTCAAGAAACGTGGAGATGTATCACTGAGGAACATGGTTTAGTGGGCATGGTGGGGATGGGTTGATGGTTGGACTTGATGATCATAAGAGGTATCAGTCTAATGAGTGATGGGACCCAAGGGAATGGCGTGGAGCTGCATCAGGGAATGGTAAGCCTAGGCATTAGGAGAAAATTCTTTACTGAGAGGGTGGCTGGCACTGGAATGGCTTGTCTAGAAACAGCTTCTTCCTGAAAATTCCCCTCCCTGTAAATGCTGCTGATATGCTGAATGCATCCAAAATAACAGCAATTTTCATGAAGGTCGACAGTCAAGCACACAAAGGCAGACAGTTTCTGTCAGGCTGATGTTGCCAAGGAAGCTCTTCATTTAATTTGTAATAAGAGACTGGCCAGAGCATGCGGGTAAATAGAGAACAAGAGTTTTATATTGCACTTGTATTTGGTAAGGACAGAGGGAACATCATATGGCCATATGCAAGTAATGAGATGAGGGACTGCATGCATGATTTGAAAACAACAGAGTGAGAAGAGCTGAGTTGATATATTGGGTTAAAGTCAATTTACTAAGGGCTTATTCATGTCACAAGATGAGGTTCCCATGATACAGTTGTAAAAAATGCTCAAGATAACCAAAATACACAACATGTCATAAAAAGATGAGTGAAAGCATTAGAAAAGAGGTTCCCTCTAGCTCAACCAGGGGAAACGCTTCAGCTGCAGCTCTGGCATTTTAGATCAGCATTTTATTCCTACTTTGAGTCAGAGGAGAGCAAGCAGACAGGTGCATCTGGCCCACGCTGCTCCCAGAGAACCACTGTGATTCACCACTTGGGAACAATCAGCACCTTGTGCCTCTCACATAGGTGCAGTAGGTAAATCTAAATGTTAAAAGCCCCATAAAATTATCATATTTTTTTTAACATCTTTGTACTTGTTCCTGGATT
Organism: Aquila spilogaster; assembly: GCA_024606505.1. Lineage (NCBI taxonomy): Eukaryota > Metazoa > Chordata > Aves > Accipitriformes > Accipitridae > Aquila > Aquila spilogaster. The sequence goes on along the minus strand of JANHGO010000063.1, from coordinate 12,276,231 downwards.
TATGTTTTACGGCTGTTCCTCCTGATCCTCCCCAGAAGATATCAGCCAGATGGATGCTGTGGATGTGTATAATGTCAGAAACTATTTACATCTGACCTACAGAAGCCCCAGTGCAAAGTGCTGGGAAGTCAATGATAGGCTTTTCCTTTCTTTCTGTACTGTTGGATGGGGTTTATGAAATTAAAACTTAGAATGGGAGCCAGTACAGGTGGTTTCCTTAGGATGCAAAATATGTTTCTTTAACCTTTCTATTCCTAGAGGTAGTTGAACCTGCTCTTTCAATCTCAAATAATGTTTTCATGCCCGCCAGAAATTGAGAGACACAGTCATTCTTGTACACATCCCAAGTAAAACATACAAGCCCTGGGCAGTGACATATTAGTCACAAACATTAACATCTCCATTGGCATAATAACTGGCTACAGCAGCAGCAGTTTTTCACACCGTGAATCTCTCCGCGTTTTAGTTTGTGTTTACATCTTCTTTTCTTGTGAAACATCGTAACTGAATCTGGAAAATCCCAAGTTTTGGAGGGTCTGTGTCAACTGATGAGGGACAAGAACATTAGAAGACAGCACTGAAGACTTAAGAGGAGAAGTATTGAGAATTAAATCCCCTTAGTCTCCAAACTAAAATTTTAGAGACACTGTTGACTCCTGTGTCAACAGTTCTCCTGCTCAAACTGGAGGGAGGAGGAGAGAGGCAACAGTTAACCTTAGTGTCTCTCAGAATACCTGTCCCACGTGCAATTGTCAGGCCACAACTGTGACCAAGTGATTTCCTGGTGCTGGCCTGGAGGGATGAAAATCAGAAGTTTCATATTGGATGGAGCCATGGTGTCCTGTGGGCTACCATGGTGCCCTGTGGGCTGCAATGGGGAAAAGAGCTTTGTAGAAATGTCCACTCCTCCCCACTTCCACTGCCTCAGCCTCTCTCTTGTCACCAAATAATGTATATGCCCATTGTCTGACCTGATTTGCAGACATGTTCCGTTCCGGGAGTGATAGTTCCAGTCAGAGCTGTGTTGGCTTCCAGAAGAGGGAAAGACAAACAAAAAACAAAGCAAAAAAAAATATCAACAATGCGAACTTTTGATAGTAAAATAGGGCGATATATCTTTCTCCTGAAGGTGATTTCTACAGAGTCTTTTGCATCGAGTAGAGCTGCCTCTGGGGTCAAAGAAAGCACTTTGTTGTTCTGACTAGGAACTACATCAGTTTCTTCAGACAGAGTAACAGCAACATACACATAGGGGAGAGAGAAGAACAGTAAAGATAAAAACTCTAATTTCTGATTTTGATGCTAACACTTGTAAATATGCTCACGGTAGGAGAAAGACACAACATACTTTCAGGCCACGTGGAGACCTGGCAAACTTATGTCAGTATGGTGCTCTTTACAGCATTGCTATTCAGCTGCCTTCTTGGTGCTGAGTTCACAGCCAAGTGTTCCATGAGCACGATCCTTTCATAAGCACATGTTCAGAAGAAATATAATACAGTAATGGTAAAAAGGGAAGGAACCATAAGATAAAGAAAGAATACCCCTACTCCTAGACATGTTCAAGCCTTAGCAGAAGCCAGACAAAGACCAGTCTTGGATGATTCCCTTAGACTTATCCATTCCTGCATTTTTAAACATGCTGTTTATTATGAGAATGTCTGAATGAGATGGACAAGGAAACGTATGAGAGAGGCAGACATAAGGAGCTACGTCAATAAACATGTTCAATTTGCAAGTGAAATTATCCCCACATACACGCACCAAGTGCCAGCCTTGCAGATGTAATTGGAGATCTGAAAGTCAAATTGTGACCTTTCTGTCTCCTTCCCTTTCAGCAGGAATAATGATATCTGATCAGAATTTAGCTGATTTGGCTTGGTTGTTTTTTTTTTGTTTTGTTTTGTTTTGTTTTGTTTTGTTTTGTTTTTTTTGTAGTAATCCAAGAGACAGAATATCATCACCTCCTTCATCTAGAGATGTGTTCACTCTGCGAAAGTCAGACTCTGTGGCAGACAAGAAACGTGCCTGAATCACATAGAAAAGCCAGATCTAATGATTCACTACATGCTATTTTTACCTAGATCCCTGGGCTTTGCTTTTATTTTTACAGCCTCTTTTTGTATGATTTGTGTTCAGCTCCACTACAAGATAGTTCAGAAAGGCAATGTAAGTCAAATGAGAGACTCAGTTAAATTTTTGCCCTGTGACTGATTCAAGAATATGTCACCTAGCAAAGTGAGAAGATGGACAGCTGTCTGATTAACTTTGCTCCGTTACGTGAATTCACTGTTGAAGGCACTGACATTCTCTTGGTACAGAAACACCTACTTATCTATTACCTAAACAGAAGCTTTAGGAATGACAAAAATTGTTCTAGATGACCTAATACATATTCTTCAAATGCAGGCACTATGAATCTAAGGTGAAACTACTCGTCACAGAGAGAAAAAATACAAACTACTGAAATGAAAGGAGGGAAAAACAGGTCAAAAGAAAAAAAAAGAATTATCTCAGTGCTGCCTATAATGTGTTCTAATAATAAATTAATCGACTGCATGATAAAAATCTATAGGGAAAGCTGATAATACAAATGAGGCAAAATCTGACTTTGAACATCTTCCACAAAGCAGTTTCCTAGGTTAGTATGTAGGTCAACTGATACACTGAAGCTCACAAGATTCACAAGAACGGCAAAATGAATCATATGGCAACTCTAGGCTCTTTAGTCAATAATCCATGAACACAGAGAAGCCATGCTTGATTTATGGCTACAGACATTCGGGGACATTATCTTTCTGTCATTGGAATAACTCACAAGAAGTTAAAGGAAAACACAGAACTCTCTGTGAGACTATGAGAGTGGAAGGCTGTAGAACTTCTTGCAGTGGCTAACTGCACTACCAAAATAGTTGTTTCTACATCTTATACATAGGCATCCTAAAGACTGAATTTTGAGAGCTGTCAGCAATCTGGCTTCTCAGTTTGGTTTGATGGGTTTTTACTTAACACCCAGGAAAACCCATATACTATTTTTCAAAAGCAGGAAAGCAGAAGATTTAGTTGGGAGGTAGGTAAGGATAAACAGGTTGGCTGTCATAGCTAGTAGGATAAAATAAAATGTATAAAGTAATCTTACTTAATTAAAATACTGAAAAGAAAAAAAGGTAAGAAAACTAATATAACATAAAGCTAAATAAAGAATCTCAAGTTGAATATTAGTAAATAATGGCATCCTTTATTCATTTCCACTCTTCAGCCAATTGTAGGACATTTGTTTTTCAAATTTGAGAGGAGTAACTAAGCCATATATTTGATAATTTAGGTAGCTGTCTTAGTTTTAGCTGTGACTGAATTGTTTTCTTTGGAGTACTGGGTACGATCCTATGTTTTGGTTCTAGGAGAAAAACAATGTTGTTAACACACCGATGTTTATAGCTGCTGCTAATCAGTGTTGTACAGAGCCAAGGCTGTTCCAGCTTCTCAGCTCATAATAACAAAAGGCTGGGAGGGGACAAGGTCAGGACAGCTGACTTAAATTGGCCAAAGGGATATTCTATACCATATGATATCATGCGGAAGGGGAGTTTCGAAGGGAGTGGGAGTTCATCTCATTCTCTTCTGCTCACTGGGGGGCTAGCTAGGCACTGTTTAGTGGGTGGTGAGCAATTGCTTGAGTATCACTTGTTATATACGTTCATACATATATGTAGTTGTAACTATCATCCCTTTCCTTTTTCTATCTTAGTAAATAGTTCTATGTTAACCCATGAGTTCTACTTTCTTTTATTTGATTCCCTCCCCCAGCCCACTGGGAATGTGGGGAGTGAGTGAGCAATTGTGCGGTCCTTAGCCACCTGCCAGGTTAAACCACAAGAGCAGCTAAACTGGCCTATATACCCATTTGAGTTCATTGCCAACTTCAAGGGAATCTAGTTCTAGACTCAGTCCAAATTTATATGTCTACAGATACAGTTAGGAAAATCTTCAGAAAGCTGATTTTTATGTGAGTCCTCAGTCAAATTGCTTACATCCCTTCCAATTCGTTCTACATGGAGAAGCATAAAAAGGAAAACTTGAAAGGTTTTTGAGGGGTCATCTACTACACATTCATGCACCAAAATCCACTCTTATCTAAACCTCTTCCAATTACAGCAATCACCACTAAAATATATTATTTGTATGGGTCAGCTTCTTGGCAAAGTGTAAGCAAGTGAAAAAAGAGCAATCTTTCCTCCGAGTTAGGGTTTGCAATTAAATCCCTTAATATTCTGCTCACGGTAGGCTATTTTATTTTTCTAATGCAATCTTCCTAAGGTCCTCACCTTCAGCTGAGTTTACAGTATGAAACCAACATATTTACTGAATTTAAAAATTCTTACTGAAATGTCTTTACATGTTCGTTTCTCCTAATTTACTAACATAGAGCACTGACTTGATGTACTTCTAAAAAGACTGCAAAGTTTCTAAACAATAGCAAACTTGGTGAAGACCTAATAGAATCAGTATGAGGCATTATTGATGCTGCTGACCATGAGATGGGACAGAATAGAAAACAGTGCATGTAGACTTTGCACATTAGTCCTTTCATTTCTATCTTCGCTTTCCCACTGGAAGGAAAGACAGAGATTTCTGTAATAATTCTCAATACGAACTTATAGTCAAGACAAAAAAGTCTCCAGGCATGAAAGCAATGAGTATTCATTCACTAGGTTTGCAAATAAATTGTATTTTTAACCTGAAACAAGCATCGGTATGGACAAAACAAAGGAATCTTTGAGGATATCTTCTTCAAAAAAACAACAGAGGAAAAAAAGAACAATGAAAGAAAAAAAAGAAAAAAAAAACTTTTTGAAATGAGTACACTTGTTTTCAATCCAAATTACCATAGTCTCCCTTGTCTGCATTGCTATTTCAATCAACATCAATGACTGTGTTTCCTTTCAAACAAAATGGCTGTTGGTAAGACATAAGACTCCCTGCAGTATGCGTGCCCTATTTTTTAGCTAGAAAATCTGCTGTTTTCCACTTGTCTCAGGGCAGCCAAAAATCTACTTGCTAATAGTCTTAGCTCCTACTGTGTCTGCCCTACTTTGTGATACCTGGGTATGCAATTATCTACCATGATTTCAAAGGAGCAACATTATTAGCCATCCTGCATGTCTAAACACTATGCTAGTATCATCTCCTGGGACTGACTGAGATTCCCTTAACAGTATTAAATTAATCTATACATTACAGCCATTTCTTGGAATTGTATTTGAAATCATTTCTGTGTTGAAGGTTTTCCTTTGGTCACACCTTCTGATCCTATGTGATTACAAAGGATACTTTTTTCTGCATTTCCGAACCCCTGCATAAAAGCAAACTTACTGGAAATATGAGATTTCCTCAAAAAATAAGATCATTTTTCATAGTATTACTAACTTCTTTGAAAGTTTGGTGGTCACCCTATTTTCAAAAGTTAATTGAACTGAACAGCTTCTAGTGTCAACTGTGATGTGATGTCTGCCAGCTCAACAGAATGAGAGGTGCATGACTATCTAGGAAATCTGCAAATAGATTCACTTGACATCTCTTTGCAGAAATACATTACACACTCCTCGCTTCTTGCCCAGCACATATGCAGCACTCTCTTCAGGCTTCCTAATATTGCTGCCTGCTCTGGAAGCCTTGTCTGTCTGCCGCTCTACTCTGAATTTAAAATATGAGGCAACCATGACAAAGCATAACAAGTTCAGTCCTACCAAAGTCAAGAGAAGAATTAGTATACACCCGAGACTGTACTTCTAAAATGTGGTGCCACATGTTAAGTCCAAAAAAGACTACACAATGGCATCCTGTTGCTTTATATAAAGGAGTATGAGGCTTTGTTTCAGCCTTCGTCAGGTTTAATTCTCAAATCTGTACTCCAGTATTCCTACTTTTCTTACTTGTAGGCCAAAGAGTAGATGTGGCACTGAGGGACACAGTTGAAATGGGTTGATGGTTGGACTAGAAGATCTCAGTGGTCTTCTCCAGACTTAATGATTCTGTGATTCTATGATTCAATAAATACATATATTGCCTCATACAGTAGGTACACAGTAATTCTACCTAGCTATTTTTTTAAGTCTTCACAAGAACTGGCAGAGATTCTGTTTATGGAAACAACATGGATGAAATAAGCTCAGCTTAGCATGATGTTGGGAGGCGCTGCATATGGTTTCTTGACTCTCCAGCCCAAGATTCGATTAGAGCAACCAACAGACTGCACACCCACTGAGAACAGTCAGAGAACATAACAGTGCACTGCGGCTCCTGCTCTCTTCCACAGCCTGACAACAGAGCGGCAAGAGCTCTAGCTAGACTGGCACGACAGCTATTGGGAAGTTTGGCATGCTGTTCTGATGAGCAGACTGTGTAGGAGCATCTGCCCCTGAAAGCAGAAAAGAAGAAACAAGAGTGAGAGTGATGCAGAAGCGCTCTTGGACAGCCTAAAGAATCCTACTGATGCAAGCATAGGCATTAACAAAGGGTCATTCTGCTCCATCCCCTGTAATCCAATCAGCTAATATCCCTTTTTAATTAGCTACAATCAAGTTAGCATAATGAGTGCCTTTGCTGTTTACCAGCTTCATCTGTCCTCCTCCATTCTTGAATTTAAATCTGTGCAGCCACGGCTGGTTTTTAATGATAAATGCTAAGTAGCTTGATTGAGGGTTGTCCCAACCTTCCCATTAACCTTAGGGGCACCAAGATGCACCCACAAACTGTTAGGCACTGAAGGAGAATATCCTGCTACTCCCATTCCTTGTCAACATTTTGCCCTCTTGAAAACAACTTCTACCTCTCTGGAGGAATATTCATGTACTGTCAACACTGATCCAGGGTGAGCTGTGCTCAGCCCTATACCTGTGCACAAGTAGAAGTATGAAAAATGGAGGACATTGAAGGAGCATGCAGGCAGGAGGAGGAGCTGTCCTTGAAATGTAGCGTGTCACCAATGTTTATTTTTACAGGAAAGGCATTAGAATACACAAAATATTTCAAAGACATAAAGGGCATTCACAGCAATACTCAGTCCATTTTTTAAGAATTTGCTGTGGACCTTCTCATTAACACTACAAAATAATTATTTCATTTCACAGCTCCTGATTTTTTTGTCAGATTATTGCACAGACTGCTTTTTTATTGTTCGGCGGCTGCTAATTGGTGTATATTGTCGGAAAGGAAATATCAATGCAAGGCTGGCTTAGAAATGCAAAATAACTGGGTTATTATCCTATTTTACAGTGAGACTTCTTTTAATAGCCACTCATTTCTGCTGTTCAAGCAGCCCCTGTGAAAAGGGATTTTGTCCTTCAGCCAGAATAAAAGACATCTTGATGCTAAAAATAAAAGAAACGGGAATCACTCGCTGGAGCTGGAATCCTCCCCTGCAAGAAGGCTGTGACAGCACTGAGGCTGGCAGAGGAGCGTCGTGATGAAACAAAGGCAGCAACAGCCCTGAGACGTCTCCCTGCAGAGCAGGAGGAAAATATTCATAAGGGTCTCTATTTCTCAGAAACCACCCAGAGATTCTGTCTCTAATGTTAGGCTCACTTATAATAAAGCAAACCTTCCCATCAGCTTCACCACACTTAGTCAGAGATTATCTAATTACCCCAATAAGTCAGGATGGCCAAAATCAGGTTCTGTGGATTAAAATGGAAGTTAATTAAAGCAAAAAAAACTGCCAATCTCTTTCCTTTATTCACTTCTATACACTTCCCTTGTTCTCTTTTTTTTTTTTTTCCCCCAAGTCAGTATGATCTGCTGCTGAGATCAATCAGAAAGACCCATGGCTTCAGCTGAGCAATACTGGTGTGCAGTCTCTCATGATCCAGCACATACAAAATTGAATGCTCCCACCGTAAGAAATGCTTACCTAAAGACAGCCTGTACCTGCACTCAGACGAAGATGATAACTGAAATGGGAGATTTCCCCATGTAAAGCGTCAGCTTCCCAAAATCCAGCTAAGCAAGCTGCTTTAGATCACATACCAGCCCAGCCACCATTAAAATGCACGGCTCCAGTGAGGAGCTTGTTCTGTCTTCCTGCTGTAACTGGCAGGCTTCAGCCTGCTTAGATACAGGATGATAGGAAAATGTAACATCAGGCAGTTCTCTCTCTTCAGCCTTGTTCCTTTGCCCACACTCCCCAGGAGTCAACCTGCAAAGGGACAAAGTCTGAAGCTGCCCACTCCCTCTTCTCATCTTGCACACAGCCCTCCCATTCCTCAGCCTTTATCCTAACAAGCCAGCCCAGTGCAGATAAGTGCGCATCAGTTTATATTAGGTCATGTCTGAGAGACTCTATATGCACAAGATAATGACACCAGATCCACTGGCGTTCTCAGGGGGCAGGGGAAAAGGCCATGGGTCAGCTACCCCAGGGCCAGGTACTTTATGTGCTGGCTGTCACTGCAGCATAAATAGCAGACACATCACTCAAAAGACTGCCTCCAGCATGTCAGTGACATGAGACTTTAAAAGGCCCAGATACCTCCAGCCAGGCTGCTCTGAAAGACAAAATGATGGCACATGCAATGAACCCAGCTGCCAGGTCTATCTGCAGAATCGGGAGCAAAGATGTTGCTCAGCTGGCTCTCACTCCCAGGATGAGACTGGGGATAGGCAAAGCATCACCAATTTCAGAGAGACCTTCCATAAAGACACATCACTCATAATATCTTTGACCTTCTTTATCATAGAGTGGCTTGAGTTGGAAGGAACTTCGAAGTCCATCTAGTTCCAGCCTCCCTGATGCAGGCAGCTGCCAGCCACTAAATGAGGTACTAGATCAGGCTGCCCAGGGCGCCATTCAGCCTGGTCTTAAACACCTCCAGGGATGGTGCATCCACAACCTCTCTGGGCAGCACCTCACTTCTCTTTCTATGAAAAACTCCCTTCCAATATCTTATCTAAACCTCCCCTCTTTTAGTTTAAAACCATTCCCCTTCTCCTATCACTACTGCATGATAAAAAGTGGTCTCAGCTGCCATTGTAGAGTTCATGAAAGACTCTCACCATCATAATCACATAGTAATGACAATACATCCCTTCCTGTCTTTCAGGATTAATTGTAAAACATGGGGAAGTTGTAACTCAACATTAATCCAGTGACACCTACAAGAATCTCACTGTTAGTCCTGAACAGCGCAGTGCTGTGATGCTCTGGAATGTTTTTCTCTTCTCACAGTAACAGCAGCCTACAGATTATGGGCCTGATTCTTTCCATCTCCACTTGATTCTATAATCAGGTTGGACATGAGCACTGCTTTCTGTTTGTGGTGTTTTTTTCTCGGCTACTACAGAGATAACAGCTCAGATAAAATACTGCCAAAGTAACTCTAAAAGCATGGAGAGGCCTGAATGGAAATACATTAGGGCTGATAAGAGTCACACTGAAGGCAGAAAGGAGCACAGAGAAAGGAACTACTGGATCCGCAAGAAAACATGTCTCCATTTTAGTGAGGTCTGCCTTTCTGGGTTCTTCTCTAAAGAACACTGAAGTTCCCTAATTCCTTTCTTGGCAATTCATCCATACACTGGTATGCTGCTAGAACACTGCAGGGACACAAATTTCCATGATGCAAGTTGCTTGTTTTTCCTTAGTCCTTCTCTTTGTTTGTTTAACTTTATCAATATGCTTCCCATGGCAATCTCAGCTTTGATGACAGAATTATTAACAGTGGTGAGGGCTGATGGGGAATCTCAAACAGAGTAAACACAAACACGTACTGGTGTAGTGCAGTGTTTGTTATTGCATGTGTCATGGTAAAGCTTCATGAAAAGAAAAAGAAATGCTGCAGTTCTTACAAAGTTTGTGTGATGGGAAGCAAACCATTCTATCAAGAAGCATTCAGAGGATATTCTAAATGAGCTTTTAAGCCCTAATGAACTGATTTTTATTACCACTCATGAGCAGAAAGGTATGTGACACAATAGCAAGTTTTAGGGTCAAAGCAATCAAAAGTCGAGAAATTACCACAAATGGAATGTCCATTTTATCATCTGTTCCTTCATATTCTACATTCCTTCTTCATGGGTACTATGACAGTCTTTATCTACATAATCTCACGCTACTTTTCCCAGTGGGTCCCTACCTCATTCATTGCACACAAGACATGACGTGCACCAATCAGGCAGCTATTTAATACTCCAGATTAATGTCACTTTTTAATGGTAACTCTGTATAATTTTTGTCGTGACTCATTCAATCTCTGCGTAGTTTCAATTCATTATTCACTTTTTTCAGAGTGCATCATTATTATCCTTATCTGCTTCAAGAGGGACTTATGAAGATAAGTTTCAAGAGTATTATTGTCCCTGTTTTAAACAGGAGGTGCTGGGGCTGAGAGATATGCTGTTAGACACACTATTAGATTTGAGAGCCCAGTTTATTGTGCCAGTGCATTGACCTTTCTGGATATTTGACATTTTCGTAGCATTTATATTCACAATTTGTTTCATGGACACTTGTGAACAAAATATTTATCGAAAACAAAATGTGCTCATGTGAGGAATCATACCTCTCAAACAGGGAGTTACTCATCCTCTGATGATGGGCAACTCCATTGTGAGTAGCCTTGCAGGAGCATCTTTGGCTTGGATTGGTAAGGATTTTCTGTTCAATTCCTTTATTCTATCAGGCTTGTTGTCCTATGACCACCCCAGCACACACATAACTCATCACTACTGCTGTATCATAACTGCATATAGAACATTTATCATATAGAACTACACTAAAAAGACTGTTCCATACAACCAATTCTGCATGTGATAGAATAAATTCCATTGATGATTTACAAATGCTTATCTAAGCACAATTTTATCACTACTGGGAATCTCCTGCCTGGTCATTCCACCCAGGATGTTAAGCAACACATCTAAGCATACAAGTTGGATCTAGTCAGAGCAGAAGCTACCAGGAGAGGTTCCATTAACAACTAGTTTCAAGTATGTTCATTGTCTAAAAATCATCCATTACCTTACTCCAGCTCCATAAATCTTGCCACCAGTTCCCACTGATTTCACCTAGAGCAACCGCTGGATGACCCTACTTCAGATGAACCCCAAGTCTCAAGTGTTGCACAACCCAAGAAGGAAGACCACTTTGGGCAAGGTGTGATTTGTAAATCTTAAATCAAGGTATGCGTTAAGGCTGAATCAGAATCTGCTACATGCACGAGCAGTTCTTTGGTTAACCATGTGAACTTGTCCCCTGCCTTATTCATTGTACAACTAGAAGCCTTCAGAAGATCTTCACCGTCTTAATATCCATCCTCTTCAAGGGTGAGACAGAGCTCCTTTCCCCTTTTCTTCCACACAATCATGGTACCAAAATGAGAGGCTCTGAGAACATTAGCCACCATCTTTCTGTTCCTGAATGCTTGCAAACAAATCCTAGTGTCAAGGATCAGAAACCCAAGGGACAAGTCTCTCCAGATCTGTGACTTGGTGTTTGTTCAGTAGCTTGTGGACAGGCTGAAAGTGAAGCCTTACAACATAGAAGAAGAGGCAAAGGATGGAGTAAGATTAGCATAGCCAGAAATGTAGAATTCATGCTCACAGTCTCCAGGAAGACCACAGAAAATAAGATCTCAGATCTATGACAGGTTCAGACAATGTTTCACAAAGACGAAACACCCAAACAAGAGGTTAAAACCACAGCTGACATGTGCGTTTTAAGGTAGAAGATCTCTTTTCTCTGATCTACTTCTTTAGAAAGTTCTCAGGGTGCGATATTTAAAAGCATCACCTCTTTCTGTGGGCTTAATCCTCAGATTCGCAGCTGACAAGGGCAAAAATCCTCATGAGCTTACTTGGGAGAAAATTTAGTACTTGAATGCCTCCTCACCATTGCCTATATATAACTGGATGGCTCAAGTCCCTACTCATCCACAGCCTTCCTTTTATGACTTTGAGAAATCCCATAGGCACAGGGCTTCAAAGTTGTTTAAGAATTTGCTTACATTTTAAATGCCAGCTTTCAACTGGATCCCATTTCACTGAGATATCTTTGAAGATCAAGGCATTATCCACACTGGTTCAATTCCTCATCTGTAAGATAAAGGTGGTATTCCCTGACCTTATGTCAGGATAAGGGAGATAAAGGAATGATGACTGGTAGCACACTTGGCAAATCAACAGTCAGACAGGTGACTGGGCAATTTCTGCATGTTATTTTTATCATTACTACAAGCATTCTAATTTACCTGTGTGCACACTGCCTTGGATGGTTGGGTATATTCAAATAAAAATAAAGCAAATGCAACATGAGAAAGGACAACCATTAATTCTCTGTGAAATAACAATGTGGTGTGGTTCATGGAAAGATGCATGCTGCTGCCCACACAGTCCGCTTTCCCCATGCTTACAGCAAGGATGGGAGGGAATGCTTTACCACACCTGCACTGCAGTAAAAGAGATGTTAGCACTGGGTGCTGTGCAGGAACACGGAGCCCAGGTGACATATAGAAGAGGTAAAAATGGTTCATGATGTCCTGTTCCAGCACTGGAACAGAGGTTACTTGGCTGACTGGGATTTCTGAGAATACAGTAGGAAATTTAGGGTTTGCATTAACCAAATACAAATACAGCCCCTGTGCTCCTTTCCCCCTGATTCAGTTTGTCATGCACCTTTGGATGAAAAGATGTTTTGCTTTGAAGAAACTGACAAAGAAAGAACATTTGGGCACCAAATGACAAAAGACTGTGGCTGAGAAATGCACCCCTACAGAGACTGCATCTGAGAGGAAAAGATGCTGTGATGGAAACATCATGAACCCAGACCTGAAGTTTGCAGACTGCACGAGCAGGAGTGAAGAGTGAGCTACAGTTAGCCCTCTTAGCCAAAAGCAACACCCATACACCACGTAAAACTGAAATAAAAATGTTTGAATGCGGCATTTGCTACATGACCTCATCTTTTTCCATGTCAAATCCTTTCTCCTGCAGGTCTGGACTTTCCTTATTGGACTCAATGATCCTTATGGATCTCTTCCAACTTAGGACATTCTATGATGATTCTATGATAATTATTTTGTTATAAGGGCTGTTCTGAATTGTGGGAATGTTTTGTTCCCACAGCATGTGGTCCTGCTGTTTAGCGTGGAGTCAGGTATTATTTTAATTAACAGCAATGCTAGTTGTGACTACCAAAAGAAGTAAAGGCCAGCTAAGGATATCGTTTAGCATTAAAATAAATCAGATGTCAGGCAATGAGACCACAAGTACATAATACTTTAAGGACAGATGCTGCTATGCAGACAGTTCCCCTGACCTGAAGAGATTAATTTAATGTATATATGGCACTCCCATTTTAAAGCATCACTCATACTAGCACAGTGTTCTTCTCTATTCTTTTGACTTCGTGCCAGAGTGAGAGAGAGGACAGCCAAGTTGCCTAGTTTTAAGAAAAATAGACCTTCAAACACACTATCATCAGATTTCTGCAGTAGCACACTTTGTAGCGAGGCTGGTAAACCTGAAACCCATAGGCCAATTTGTGTTTTAATTCATGCAGCAAATGGGCTTCTGACAAACTCAGTATTAACTCATTTATCATCATCTCTCTTTTTTTTTTGCTCCACTCACCAGCGACAGCTTTATTTGCAGCCTAAATACTGAACTATAGATAGCTCGAGAGGCAGAATTTAAAATGAAAAATGAATGCACCTTAAAAACATAGCACCTTGTGTGGTGATCTTGTCAAGATTTACAAACTAAGCAGAATTGGGTTAGGTCTGCTCTCAAGGGAGAGCTATCGGGAGGTGAGAGGAGCAGTTCTGGGGATTCAGAAGGTGACATTCAGCATTACTTTCACCCGATCAGCAGAGAAATTCCATGGAGTAGCACTGTTCAGAGTATGAAGGTAAGCCACAGAGCATGTTAATGCTGTTAACGTTGGTTCTTAAAGCATTAAAGGGGTGTTTTGCACTGCAACTTGCTACGGTTGCAGTTTATTTCACCACTCCATTCACACTGCATTCTCCTTATCCAGGATTTGCAAATCAGACTGCCAGTTTCTGGCCACTGACATAGCGATACTCATGTCTACAGCAGCGTCTGGTGCTGTTGACCTGAGGCATCACATGCATTTATGTGCCTGTTTTCTACTACAGTAAGTGACCAATCTAACTGTTGCAAAGCTTGATCTGCGTAAAAACAAAATGGAATGCAGTCAAGGAACAATACAAAATAAAAGTTTGGACAATTGCAAACACATACAAGACTGAAAAGAAGTAACAGGGCTTTTTTAACATCTGCACTGGTGGTAACATATTTTTTAACCATATTTAAATTTTTTAATGGAGAAAACATACTCTTTGAGATAATTAGTACATTCTCACTTCTTAGCTGGGCTTCATGTGAAACCAAAGATTACATGATCTTTCTGCCAGACATCCCTCCACTCTTTATTCCTACTCAATCCTCTTCCAATTTCCAATAGATTTAATGATGACAGAGATAATCTTGAAGACAGTACTTCCTGCAGTCTTCCTGAGAATCAGTTTCCAGGAAGAAGGAGATGTGGATGAGGGCCTTCAGTGAGGAAGGCACTGACAGCTCACCTACCAAACTCATGTTACACAAGCATGTACCCATGAGCATGAAGCACGACCTCAAGCTAACTAGTCTGTACAAGCACATCCCTGCCTAGGGGATGCTCTCTGTATTTGCTACCCTGCACCCAGTCAGCATGAGCAAATGTGGGACATGATCTGAAATATTCTATGTGTGGGATGAAAACCTCAGTATATGTAGGCATTGCTGGGATCAGAGGGACAGAGGGCTTATGTGGGGCTAAAACAACATACTTTGGAAAGTTGAGTTACTCTGAAAGGATTTGGTTAGATAATTGTTCAAAATTTGCCATCAGCACAAAATCCCCATAACAGTTTTAATATCAAGGTGCTAAAATGCTCAAGTCTGATGACGCCCACCCATCAGACTGATTGCAGGTGCCAAAATCTAAAGGTGAAATCAAGCTCATTAAAGGCAGAGGTGTAACAAGCCCCAGACCATAACAGCATTGCAGTTCATCATGACTGCTTTGTTTCTCTATGTTGTTCAGCCCATATTCAGATAGTGCTCTTCATTTGCTGTTGAACTTGTTGCTTGTAGGAAGCTAAACATCACTCTGAAGGGAGTTCTGCCTCAGTGATGGGATTGACCTTCATGTTTATTCACGCCATGGCATGAAAGTAGGCTTTCGGATCACTTCCTGATACTCTTTATGATCAACTTCCATTGTCAGCACTAAAACAACAAAACCTTCTTGGAAGTAGAAGAGGGTCATAAAATGTGAAGACTTTTGAAATTCCCGTCTTTCAGTTGAAGATACATACCTTCCCAGGAATCTTTTTTCTATGTCCACAAAAGTCAAGAGGCACTTCAATCAGCTACTTTAGTTTCTAACAAGCCTTGTCATGCACACTGTTCATGGAATAGCCTAACAACAAAAAACTATTGCTTCATAAAATTAAAGAGGATGGATGGTCTTGGTAATAGATATGAATCCAAATCTTACCAGCTTCCTCAACAAATCAAGTTATGTCACCGATGCAACTTTTCAACATTTACCACTCATAGGAACAGCAAAGTCCTTAGAGAGTTGATCTAGCATTATAGCTGACAAGAAAAACATGAGGCGATTGATAATGATAAAAAATGTACATAGGTAATGATAAAAAATGTACATAGGTAAACTGCTTTTTCAGACATTCTGAACATAACCCTTAGAGTTGCACATAACACAGATAAAATACTGAAAGCCAATGTTTGAATTACTACCTCTCCCAGCTTGGCAAACTATAATGGGGCAACAAAGTGAATTCCTCAGTGCACTTGATCTCAGTGGAGACATCTACGAATGAAGCAAACACATCTGATGGGCGTAACAAGCCCAGAGAGAGAGACAGAGAAGAGTTGTCACTTAGGAAACTTTTAAATACAACTTTGGCAGAGTCTAAGGAGGAATATGTGACATTTTTTAAGTCTTTATGTTCCCGATGTTGGGAGGGGGAAAGGGTTTGAGTATTTGGACCTAACAAAACATGGCTTGTAATTAACGCCATTTCTCACATGTTTTGTGTTCATAAATTTTCCTAGCAGATAACTAACATTTTAAGGACTTGGCAAAGCCCTCTTGCCTATGGATTTGTATCTTCATAGTGAACTTCTAGAAGAAGTCTGTCTGTATAGACATTCACACTCACAGAGCCCTTCTTGGTCCTCACCTTAAACCCAAAGCACAAAGTGAGCTGTCAAGGGACAGGGGTTGTACTGTAAGGCAAAGAAGGTCACAAATAGTTCAACATGCTGTATCTAAGAATGAACCTGCAGCAGAAACCATAAGAGGTGTAGGCAATATTTTCAGGGTTACATTTCCAAATCCATCTCAAAAATACACATTAATTGAATATACATTCTGATTTTGGTTTTGATCAGAAACAGGACACTTCACTGTTATGATTCTACAGTTTGTCTTTTCTGGACAGGAAGCAGTTTTCTCATAACTCTGGTTCCTTGCTTACATGGTATATGGACATAAATATATTTTTAAAAAGAACAACTGTTGGTTTTGGATGGAGAATGATTGAATTTGGTTTTACTTAAATATATTCAGGAGAATTACATGCAGTGATAAATTTTGTTAATGAGACATGAAGTTCAGAAAAATTAGTGCAATATTCAGTCCAGTAATATCCCAATTCATGTGCACCAAAATAAGTTTCTTGAAAGCAACAACGAAAAAGCCTCTGCTTGAGGATATCCCTCTAGCTGGATGCTGCTTGCATGTACATCTTTGCACAGATACTTTCCCATCGTCTTCTGGCTGTACACTGAGGTGCAGCAGCAGGCAAAGGGGAGGCCAAAATGTGTAATTTCATTCAAAATTTCTGTCAGTCACTGGTAATAAACTAAAGTTAAACGAAACAAAAAGCCCAACAGGTTAAGAAGTACAGTTCAAAGCAATAGCTGGACCTGGTACAGGAAAAAAATTCCATGTGAAAGTATGGTCTGAGTGAAGCATGCATTTGAATCAAGACATTTCCACTGCTGGTGAATAAAGGCCATAACTGAAAGCAGTTGCTAGCAGGACAAGTTTTGCTAAGCAACCGTAATTTCTGCAAATACCAGGCATTTAATACATCTCAGTGCAGGATTGTAAAGCATTTTACGAAACATGGACAAAGCCTCATCATGGCAATCAGTGCAATTCACAGAGGAAAAAGCTGCTGAGAGATGAGGCATGACAGTGGTCATATCATTCCCTCCAACTCAGTTGGTCAGTAGTCCTCTACTGTATACTGACTGATTTCCTGAACCCTCTAAGTGCAGAATCACGCTCTTTCCCTACCACATTTCCCCTCTTATGAAGCTTTTCAGTACCAATTTTGACATTCAGGCAGTCACGGTGGACTCCTCTAATTACTGCAAATCCACTATGGCCCGAAGTCTAGTTGTGCAGACCAATGTGGATGTCCCGAGCATCTCCTGAAGAGGTCACGCAGACTTCAAAGCTCAGCTGGTCCCAGAAGAAAACGCTAATCTAACAGAAACTATTTAATTTACTTTCTTATGCAGTATAAATAACATAAAATAATGTAAGTAATATGAAATATCATTTAACTAAAGAAGGATTTATAGCATCACTAGGTACTAAAGAGGAATATTAAATAACCATGTTCTTCCTTGAACTAGAATTTAGGCTCTAGTCCTTCAAAGGATGAAAGACATGGTTGTCTGCATCCTTACCTACTGCAACTGAAGCATGTTAGGAAGTAACTAATAAATCAAAATAAATTTAAATATAATTCTGTTGGTTTCATTTTCAAACAAATGGATAACTACTTTGACAATATATTATGATCTGTCCTGTCATATTACTCACAGCTGTTGTTTACCACAGCATCACAGGTGAGCGTGCAGTGGTGACTGTGCACAAAATGTGCTCTTTGCTTCTCCCAAGCACTTCCTGGGGGCTGATGCTGACACACTGTACTTCATGGTAGGGACAACCAAAGTGCAAACATGACCATCCACTACCAGCCTATCGCAGCGCTCACTAAGCTGCACTAATTCACTCCCTTCCTCTCCTGTGACTATGCTGCAAGCCATGCTATGTAGTCAGTCCAAGGTCACAGAGAAATACTGTGGCAGAAAAATGGATGGGCTGCGGGGTTCTCCTGGCTGTTGAAAGCACTCCTGTCACTGGAACGTCCTTTGTCTATAATCGCTTCCAAGGAAACCTGGACAAATGCAACACTGAGAACTCCAGTGAGCAAATAAAATATTACAGACAGGTCAAAAAGAGCTCAATGTTTCATACCTCTACCCTAGTGCTGCTAACTCTTCCCAGTAAATCTTCAGTTCAGTACCCAAATATCGCCTTGACAGTCTGAATTCAAACTGAGAGCAATGCAGGTAAGCTAGAATATGAGTCTCTAAGTATATTTGTCCAAACTAACTCATCCCCTTTCTTTCGTGTCCTTGACATTGAGATAGAATGAAAGAAAATGTGTCATTTGATGACACATTACTTTTTCCAATCTCAATCCATCTTCCCCAACGCTTATTCAATAGTTACAAGGCTTGAATTCATCACGTCAAGTGTACACTAAAATTGAATTAAAAATTTTGAGTCAGAAAGCATGCAGATGCTCATATGTTTCCTATAGCTGAGAACATCCTGTTACAGCAGCACAGCTGCAAATTTTGAAACATTTAAAAAGAAAATTGCTTTGCATGGGGGAAAGGAAGGAGGTTAAAGATGCCTGAATTTAAGCAAATCATCCTCTGCTTTATGCTGGCTGGTGTATTTTTGAAGTTTTAGAAATGGGAATGCTGGGTAGAAAGGAGGAAAATTTCATTAGTGCCTCCATAAATTGCTTTAAAGATGCTCTTTAAAGTGTTTCAGCACAGAAGAGCATTTTCTAGCCACGTTCTGTACGGGTAAATTAGACACATTCTTCTATTGAGAATTGAAAATAGAATTGAAGAATGAATGTTTACAGCGGCTTTAAGAAAGGGAATTCTAATCAAATCTAGGTGACAAAACAGTGCCAGGCTGAGATTCTCGGCTGGTGCAAAGGACAGAGAGATGTTGCTGCAAATCTGACCGAGAGTCCACGAATTTCTGGTAAATTTCAGTTGCTTTTACATGTATTTGTATGACAGCAGTGGGGAAGTTACTTGTTTTTACTGCTTATTTAACAGAGACGTTCCAAGGCAGAAACCAGAAGAATATGCTAAACAGAATTATACGATGGAAAAGGATCTGACAAGAAATACTATTCACAATCTATTCCTCCTCCACATTTCTATACTGCAGTACAACAAATACAGCATTAGCAATCAAGACTCAAGATGTGCCTTCAGTATTTTACCCTGAGCCTGCTCTTCCTATGACAAAATGAGCAGCACACTTCTTGCATGTTCAAGCTTTTGACTTTGCAATGCATCTGTGAGTAAGGGTAGCACTTACTCCTGTCAGTTCTTGAGTACTGAGTATAATAATCTACATAGAGCATCTTATTCATTTGGCCTTGTGGTTGTATAGATAGTGTAGCATAAGGGTGTTGCTCTTGCAGAATTTCTTGCTTGTGCTACACGGAACCACTGTTGGGAAAATACATTGTGAAAATTTTATCTTCATCAAAAACAATGGATCTTTGTATTTGTTTTCAGATGTAGCATAAGAGAAAAGGTGGAAAAAAATTCAGCCCTTTGTAGTAAATCTGCTGTGAAGTTAGACTGTCTTTTGTCGTATTTATCAGTGTGTTTCCTTTTTGCAGGCTGCAAATGAAGGAAGAGATTGAGAAAGGCAAATGTCTGGGAACATCTGAGAGTCCCAGGGTCCTTTCCCCTCCTTACTCTCACAGGAGTAAATAGATGCTCAACCAGATGAGCCCTGCATCCACACCTTTGTTCATTCTGGCTAAATAGCAGCAGCTGTGAGGACTGTTCATAAGGTTCACTCATCCATGGCTACAGAAGAATACAAGTCCGCAAATCACTGCTGTGAGCATCTGATGTTTTCTACGACCACAAAAACAGGAAAATGGCACTTTCTGTAAGAGAAAGGTATTGCAGGTTTGCTGTTTAAAAGCACAGAGGACCACAAGAGCACCTCTTGTTCTTAAAGATTCTTATGTAGGGAATTGGATGTAACTCCCATGAAGCTATCTGGAGCACTCAACTTGATCTGGTGGTTGTGTGGCTATTTTGGCTGCAAGAACTCCCATTTTAACCTGGAGGATTTCATCTTGAAAGCAAAGAATGAGGGCATTCCCCATGGACACCAGTATGATTGTAACTCTGTAGGTTATGAGCTCTGTAGGAAATGGACTGGTCCACCAGGATTGAAACCTCCTCTTTGGGAAAATGTATCACAGGTCCTTCAGTGACTGTTTATCTCCAGGACAAGAACATCCTGCACCTTCTGACAAGAACAAATACAACACTCTGAGGTCTTGTATAGGTTACACATACTAAATCACCTATGAGACCTGCAAATATACCCAGGATCAGTCCCTAAAGGCATTTTTATCCAAGTTCAAACTTGGCTCGATTTCAGTTAATTTGGGAGGTATAACAAGATCACAGCAGGAGATGAAATGGCTGTCTTCACATGCCCCAATTCTTAACTATTGAATTTTCCAATTAAAAAATGCATAAATAAAGAAGACATCCAAGAGCTTCTAACTTCCTTTAATGAGAACATACAAATAAACCCACACAAGAACATCCAGAAAAATGAGAGTAATGCTAACAAAATGTGGATTCATTAAACAGTTGCTTACAGCATAGTTAGAACTCCCTTTATTCATATAGATTAGGAGAGAAATGATAACTGTGTTTAAGTGCAAATCATGGTTACAACCTCCTTAAACTGAAGTACTGGAAAGCCAGCACCTAACTCCTTATTTGGGAACCTTCGCAAAGAAATGCTAATTTTCAGTACTGTCGAATGTTGGAATGGATTCAGGGATTCACAAAAAGTTCTAAATATCTATTATATCTTTGGTTTTGGCCTTTAGCAGGGCCAATTACCAAACCCTATAGAATGATATTTTCATTATTACTTTAAAACATACAAGCTATTGGACAAAATGGAATAAAATATTATATTGCTGCCTCCATTCATTTGATGAGCAAGACTTCTTTAATGTTTCAAGATAATGATCTGCAAGTGTGACAAGGTTGCCTTTTATTATATCATGGTATTGCTTTGGCCATTCTTGGTTTCCTGGTTGCTTTCTGGAAATCAGGCTAGACTCATAATCTTGAAGTGGACAAGACTGGTAAGATTACACCAAACCAAATTTAGATTCAGTTTCATGTTCCTCAAGAATCATAATGAGGTGAAGTCTGCCTCAAAGCTAATTCGTGTCACCCTGTAGAAGTGTTGAACTCCATACGATAACAGCTAGTTGCTGTCTTTCACATTCCTTCATAACTTGAAGAATCACAAAATGGAGGCATCTGACATCTGTCCTCTGTTTTCTGATCTGTCCTTGAGGAACTATCCCAGAGAGCTTTGGTTCCCTTTAGATGTCATCTCTTTTCTTCTATCCTATGTGGTTATTTCAAATAACCTAGACCTTCCTGTAGTAGTCCTATGTTTAAGCAATTGAATCATTTCCATCAAACAGCACTGAATCTTCAGGAAGTTATGGTAATTCAAGACTTCTGAAAAGCTGTTATTGACCAAATAAATTGATTATTTCAGACAAACTTTGCCAAGCAAATTAAATTTCATACGTACCTAAACTACTGTCAGAAGAAATCTATAACATTCCCAACACAGTTCATTCCAGTATAGGGTTGTATCTCCCAAAGTACAGTTATAACCTGAGATGCACCTTCCATTTGAGGAATCATTTCATTTCTTTGCCTAGAATAAAAGCAACTTATATAGAAAAGGTCTCTGATATCAAAAGTAGCACAGAGGCAGTGAAAAGCTAGGCAAATGCCATCTGTCTTTTCCAACAAAATAGAAAGAATAGCATGAAACCAGCAATTGCAAGTTGATAAGCAAAGGAAAAATGAAAGAATACTTTACATACTGACTTTACAGGAGACTGCAATACTAGAATCCATTTTGCTTAAACATCAGCTAGACACCAATGGAAGAAAAAACAAATGGCTATGTACACTGGGAAGTGTACACTGGGAAGGAAGAAATAATATTGCCAAAAACAACCCAAATGCATTATGATTTCCTTTCATTTTCATTGCTTTACGTTATCCACAACATAGTATGCTAATCAGTAGCATTATAAAAGACATAGTGCATTTTAACAGAAGGAAGTAGCACCCAAATCAAAATTTGTCTCTCTTATAGACATGGGTCAATCTTAGACAAACACCTCAGTATTTTTCTGACTCTGTAGGTAAGACTCTATGTGTTGGCTGCTTTCATGAGAGATAGCAGCAGGATTGCAGCACAGGACTGTACCTGAGAATGTGCATTAAACAGTGAGACTCCTCTTATGTATCTTGTCCAGTCAGCCTGCTACAGAGCTTTGAGCAGATCAGGAAGAACATACCACTGTACTCCCAAAGCAGTGAACAGAGGTACAGTGCCAGACACTGTGGGAAAACTGTGCATGTGTCCTGCCCAGTGCCTGGGATTTGGCTGGTCTCTGCAGTGTCCTTGGCTTGTTTTCATTAGAATCATCTTTTTATGTATTTATTTTTTTTCCCCAGGAAGCCAAACAAATCCTGCTCCTACAAATCACAAAATCACAGAATGGTTAAAGCTGGAAGAGACCTCTGGCAATCATCTAGTTCAACCTCCCTGCTCAGGCAGGGACACTCAGAGCACATTACCCAGGATTGTGTCCGGGCAGCTTTTGACTATTTGAAGGAGACCACACAACCTCCCTGGGTAACCTGTATAAGTGCTCAGTAACCCTCACAGCAAGAAAGTTTTTCTTAATGTTCAGACAGACCCTCCTGTGTTCCTGTTGGTACCTGTTGCCTCTTGTCCCATTGTGCAGCACCACTGAGAAGAGTATGGCCCCATCCTCCTGATAGTCTCCCTTTCAAATACTTAAGACACATTGATCAGATCCACTTGAGCCTTCTCAAGGCTGAACAGGACCAGATCCCTCAGCCTTTCCTCATAGGAGAAGTGCTCCAATCCCTTCATCATTTCAGTAGCCCTTGGCTGGGCTTGGTCCAGAAGATCCATGTCTTTCTTGTGCTGGGGAGCTCAGTACTGGACACAGCACTCCAGCTGAGGGCTCACCAGGGCTGAGCAGAGGGGGAAGATCACTTCCCTGCACCTGCTGGACAGTGTACCATTGGCTTTCTTGCCCACAAGGGCATGCTGCTGGCTCGTGGTCAACTTGTTGTCCCCCAGGATCCTCAGATCCTCATTTGCAGATCTACTTTCCAATGTGAGAGGCTAGGGAACCAGTTACAACACACAGATATTATGCTCAGTATTTCATAGTTTCTGAGATGGAATCCTAGGAAATTTGAATGTATCAATTTTCCTTTTTTCTTCTAAAACAAGAATTTCTTGCAATAATCCAACCTCTTCATTCCGAGATTCCAATTAGTTCAGTTTATGTGCCTGTGCTACTATCCTGCTCACCCAGTGCAACTTCCACTTCTGCCCTTTCATGAACACCCCAATTCTACACGGCTCCACTGCTAGCAATCAACACTGCAAGTCCTTAATGTACTTAACAGATTAATTTCCACAAGTTCAAGCAAAAAAATTAAAAAAAAACCACCTACTTTAACACCATCAGAAATGGACTCTAATCCCCATAGGAAATGGCTAGAAAAAGTGCTGTTTAAACTGTGGGATTCAATCACCTAATTTGTGGTTTTGCAGCACCTAGCACAATAGGGGTTCCCATTTCACTTGATTCCTACATGCAGCACTGTAATAGAAATAAATAATAATATGATTGCAGCACTGATCTTGCTGTTCACTGCCACTGGTTAATGAACTCTCATTATTGTATTAATGAAATCCAAGTGTGTGTTCTGTAATTAGTCTTCTATCTGCCACATAGCATAACTAGTCCTTCCATTCTCCCTAATGACACGGATCCTAGCATGGGGGCTTACAAACACATTTCCAAAGACATAGTCTATATGTTTCACTTCTTTTAATTATCCTAATTTTAAAATATGTGAAACAACAGTACTTTCACATCTGGTCCTCCTATAATTTTATCTAACAGCTCCCCACAACCTCAGAAGGAAAATCCTTCATTTTAATTGCATATTAGGCTTTACTTTTATAGGAGAAGACAGCTTTTTATTAATCCAGCTAATTCCTCTAGGAAACAAAGCAGTCCAGCATTCATTGAGTCAAGTGCAAGTCAACTGCTGCCGCTGTTGATGACATCTTTTAGATTGCTGGGAATATGAATTCTTCAAATTCCCTAAGTCTAGAAATTCTCTACCAGCTTTAGTGGGGAGACAGAAAATAGGATTGCTGGTACCATTTGGTCTCTTATTTCCACTCTTCTTGCTTCTGCAGCTAAGTTTAACATTGCTGATGGAACAGATGCCTATTTATCAGAAAAGAAAAAAAAGGAGAATCTGGAAATTCTGGAAAATCTTGTGTGCTATAAAATACGTTGGAATGCAAAGCACAATTATATGACTATTTAAGATCCCTTCCAACTCAAACGATTCTATGATTCTATTATATACACAAGTGCCTCCTAAAAACCACAGCTCTTAACTAAGGGCTCATTACCTTGATTGATGAAACAGGTTTTCCCAAGACAAGCAATATGCACATTAAAGCTAAGAAACCAATTCTGGTTAGTTCGACTAAAGAGAGGAGAGGGAAGAGAAAAGTGAAGAGCAGGCAGGAACTCAGACACTAGATAAAAGGAATCTAGAAGCTCCTGGTGAGAAAATCTCATTAGGTGTCATAGATATATTGGTGACTGTATAATGCCGGTACAGATGGCATCAACCAACTCAGTATCTTCCCATGAGGCCAGCCTGTCCAGGTGTGCTTATAGCTCCTTTCAGAGAAATGGGTGAATTCGGTGTCAGTCAAAAGCTTCTGAGCTTGGAGAGGTAAATATCAGCAGTCCAAAGAATCACACAGTTGATATGCTGAGGTTCAGTGGTGTCAAAAATGCTCATAACAAAAGAAAGAGGAACTGCTGTTCATACTGTCATGAGGTTCTGAATCATTCCCTAGACAAAGACAGGCATTCTTGCAGCCAAAAACCAACTTCTTTGAATCTTCGTCTTTCTCCTTGGTGGTTTTCCTAATGTTTTTGTACTTACATCTAGGCAGGCTTTGCCAATACAGTGTATTTCCCTTGAGGAATCAAGAACTGCTCTGTTAACAGAAATGAGCAGCTGCTCTTCCAAAAGGAGGGACTGCCAGTGAACAAAAGGATTTTCTAGCATTCCCACTAAAATGACTTTTGGCAGAAAAATAAGACTCATTCACAGTAAAGCCATTTTTTAGGGTTGCTTGTACCAACTTCAACAGAAACAAAACATTTGATTAAAATGAACAGAGAGATGGCACAAAGATTGGTCAGTGAGCTCTTCCATCAGTGAAGCTCTCCCTGCTGTCTCCAGCTGCCTGTAGGAACTGTTCAGCTTCACAAATATAATTGTTTGCTAACACAGAGGGAGAGGCACTGTCATTTACTACCTGGCCTCTTCTGTTGTCCCTGAACACCAGAGTTGTGTCAGACCACTGTCACACATACCTGCCATGCATGGCATGGTTCCCATGTTTAGTTTAGGGTTATTTCCACCTTGCTTTTGTTGTTCCTTAGCCTTAGCTGAGAAACTGTAGCTTGGAGGTGAGGTTCATTCCACAATTTGAATCCCACAGACCAGGAAGCAGAATCTCATGTCCCATCTCTTATCATTACACCATCATCTAAGAGGAATCCATCTCTGAAAGGCTTTAGGTAGTTTTGATGGCAGACAGGGGAGTTTTGCTTCCCACAAACTATCCCCCATGGGAAACCACCATAAAAGTTTTAGTTTCTTCTAGAGATACGTTAGCAGCTAGATTCCAGTCTAGCCTGATTTCAGCTTCAGAATGTCTTTTTCAGTATTTATAACTTTGTACAAGCACAAGCATTTGTTTTACTCTAATAATAGTCACTGAGATTTCTCTCTGTTTAACTAATTTACATGAAATTCATATGGTTTCTTGATTTGTTTTCTCCTTATGACAGAAAAGCATCTAAGGGAGTAAAGACTTTCTGAAAAAAAAGATGTTAGTGTTGACCAATGATACTTCACTTTTTGTTCTGGGAAGGATTGCTAATGAAGTTCCATTGGCATGAAAGAACACTAAGCCATAGTTCCTCCTCTGACAGGTTACTTAGATCTGCGGTGTACGAACAGCACAGTAAATCTGTAAAGTAAGTCCAAATTTCATGAGAAGACCTGAATTTAGAAGAGCTGACATCCAATTGACAGCATATGTATTGGACACACAATAGTAGTTCTATATTGACCTCAACAGCAACAGCCATAAGTCAGGCTTATTCTTAAGAGAATTCTGGAGCGAGGCAGAGAGGAGTAGGTAAAATGCACTGGTCCAGTGGCGGCAACAAACTCCTAACTCCCATTTGCTGGCTACCAGACACAAACCTATCCTATGGCAGGAATGGAACTAAGAAAGAATGCTAGAAGTATAGACTCACTGTAAACATAACTCACCACCTTGTTTCTGGACAACTGTTTCTAAATGACACCAGTCCCAGCAATCCAGGGGATTCTTTGCAGCTTCACCATTCCAGTGCTCCCTGTCATTTCCCTACAACTTGCCTACATCTTCATTTCACTACTTCCAACCTGCTGTAGATAACTACACCACCTTGTACCGTCCTCTTTAATTCCCCTTCCTCCTTGCTGTTCACACTTTACAGAGATGTGTGGGTTGCCCACAGCAAGAACTTCACTCTGGCTCATGAACATTTAAAATCTCCAGCAAAATGTTTACAAGGTTACTTTTCTTTTAAGCTAACACAATGTAAGAGTTTTTTTGTGTAGTTACCTAGTCAAAAATACAGATATTGACAGGAAAATGGAAGACATAACAAAAGGAATAGAGTTTCCAGTCTTGCTAAAATGCAGCCCAGGTTTTCTGCATTTTCTCTCTCCATTAGCAGGCTTGATTGCTATCTTTAAAATCTTGTTTGGGATATTAGAGGACATTAGGACAAGTAAGAGGACATTCATGCAGTATTTTCGGTTACAGATATTCTGTGGTCAAGTTACCCCCTCTAAGGAGAATCAAATCTAAATCATGACATACACTGAACATCTTACAAAATGAAGTAAGAAATTCCAACAGCTCTGTTCTTCCTCCTGGTCTGTATGTTTCCTAATCTGGTGCAGCTACAAACTCTTGCTGGTTTAGGTATGCAAATATTTCATTAGCCTTTTGTAACCAAAGAAAATCCCCACTGGAAAAGAACAAAAAATAAAAAAAATAAAATAATAACAATAATGATAAAAAGCTATACATGTGACACCCAAATTCTGTTTCTCTATTTTTCATCAAAAATTAAAGCTAGCTTTAGAGAAGACAAAGCTTGAAAGCAGAGGCATTTTTCTACATAAATATAGTTCTACTTTCCACCCTTGAATGACTTACACCACACAGGTGTTCAGTTGTTACATGGAACTGTAATAAGACACCTGCTCGGAGATCTGTGCCAGCAGCTCTGGCTGGCAGCTGCATGCTGCTCATTAGACGTTGCTTGCTGGGGCGGCAGTAAAAAGGAAGGAGAAAGTTTCTACCGTTTCCCAGGAAATCAAACAGTGGGAAGCAAATAAGCAGAATCAGCCAAGGAATGAAACAACCGTGGGAAGGTCAGTTATGGGCCCCAGGATGCTGAAAATTTCAAGATCTTGTACAACCAGGTATATCTTATACAACTCAGGTATAACGCAAACAGCCCAAACTCTTCTTGCTTCAGTGCCACTGGTCTGCAACTGAGTTGCATGAATTGCTGATCCAGTTTGCCACTAAGAGAAAAAGAAGCCTTTTCTTTTGTAGGTTACTCTTAGGAAGGTCAACTTTGACTCTAATTTCCCGTGTTTGCAATAAGAAAAATTTTGTAAAAATATTTTGTAAAAATAGGTTATTTCTCTCTTAAAATGTTGAGAAGAGGAACTGTTTTTCTATTTCTAATAGAAACCTTGCAAGGTGTGGGGAGCAATACAAACAAATGGCACCAAGGACTCAATTTCCTTACCCACAGAATCATAGGGTTACAGACTCATTAAGGTTGAAAAATCCTCTAAGATCATCTAGTGCAGCCGTCGACCCATCCCCACCATGCCCACTGAAATACGTTCCTCGGTGCCACATCTCTACATTTCTTGAACACCTCCAGGGGTGGTGACTCTACCACCACCCTGTTCCAGTGCCTCACCACTCTTTCAGAAAAAAAAAATCCTTACTATCCAACCTGAAATGATATCCATGTAAGGGTGCCAGTGGTGCTACCAGACATGTCCAGGGGTCTCAAGCATCTGCAGTATTGGCTGATGTGGCACAGGATCAGAGCATTCCTGGTGGAGCAGGTGGGGGCAGCTAGACTGCCCTAGGGCACCTCACATGTTCTACATGACTGAACCCAATGCTAATGAATGAAATCACCCCACCTATCTATGCATGTCTGCACCTCAGCAGTTTATCTTGCCTTTTTTTACAGAGAGTGAAGAGAAGAAGGTGCCATTAGATCACAGTTTTCACAGGTTCTCTGCCCTATTTTATCATGATAAATCTTTCCCCAAAGATCTTTCTTTCCTCACTGATTAGACAGGAAGCTCAGATGTGAGGTGGTCCAACTCCAAGTGGAGTATCTAAAATGGATGCATGCAACATCAGAGTATTATTTACCACTGGCTACAAAAGCTGAAAGCTCACATCTATGTTCCTCTTTTAGGTGAAGAATGGATTGTCATATTGACAGAAAGTTTATTGCCATACATCTCCAAGTAGACACTTGCCTTTGCTGAGATAAATCATGCCTTTGCCTTCACTCAGATGAACATTGCCTAAGGCTTGGTCTAAGCCTGGGGCAAGAAAAAAATGTTGAGAAGAGTAAAAACTTGCAACTAAGGGAAAACGAAATGTGTTTTGGTGCTGCCTGAGGTCCAGCAGTATAAATTAAATGTGTGAGCATTCACCCTTCATAGCTTGAAGCCCTTCTAAGTGGTCCATAAGCTCTTCTTTAGATTGTGATCTGCTGAGAAAGCTTATGCCAAAGAAAAAGGGCCTGAACCAGCGAGAGGGAAGCTGACCTCTGCCTGCTGCCTTTTCTGAAAAAAAAGAAAAAAAACTCAAAATGAAGTTGTGTTACTCTTGCATCTCTGCATTCTCACCCTACCAAAAGTTTGGGTCAATGTCCAGAGTAAATCAGCTTTTTTAATGAATCATTTAGTACTTACAAAATAGTAAAATACCCCACATCATTAAGTTCACGGTGATTAATGTTCCATAACAGATTTCTCCATGCATGGATATCTCATGCAATATTTATCAGAGTCCCATAGGCACCTGGGTCAGCACTTTTACTGTGAACCATAGATACCACTGAGAACCTCTAATCTCACAGTGATATAAATCAGGAATAGCGTGGAGGGGATTCTCATAATCTATTCCTCCCTTGTTTTGGAAGGTTATAAAGTTACAGAAATACTACATGTGTGATATTTAACAGTTTGAAACAGAAAATTAGACTTGAGGTTGCATTTTATTGCTCCTCATCATGATTTGTATGGGGAGCAGAGATGGTTTCCACCATATTCCATTCATTCAGTAAAGGAAATATGTGCATTTTCATTAGGGCTCCTAATCTGGAGTGTTCCTGTATTCTTACTAAGGAGGCTTATTAAGTGTAAAAAAGATTCAGTAATTAACTGTGCACGTTCACGTAGTTCCTTTCAGGGTTTGCTAGAGTGGAATGCCACAGCATACTTTACATCAGCCTGACTCCTGCATAGATGAGGGTTACAGACTCAGGTGTGAGGCTCCCATCATCATCTCTTGTCATGTCTGCAGTTGTGACATGGCCATTTTCCTACTTCTTGCAAGAGAAAACAGAAACTAGTTGTGATCAAGGGTTGGATTACACAAATTCTCAAGTTTTTTCTACCCCGGCTGTTCACATGATTAATTTTTCTCCTTGCAAATATAGGAATAAGTTTTTCTTTCTAGGACAAAACCTTCTGAGATACTTAAAGTTCAACTTCTGTCCATTTTTGTCTAGCCTTCATGCAGCTCAGGGAATCAGGCAAGTATCTACAAGCAAATCATTGCTCAGTGCAATCTTCCTTCCGTGCAATTCAGAAAGCGATGCAGATTTACCGACTCACTATTCCAAATAGTGGGCTGTGAACACCTGCCAGTGTTGCCTGGTCTCCTAGTTAGATGCCAGGCTGTATAATCCATATTTAATAAGATGGATTTCTTGTGACATCTTCCCCTATAAATCAATTTTACGAACAGTCTGCCTGCCAAGCAGCAGCAGGGCTAAAAGGTGGTCAGAGCAAGTGGCAGTCACCTCACTGTGACTGTCAATAGCCTTCAGGTTCAAGGGAACAGTGATAGTCCTTCCTGGCAACACAGTGAGACCATCACCGTGCTGCTCTGGCTCTCCTTCATGATGTATGAAGAACTGTTGTTAAATGAGAGGAAAAGGCTGTCGTTAATTTGAGTTGCCATTCCATGCTTAGGGTTTGGTTTGCAGTAGGTGCACTGTGTGTGCTTTCTCCATCTAGTCCTGGCTATGAGAGCATGGATGCGGCCTGGGAGAATGCTATCTCCAGACTGGGACTCCATTTCAATGTCTACAGCAGAGATGGAAGCAGTGTTTGGAAAACCAACACAGAAAAAGAAGTTCACAGATCAGTTCTGCAGCTCACAGACATACCTCAAATATCCTTGGGCATTTCAGATAATGTTAGATAACTGTGTAGGTAGATTCAAACCTAGACCTCCATTCACTGTTATCAGTGGAATTGAGCGTATCCTCAGCAAGTGTGCTGACAACACAAAGCTATGTTGACACAATAGAAGGGAGGGATGCCATCCAGAGAGACCTGGACGTGCTCGAAAAGTGGGCACACAAGAATTGAAGTCAAAGCAACTCCAGATCAAAACAAAGGTGAGCAGCAGGTAGAAGGAGGTGATTGTTCCCCTCTACTCTGCCTTCGTGAGGCCCCATCTGCAGTACTGTGTACAGGCCTGGGGCCCCCAGTGCCAGAAAGGCATGGAACTGTTGGAGTGGATCCAGAGGAGAGCCACAAAGATAATGAAATGGCTGAAGGACCTCTCCTATGAAGAAAAGTTTAGGGAGTTGAGCTTGTTTGGCTTGGAAAACAAAAGGCTTTGGGGAGATCTCATTGTGATCTTCCAGTACTTGAAAGGAGCTTATAAATTGGAGGGGAGAGTGACTTCTTCCACATTCCAATACTGACAGGACAAGGGAGAGTGGCTTTAAACTAAAAGAGGAGAGATTTAGGTTAGATGATAGGAGGAAATTCTTTAGTCAAAGAGTGGTGAGACATTGGAACAGGTTGCCCAGAGAAACTGTGGATTCCCCATCACTGGAGGCGTTCAAGACCAGGTTGGATGGGGCCCTGGGCAGAATGATCTGTGGTTGGCAGAGGTTGGAACTAGATGATCTTTAAGGTCCCTTCCAATCTAAACCATTCTATGATTCTCTAATTCACTATGAGAATGTATACACCTAGGACATATTGTAGACATTCAAATATCTGAAGGTGAAGCTGAATTATAGCCCTGGGGCTCAGTTCATGCACCTAAATACAGGCTGCTAGTGCCATCTAGATGCGCCAGGACCGTTGAGACAGCTGCATCCTCCTGGACAGGCAGCTGGAGGCTGGGCTGGATGTGCCATGGCAGTACTGATGTGTCAGAGAGCTGCAGAGTGCCCCTGGCATCTCTGATCAGTGGAGTCAGCGCGGAGGCAGAGCTATCCGTAAGATTTTTGTTTGTGAGGTTTAAATCCCTTCATCTTTTAATCTCATGGACTTCACTATAGCACATATTTAGGAGGTACATTAGGTTCACTTCATTTATTTTCCATAGGAAAAGTTGAAAGCAGTAGTCTGTGCACTACAGATTGTTAAAAATGAAGTATTTCCTCTGGGTGTCAAAAAAACTTGCATTAAAAATGAAAAGGATTCCAACAAAATGTTAAATTAATGTCATCTCTTTTTCCTCCGCAAGTTTTTTCTTTGTCTCATCCCTTTTCTTTTTTTTTTTTTCAGTGATGAAATAGAGCCAAAAAGTAGAGAAAACAGAAGCTGGGATCACAGGAGAAAATATAAAGCCACCAAAAAATGAAGGAGAAAACTTCAGAAGGTAAATGCTTTCCTAAACATTTCAGATCAATCATGACAACAAAAGCTTCTTTATGGAGCCCACTGAACAGCAGTGATTTAAACTGTCTGCTTGGTTTGTGAAAAGAATTTTTAAAGAAGTTTTCAGCTAGTTTTAGTCTCAACAAAAACCACATTCAGACAAACTGATCTGCACTGACCACTCAAATGTGATTTCCCATTTCAGCAGCTCATCTTTTTGCTTTAGAAACCTTTCATGCTACTACAACTATTTACGCACATGCCAACAAACCAGACAGATACTGGCCATTACATAGGTAGTTCCTAATTAAGAACCTTCACAGTCATGGCAGTGCAGATGCCACTTCTCAGTGCTCTACTGCTGGTCCACAAAGCACGCCTGACTTTGCAGATCAATGACCTGTTTCACGTTGCTCACTCCTCCCTACTGTAATGATTTTCCTCCCTCCTTTTGGTAACTACAGGGCAAAACATGACCTTGGATACACCACAGATCCAGCAATAACCTGCACTTTTATCTAAAAGTACACTCTCTACAACACCCTGGAAGGAAGTTGTGGCAAAGTGGGGATCAGCCTCTTCTCCCAGGTAACAGCAACAAGACAAGAGGTAATGGCCTTAAGTTGCACCAGAGGAGTTTCAGATTGGATGTTTGAAAAAACTGCTTCTCCGAAAGAATGGTCAGGCATTGGCACAGGCTGCCCAGGAAAGTAGTGGAGTCAATGTCTCTGGAGGTATTCAGGAAATGTGTAGATGTGGCACTGAGGGACATGGTTTAGTGGGCACAGTGGTTGATGTGTGGACTAGATGATCATAATGGTCTTTTCCAGCCTGAATGATTCTATAATTCTATAGTAATAATTCTATTATTATTCTATTATAAAAATATGTATATTATTATATACATTATATATATATATGTATAATATATATTATTATTCTGTAATAATAATTCTATTATTCTGTGAATAATAACTGCAAGATATATGTTCAAACCAATGTTCAGGCTTTCTACAATGTCCCCAAATGCTGACAAGTCTACTGTGTCAAAGATAGTATATAAATATCCTTATTACAAACCCTTTTTCTTTTCATCTGAGTTCCACATTCAGATGTCTTTATATTGCAAACACATTTTGCATTGCATATTGCAAAATGTCTGCTCTGTGACCTAAATGAGCATGGGCGTGACAGAGACCTCGGTGACACATCCTGTAGTTTCTCACTGACCTCTGACTTTGAAGTTGGAGACTCAAACCCTGATCTCTGTTGCAGCCTCTCTATAAATGTGGGAGTTCAGAGGCCATTATGCACATCATTATTCACATAAATGAGAAAAATAATCTCAATATATACTGAAATATATGATCTAATACGCACAAGGACCCTAATGTGAAATGAATGTGGGAGACTATCTACTAGAAAATTGCAAAACAAACTCTGGGACTATGTCACACTACCAAATAGAGCAGGCCCAGGAAGATGAAACTTGCAGTCTGATGCCAAGAACCTGATGTTGACGCATTTTTAATGTCAGGAGGTTTTACATCAGTTTGGTTCCAGTCTGGTTCATGGAACTAATTGCTGGTTAGTGAGTGGAGTGTTGTGTGTGCTTAGAGAATGTGTTTTTTGAATGAAATCCAGTCCATACATGACTGCTTCCCTATGAAAAAAAAAAAAGACAGTAAATTGAGATGGTTTGGGTATTTGCTCTAGTATGGCATTCTTGTTTCAGACTGGAAGGATAATGTAAAAGTATCCTGAGGGACGTGGTTTAGTGGGTATGGTGGTGATGGGTTGATTGATATAGTAGATGATCTTAGTGGTCTTTCCCAACCTTAATAATTGTATGGTAAAACAAAAAATAAATTGATGGCCATTTGTTAGTTCAAACAAACATTTAATGTACCATTCCTTTATGAAGATTTTGCCTCAGATATTTCTTTTCCCCTTTGTAACACAAGAGGCGATTAGGTAGACTGAAAAGTATTGTGTTTTACTTACACACAAGTAGTTGGTATTTACGTTTAGGTTAGGTGAAGGGGAGAAGAAACCAACTTCTTTTGGCTGATAGGAGGGCTACCACTAGGCTAAGGGGTGGGAAACAAGGTCCGTGGCTTCTTCTTGGTCTCTACTATAGTCTTGGACTAAGAGGACACCAAAATGAGATCCACGATCACCAGAATTGTTTCATTTACACTTAGACAGAAAATCAAGCACTTGATTTGCAAAAGCATTTTTGTACTTAATATGTGCTGAAGTTTCCAGAAGCTGTGTCCATTTCATTCAGTGAGTTCTACAGCTTTGATCCCACCGACTGGAGTTCTTTTGCAGCTTTTAGTGTATTTTAGGGTGATTCCTAAATGTCTAGTTCTGACGTGGTTTTACAGTTTTTTAACCAAGCCTAAGATGTGTTTGGTATTCAGTTCTTTCAGGAATGGGTTAATTAACAGGCTTTAGTATTCACTATCTAGATTGCAATGCCATCCATAACTTGTCTTTTGTCTCAAATGTAGTTAATTTCTCAGTATCACATTTAGGTGATCCTGGAGTTAAAAAACTAATAATAAAGATGAAGAACAGCGCTGCAGAGAAGTTATTTTCATATTATTCAAAAACACCACCTTCTCAAACAAAGGCAGCATCACAGAGAGGCAATGAATCTGAAGAAAAACACTGTATCGGGAGTTCAGCATATTGAATAATGGATTTGTTCTTTGTTCAAAAATTTTTGGTGCTGAAATGCATTTAATTCTCTATGAGAGAAGTGAGTTTATATTATACTAAATTTAAAAGCTATAAAACCAGATGTTCCCTGATGTAATTCTATATTTTATCTCAAATCAGATTATAGTGGCACTGAATATAGTAATGTGACAAAATCTGTACTATATTATGCCATACTAATACCTCCGTGAGAAAATAAATATTCTGCTCCCATTAATAGGGATCTTACTCATAGAAATAAAACAACCAGTAAAACATTCTCAGCCATGCACACAACCTAAGAACTCCTTGAATGCATTAATGAAATACATTAAGGAAGTATAATATCATCAGAACACAGATCATGTTTCAGTTTCATCAGCTCTTTTTTAGTTCCAAAACTAAAGAGAGAGACACTTCAAAGGAATTTGCAGAAGTTTGACACCTCGGAAGCCATTCATCTTTCTGGTCTCAGCATGCATATACATGCCTCAGGATCCTCCAGGAGTAGGAGGGGAACACAGTTTGCAGGAATTCCTGGAGACATCAGAGCACATGAAATCCACAGATGATTATACCCTCACTGCTGTCTTCTGCTTCTACAACTATTCACAGGAACTACCTGTCTCTTTCAATAAGACTGAGGAACAGCTGGTGAAAAGTTCTCCCTCAACATCTCTTTTTGATGTCAAACTGGGTTTTCAACCAACCAAAAGGGACGTTATAAATACCTGAGCTATTTCCTCTGAAATCTCAAGACTCCCAAAGCGCTCCTTCTCCTAATGCTCTAGCACTGTGAGGCTGAATAATTTTCAGGTTTGGAGAAAAGTCCTTCTTTTGGTTGGCTGAAGACAGCATCCTACCCTTGTCCATACAATACACAGTGCTCTGAGCAGCTCACTCAGGCGGTTTTGGTGATGATGACATCTTCTTTGGGCCACCAATCTGCCGTGAGTCTCTACACATTGACTGGGGCTCAGAGAGATAGCAAGTAAGTTCTAATACTCAATAAATCAATGACAGGCTCGATGACAGAAAACAGATTTCTTATTCCAGTTCAGTACACTCTTTATTAGAGTGAGAATATGCTATTAGTTATGTCCTAATAATCTGCTGGACAATACACACATCAATGCTGTGAGTGTGTGGACATCTGAAGCTCCTGCTATCTGAATGGTCATTCATGGTTTGAGCATGAATACTTTTAATCAGCTTTTAAAAAATTAGTCTTATCTGTAGCAAGTCCATTTGCATGATTTAGGAACAAACCCTCTCTTAATTAGCCCACCCTCCACTGTTGTACAGACTGTCAACTTGTTTTTGATACTGCATTTTCTCATAGTCCATAACCCTAATAATTCTAACAAATACGACTTGTGCCCAGATCAGGAATTTGTTTTCTTGCAGTGTTTCTTCTTCTTTTATGCTGGTCTGTTTACTTCACTGTAAACTGATCTCATTTGTTGGAGCTAGTCAGGATCAAAGGCCCAACACAGACAAATAACATGCAAAGCAGTGTTCCTCTCTTATTAGATTTTGGACCTCTGGAACTCAAAAAATAGAATTATGCTGCTAATACATTTCTTGTCTTTCTAATGGTTTATTAAGACAAGTAAAGCAATACTTACAAACAAACTTAAGTCAGTATTCTGACATGCCCTGTGTCTAAGAAAAGACTTAGCATCTGACAGTGTAAGATTAAGACTCTTTAAACTGCCTGCTTCCTTAGGCTGGAATAGCAGTCAGAAAACTCTGATTAACTTTTTATATTCTCTTCACCTTCCAATTACCTGCTTTGCTCATTAGTTGTGTTTAACCTGTAAGATTCCTGGGGTAGGGACTGTGTTAAATATTTTGCACTGTTTGCATAGTGCCCATCAGATAAATTCTTTATCCTTGAGAGACATTATTAGGCTCTAAGTCAACGAATTTAAGCAGCATTGTCAGGCATATAAATCTTATTTTCCTCTTCACCATACACTGCTCTTTCCATCTCTAATCTGAAAACAGGAACAGAGAGTAATGTAATACAAATGCCTCTATGAAGGATCTTATTATCTGACAAGAACGTAGGAAAGATGATCCCAAATGTCCACATTCCTGTATAGAGAACATGTCATCCTGGTGGCCATAGTGGGAACTTCAAACTCTGCATGATGCCCCAGAATTTGCCCATACGACTATTCTAGAACCACACAGACTGGTTTGGACTGGAAGGGACTGTAAAGCCGATCCAGCTTCAACTCCCCTGCCATGGGCAGGGTTGCCACTCACTATCCTTTCCTAGTAGAGCTTTCTCGTTCTGCTGTCAGCTGTTCTCAAAAAGAACCCAAGAGGTGGCTGCTGGAAACTCAAAGACATGTGGCAAGCTGTCCTTGCTGGACACAGCACACTACAGCAGCAAAGAGAATCTCTCTGTAGTTGGTCACCTTTGCCCAATTCACCTACACTGACCCAGAGGCTTCAGCACAGTGATCTCCTCTCCTAGCACTGCAAAGGTCACAGCAGTCTGTGCTCCAAACAATTTATGCTGACATGACCTTGCCTAGAGCTCTTAAATGAGCCAGAAAAACTGGAGTTTCATGCTCATATTCAAAGTAAAGACTGACATTGCCAGTGTCCACCGAGGGTAGGGAAATGGAGTAACTGATTTTAGGATGTTCTCTGTATGGATGGGCATTATATAGAGTCAGAGGGAATTATGTGCCCAGATGCCTCCACTGTGTTTGGATGCACTTTCACATCCTTTCTGGCATACCCAGCCTTTTAGAGGTTAGTGGAAGGCTTTTGCATTAACAGCAGCGATTTCAGAAGCCAAAGATAAAAACCTACAGGTAAGGCTGAAAATATTTGCACTAACATTCTCAGGAGACTGAAATGTAACAGACAAAGGCATCGTGTTTACAGCTAAATGCTCTTTCCCACACTTTAGGCAAAATTCCAGTTTCATTTAAAGCTGTGAAGAAATTCAATTTTCAGGGAGCTAAGATTTCACCTGTTTCTTTCTTCCAATACTGTGTCCCATGGAGAAGTAGATATTAAACCCAAACGGTCTGTATGTGATGTACAGACGTATTTTCAGCTTCTCAGATTTTTCTATCAACTCAGTGTTAAATTGTGTGCACACATCCCGAGGAAAGCGATGTTAAAAATTTCCAAAGAAAAAAGATAAGTCTATTTTTCATTTAAATGTGACAAACTTATCATAATAAACTGCAGTACAGGGCTTTTTAAAACACATGTTCATCCATATGCATAAACATACAATCACATTGGGATTTAAAGCTCAGAATACTATTTATTATATTTGTAAGACCAAAAGGCCACCAGGAATGGTTTCTTGGTGTCGAGTCGTATAAAAATGCAGAGCAGCAACTGGGCTCTACTCCAAAGAAAAGACTAGAATTATTTTCACATTTATTTTCTGGAATCTAGAACAGATTAGATAAAATAAAATATGAGAGCTGGTAAAGAAAATAAAGCCATGCTGTAAGGCATAAGAATATCTATAATGACATTGCAGACCTTTTCCATCACTCACTAGATTAGCCTGATGCTCTAGTCGTTTTATATAATTTGGATAGTTATTCATTAATTGCATACACACATACCTTCATTTGCCTCCACTGTGCTCATACATTGCAATGAAGCCTTTAATTAACAAATGAACACGTGTTACTTTTACTCTGTTCAAATTCAATGCATTGAGACAGTGGGGCAGACAAAAGCCTACACAGCATTTCCTTATGTCTGCACCATGCATAACCTTGCTGCACTCTTCAAAATCCTGCTAGGAAAGCAAGATTATTGGTTTCCTCACACCCAGCACTGCATACCTCTGCAAGCTTCACAGACACACACATATTTCTCTTCATCAATCTGCTGTCACATAATAGCGGTCCCAGATTTATTTAAGGGGAGAACTGATGCCCTGAGCTCTGGATCAAAAGAACAATTTAATTTTTGATGTTTCAGAATAAGCACAAAGCATTTCATTTTTTCCTCAGAGTTTTTATCAGTCCTCAGCACAACTCTCATTGACTTTGGCTGCAGCAAGAAGTGATGCATACACTTCTTCCCCTCTCCAGGACACTAAGGAGGAAGTCATCCCACTCTCCTCTCATTCCTCCTGACACTCTTTGGGAAGAAATAATTTCCAGGGGAGTCCAGCTGGATCCACACAGCTCCAGCAAAAGCAGAGCTCCCAGAATCTGGGAATAAGTTAGCTGCCCAATTTAAATGAATTGTATTGGCTCCAAGGAGACCTGAGAGCAGCCTTTCAGTATCTAAAGGGGAGCTATATGAAGGAAGGGGACAGACTCTTTAGCAGGTCTGTGGTGATAGGACAAGGAGAAATGGTTTCAAACTAAAAGAGGGGAGATTTAGATTGGATATAAGGAAGAAGTTTTTTTACAATAAGGGTAGTGAAGCACTGGCACAGGTTGCCCAGAGAGGTGGTGGATGCCCTGTCCCTGAAGACACTCAAGGTCAGGCTGGATGGGGCTCTGAGCAACCTGCTCTAGCTGTAGGTGTCC
Source organism: Aquila spilogaster (assembly GCA_024606505.1). Taxonomy (NCBI): domain Eukaryota; kingdom Metazoa; phylum Chordata; class Aves; order Accipitriformes; family Accipitridae; genus Aquila; species Aquila spilogaster. The sequence continues at coordinate 12,236,584 of JANHGO010000063.1, read as the reverse complement.
CTGATCATTGCAGGGGAGTTGGACTTGATGGCCTTTAAAGATCCCTTCCAACTCAAACGATTCTATGACTCTATTCTAAGAGACCAGAATTTTCTAAAACTCACTGTTTCTCCTTGTATGGACAAACAGAACATACCAAATCTAAAGGTGACATTTCGTAACACCAAACACATATTTGTAAAGATGCTACAAATCCCCATATAGCATCTGTTTTTATATAGGAAGAAAGAATTCTAATTTAATTTTCTAAAACAGTTTGTTGTTTTTGCTGAACATGTAAGAAATTCTTGTAGCAGACTTCTAGCTGGAGAAATATGACCCATGCATCAACATTTTCATAGAATCATACAGTCAGTAAGGTTGGAAAAGACCACTAAGGCCATCTAGTCTGCCCATCAACCCATCCCCACCATGCTCACTACACCAGTCCCTCACTGCCACAACTACCCAACTACCCTGTTCTTGAACATCCCCAAGGACAGTGATTCCACCATGTTCCTGGGAAAAAAAAAAAAAAGAAAAAAGAAATGCTTCACTAATTCATGTGCCATTTTAGCAGTATTAACTAGCATCAGTGACCAGCATCAGTACCAGTCTTGCCTACATCTGATACAAAATGAGCTCAGAACACCTGGACCTTAATGCCACTAGAGGATATAAAAATGCAGCAATTTGGGGGAAAAAAAAAACACTGGATTTCTGCTCTAGCTATTGTCTCTTGTTTTAGCTGGTACCTATATTTTAAATGGCAGGAAAAAAAGCTGACACTCCAAAGCTCCAAGGCACAGGGGATTAAGGGGATTCTGCATCCTGATGGGAAAGGCTGAGTGAGCTCCACATTTGCACCACCTGCTCCAGACAGCTCCTACTACTCATCCTGATGCAACCACCCCAAAATACAACGTGTGACTTTTTATTCAGGCTTAGGCTCAGCTCATTAATTAACTTCCAGCTGAGGCTTCAGTCAAAGGCAATTCTCTACTTGATTTTGCAAGGAAGCAGAGTCAGGAAGTGCATGCCTACAGTCACCTTTAAACCAGCAGATAAGAAACTGCAAAGTGCTGACAGTAACAGACATGGAAAATATTATCACGACAATGTATCTGCTTTTAGGTCTGACTCACTCTGTACGGAAGTTTTCTGTTCTCAGCATGCATTTGGTGTTTTGCAGGATGCTGTGTCTTCATTATATGCTAGCCAAAGGCAACATGGAGAGGTCTGCAAACCAAAGCATGTGTGGGTTTGCTAATAGTCTTCTCCAGTCAGGAACAACATTGTTCTGTTCACCCTGAGGCAGACATCAGCCAGCTAGCAGTAGCTGGCAGAGCACCAAGCCTGGGCCAAAAAACCTGTCAAGATGGTGCACCACAGGGGCTATTCTCCTACCTCCTTGCAGTGCACTCAGGATACAACATGGGCCCTCATACTGCACTTGTCATAAGCACATCTGAAGCATTCAGGAAAGGACAGCTCATCATCCTACCTATGCTGGGGAAGTCATGCCATGCTCTGGGCTAGCCAGCAGGACATGGTCAAAGATGAGCACTGCATTAAGGGTTATTCTTGCTTGGTTAAAATCACAGAATTGTTTGAGTTGGAAGGGACCTTTAAAGGTCATCTAGTCCAACTCCCCTGCAATGAACAGGGACACCTACAGCTAGAGCAGGTTGCTCAGAGCCCCATCCAGCTTGACCTTGAGTGTCTTCAGGGACAGGGCATCCACCATCTCTCTTCCTTGCCATCCTTAATGTAAAAAATTTCTTTCTTACATCCAGTCCAAGTTAGAATAAATAAGTGCCAATTCTGTGCAGTGCTCTCCAGTATCTTGCCTTCGGTGCATATCCTTCTCATTTCCCATGAATTAAAAGGTATTCCCATGTGCAGCTCTTTGCCAGAGTATAGTTTCCACCATGTTAATACTTTGAAGGTTTGCCTCACCATTTGGGTGTTCACCTTGCACATGATGAAGCAGGTGGCCAAAGGGAGCTCTTAGGAAGGATGGGATGAATATTCAGAGAAATGACACTGCCTAGATATTCAGCAAGAGATAATATGATGAAAAGAGGCTTATTTAAAACGGAGTCATTTTTATTTTTTGATTTCACTGTGGCCCCACTGTACTCTGGTTGATATCATGAAGCTTCTGTTTACTCTTCTCATCTCTACTTGCGTCGATCTGGCAATTTTCATGGGCAGTGAAAGGAGGACAGTATCCAAACAGAGAGGGAAAAGAGGTGCCTATGAAATATCCCAACTTTAGTCCCCCATTTTGGAAACTCTGGAACCTTTAAGCTGTTAGACCTATGAATCAGTCATTGGGGAAAGGTGAAAAGAAAAGTCTAATCTGTTATCTGTTACAATATGTTAATGCTTTATACTGTAAACCTTGAACAGGATGTGTGTAGGCAGCTGTTTGCATCTGCACAAAGTCCTATTCATGGCTGTACAGAACGGGGAGGCAGACACTGGCAGGGGAGGCGGGTATTTTCACCCAACTGACATGCAAAAAGCAGCTGGCACTTGAAAACAATTCTATGTTCTTGTTGTTCTGCCCCTTTTGGTACATTTACACTGTCAGATAGTGTAGCGTCACAATTCATGCCCAGGTGACCTCCACCTGCAACAGCAGTGTAGATGTAGCCCTTAAGGCTGACTCAGCTGGGGTCTCTGGTGTGCACTGCTTCTCCAGGGCAGGACTCCTACATCCTGCTGTGGGCTCCTTCATCACTTTGCTTTCTCAGCTGCAGTCATCTGAGGATGCCAAAATGAGATATTAAATGCTGTATATTATGTTTGTTGACATCAGCAATCAATGTGACAGTGTGTGTGAGTAAAAACCCACAGACATAAATACTGTCATTCCACCCTACACACAGGCTTTCTCCAGCCACATTGAAATAGTACATCAGTCAAATGGTTTACATTGGGAAGGCTTCGCTCCCATCAACTAATCACAGAAAATAGCTGAAATACTGATGTTTTTTTAGCTACTTTCTGTGATTTGCTTTTTGAGTCAAATATTAGATTTTAGAGCTCTGAAATGAATCTTGAAATCCAATAATGTTGGTGATGTAACAGGCGGCACCTTTAGCTTTAGCTATGGCTTAGTTAACTTTGGGACATCTCAGCTGGGTACTGGTGGGCCCCTGACTGATGTGTTTTGAAAGGCTAAGAGGAAGCTGAAGACACAAGCTTTGCTTTGGTAACACTGACATAAGAAAAACAAGATTGATACGGAAGCAGTTTATTCTTCAGTGATGAGTCAACAATCCCTTTCAGTTTGGTCAAAGAACTTGATATTTCTTCATTTGATGTTTTCTATTCAAAATGTTCCCAGGTACTTTCTAAAATGAAAAAATTGTGATTTTAACTTTAAGTTCCAGTTAAGGATAAGTACATGAAAATACTGAAACCTGCCATAGTGAAGAAGCTTTGTTTTTCCTTCAGCTCAGCTGCTGGTACCTTTCCTGGGCAGCCTGACCTAGTGCTTGGCAACCCTGCCCATGGCAGGGGGGTTAGAACTAGAAGATTTTGAAGCTCCCTCCAACCTAAGCTATTCTATGAGCCTATGATTCTACGATCTTCTAATGTAAAACCAGTGAGGATCATGCAGTTTTCTTGCTCAGGTTAATGAGCTTTATTTATTGATTGAGGAATACTTAACAAGCTGGGAGACAAAAATAGCAATTAGGAGGGAAGAGGTTGATGGAGAATTTAATAATCTCATCCAAAATCATTTGTAATGTCAATATTTTTTTCATCATAATGTTACCACTGGCACTCACTTGTGATTGAGTTTATCCTCTTTCCCAGCATGTGTTACCATGAGAAGACTTCTCTTCCAGTCTCTGATGAGAAGCTTTCAAGCCGAGGAGGGGAAATGGGACCGATGCTACAGTAGAAGTTTTACTCCTACATGGAACACTTTTGTGCAACCAACTTGAAGGAGTTGCTGTTTTCACCTTCAGCTGGGAAAAGTTCTAAATAGGTCTGATCCCTAGAATGAATGATGTCAGGCTTGAATATTGAGTTCTGGCCTCTTTGATAGGAAATGCTCTGTGAAACATTCCTTCTGAAATTGCTCATTTCAGAAATATCCTCACTAGGTCTATCAGTGTCACAAAACTTTAACAGAGAGTAGTCAAGGTCAACCTACAAACGCAATACATGTCCAAAATGTAAAAACATCTCTGAGATTTAGAACTGCAATTGCAGAGCCTGATCCTGCAGCACAGACATTTTCTTACCTGTGCCGAAGGGGTGATATTGGGACTTTCCATCACATTTCTGATTGAAAGGAAAACACGCGGGGATAAACTTTATCCTGGGATTAATTTGCTCTGTGCTGCTGTCACAGTTTCTGGAAAACAGGAAGGCAATTTAGCCTAACATCTCATAGGCTCCGAACTTTTAGAAGTACGGTGATGTTTGTGCACAAGCACTTTGCTATGTTTTGCACATGTAACTACCATCTTCATATTACTGAGAAGGGAAAGAGTTGCTTCATTAATTCAACAGTATTTATCTTCCATACTTACCAAATTAAACTAAATGAGACGATATCATATCAAAAAAAAAATATTTTGCTTCTTTTTTTTTTCCTCTGTGCTTTAAGCCCTCCAACACAAAACAGAAATGAGTCTGAAGCAAACTAGCAGGTATTCAGGGCTGCATTAATTGGGCTCCCTTCTCTCCCTGCCTCAGTAAACCATAATACTGTCTACAACCAGATGCTAAAAATTAATTGTGTCTGTGGCTGAAGGGAAACCTGCAAGCAGCTTCAAATACAAACAGAACTGAGATACAGAGGTTATCCCTTTCATACGTCACATGACAACAGCTTGGGAAATCTGCATTTCTTATCAACAAGCTAATTAAAACAGAGGGGAAGAGGGAAGGACGTTTCTCAGAATAATGTAGTGGAATTATGTAAATAATCAGAGAAAACAACCTGCTGTGTTTGCACCTGGAAAATGACCAAAAAACGCATATGTACTGCCCTAGATGCTCTATGTAAGGATTTCTGCAGGCCCATTTCATCTCACACTTTACACCCAATTTACTGAAGTTTAACATCATTGATGGTAATGGTGTCACTCCAAGTGAAGAGGCAAATTCTCCATGCCAGATTAACAACTCAAGTGCCTGATCTGCACAGCAGGAAATGCTCATCATCAAGTAAGCAGCACCCCCCAGGGTGCTACAGGATGGAGTTGCCCCCTGGTCATTTACCACCCCCTCCACCATCCTCTGCTTTGGTCGTCAGGACTTCTTGTTTCCGTTTGTGATGCAATGACATGACAACTCTCACAGCCCAGATAGCAGTCGGCAGTAAAACAGCTTTTCAGTGAGCTGTTATAAAATTATTGACCGGGAAAATAGAAAAAAAAAGTCAGCTGCCTAAGTGATTGCGTAAAAGAATGATTAATGACAATATTTGAGCTATTTTCTTGCAAATGAGGTTACTTTGAAGGACACACTGAAATCAACTTTCTTCACTTAATCTTTAGGAATTAATTATGAGTCTAGAAAGCAAGACATAAAAGCCTCTGAAAACTACAGAAGATCGTAGCAGAGTGGCTACAAGCCCAAACCACTATGATAGAAGCTGTCAAACTGCATGATAGGATGAAGAAACAAGGTGAAAGAGTAGCTACAGAAATGGCAAAGCTAGAAAGATTGCTGGAGCATTCGTTGCTCCTGGGGACACATCCAAGGGGACAGGCTGCATGATTGCAGGCTAATAAGAGAATTTGGGAACTGACACTGGCAGCAGGAGCTTAACCCAGCAATGGGAGCTGCAGTACAACTGTCAACTAAAATTTGCATTTACAAGGCCCAGGTGCTCAAACCGAGCCCCTAGTGCTGATGTATTCACCAGCAGGCCTTTGCCATGTTGGAGGAGGTCATCATCTGTTTCATGCCTCTGGTCTGAGGGGCCAAGTAGATAAAGAAGCACTGACGTCCCACAGCACCAACAGAGTAACTACAGGTCACACACTGAGCATAGGCTCACATAATTGTTTCTTCCAGTCAATGCTCTGTATCTCACACACTTGCAAATGCACAGCTATAACCTCTCTTCTGTCCCTGGATATCACAAAATTAACAAAACAGCTTTGCCAAGTTCGTACCATCTCCCCTTAATGTATAAGGGACAAGACCTCAAGAGAAGAGGCGTTTGTGGTAGGAGAGGAGCACAGCACATAGCAAAACCTCATGTTCAGAAGATCCCCCTTGGGTTCCCTCTTAGGTGGGCCATCTTCCCCATCATCTGGCTACATGTGGGTCCCTTATGGTCCCTTATGGACTACTACAGTCCCATCCCCTGAAGAGAAAAATCCTTCAGAGTTCAGACTGCAAAATGCAGAAGGAGAGGACAATTTGGAAGTACTGTGCAGCATCTGAAAGGAAACAGAACACCAGCAGGAGTGAGAGACAAGGGCTCCGGCTATGGTCATCAATGAGCACAGATATTATCAATGCACAGCAGGTCTGAGACTGTTCGTATGCAGGAATGACTCAGCCAGTCCTGCTGCAGAGACTGTGCAGCTGATACATCCTTTACAGAGAAGATAAAAACTTAATGAGAAAGTCTACAGACCCAATGACAAAGGCAACATCCCACGTAGGCAAGTGCAGAAATCATCCAGAGGAAATTTTGTGACTTGATGGAAGAAAACAAACAACAACAGAATTGATTCACCCATTTCAAGCCATTTCCAGAGAGATTTAAAAGCTTTGGAAGAGAGGAGTAGACAAAATGCATACACAGGACTAACAAACTGTAAAGACCAGTAAGCTGGACCTACACTTTGGAAAGAGTGTGAAAGAAGAGGGCCTTCTGATGTGGACAGCCATACTTCTTGTATGCCTAAGACAGGTTCAGCCCACCTGCATTTTCAGACACAGTCAAGTCAAGCTGAATCAAATTTCAGAATTATGAAACTACATCATTCTACAGACAAAGGTGTAGGAGGAAGTGTTAGGACAAGACAACAACATTAAGGAGATGGACAGTTCTTAGTTTTATTGGCAAGTGAGCCTGGAAAATAAGAGGAACCAAGAGAAGCACACACAAGAGCTGTACCTATAGAGCAGGTCACTATTTGAAACAGCATCAGAACTTGAAATCTCCCCCAGACCTCATTCTAATGCCTGTCCAAATGTCTTTGATCCAATCCCAGATCAAGCAGGTGTTTAAATATATACATAAAATAGAGCACTAAAGATCAGATGTATAAAAGCACCTCTTTGATAAGTTCATGTCAGACTGTGCTGTTTGGATACGTTGGCCCTTTTAGGCAATTTTAGGGGAGCCACCCAAGGTCAGAAGGACTTAAAGACATCTTTGTGGGATGGATCTATGCACATCTTGCGTGCATTTAAGAGTTTTGCTAATATAAAGCTTTAATCTCTGTGTAAATAACTTCCCATGTCAAGACTGGAGACAACAATGTTTTCCTTCCTTCCATCATTTGTCTGCCCTGTTAAATGCAGTTTCTTTGGATGTAAAGTTTTTGTTTACGAGGACTGAAAATTCCCTTGAGCAAGAATTGTATCCTATTATCTCTTTTAATAAAGCATAACAAGGGTTTGGCAATATCCTAATGAAAAACCAAGATCAAACAAACAAAAATATTATTTAACGAAATTAAAACCTTGTCAGATGTACATTCTCTGTTCCTCAAAAGATCAAAATCAAATGGTTTTTAGACCAATATATTAAATCCTTCCAGAAAGTGTTTCATCTTTTGCTCTAAACAGCAAGAGCTGGCAGATGTGTTTTCCTACTGAACGAGGAAAGAAATGCTAAGACACTAGCCATAAACAGTTTATCTTCCCAATAAATAAAAATTCTCACATTTATTCCTCTTCCCTTCCTCTGTGAACAGTCAGGAAATGTATCTCGCCACAGTGTGCTTCTTGAGGAAGAAGCAACAGCTCTTACAAAACCAGAGACTTGCTCCATATGAATTCTGCAACATATATATCTGCTAGCAATGCTGACTCATAATGTACTTACAAACCACGTTTGCAGTATTTAATATGCAACATTCAAAGTACCAACACGTGGACTGAATAAAAGGAAAAACAGTAGATGTGACAGAGAGCTGAATTCAGATGTTCTTTTCAAAATGAACAAGGATCCTCCTTCTCCTATCGCTGTTGGGCCACAATGGATGAAAATCATCTCCACAGATAAGATTGACAGTTTCTCACTTTTTCATGTTTAATGGGCAGCATATCGGCAGCTCACAGTTTAGTATTCAAGCCATTGTGAGGCGGTATGGTGTAGAGAACTTTGCCACCTCACTTAAGAGTTGTAGCTTCAAGGTTCCCAGTGATCTTGTGCCAAGTCTCTTCATGGACCTCAAGGAAGGGGGTCTTTTGACTCACTCTGTTTTGAATGTACTTTGTTTCTGAAATAAAACTTCTATCCTGGTGATGAGGATTAGACCTGACCACGTCTCCAATATTTAATTATTCTGTGACTGTTCCTGAAATTAATGGGTCTATTTGGTCCAGGAGTACCAACAGAGCTGAGCTCTCTGCCTGTTTTTCACTATTCTTTTACGGGTGGGGCATGGTCTTACAGTTAATCCTACTTAAGACTGACTTTGAGAATATATCATTTTCCAATGAAAATGCATCATTTCCTGACACTCAGCAGCAAACTGATTCAGGCACCAGAGTCATTATTGCGCTATTTAATGCCTCCCACCCAGGATGCTAATGAGCCAAGCTATGGAAGGACCCATGCAAGAAGGAACAGTACTGGGGCGCAGAAAAACTGAGATGTGCAAAGAGACCTAAGAAATTCTGCTGCTCTGTTCCCAAGAGACACATTTTGGACATCTATGATCCTTTTCCCCTCTCACCTGCAATCTACACAAACTGCCCAAACACTCTGTACAAGAAGGTCAGACACCTGGTCTCAATTTTGGGAGCTGACCTGCATTATCTGGTGCCTTGAAAGGTGATACCTGGCAGGGTACAGACCTTGAAAAATTTGCTTCCACTCCCACCTGCATCACTCCAGCTTTGAGAGACAGGGAAAATCATTTTCTTTTTCTGCTACACATTAACCTCCTTTGGAGAGCACTTTGGGAAGCCTTGCAAAGGAGAGTTATATAAGAGCCAGAAATTATTGTCATTACTAGAAATCCTCCAGACTGTACCACACAGCACTGAGCAGTCAAAAAAGATGTTTTACACCAATAAATTTCCTTCAAAACAAGCTTAGTGATGAAACAGCTAACCATCACATTTTACTTTCCCATTGTATGTAGCACAAAAAAAAATCAATTAATCCTCACACTAGAACGATGGCAAGAAGTGTCAGCTCAGATCAGCCCTCTGGTCTCGCTGGCTAGAACACCTCACCTCCCTGAACAGGGTTTTTCAGAGGACATGGTAAGAAGTCTCCCAGCTACCCAGAGCAGAGGAATCTAACCTCAAGGCAATTCTCTTTGTAACCTTATGTTATTTGGGAGCCACAGCCAAAATGCTGAGGCTCTGTTCCTCATATAAGGCAGGCAGGTAGCACCTTGTCAGTGTGACAGCTGAAGGAAATAGGGATTCCAAGTGATGTGATGAAGGCATTGGGACCTTGGACCATGTTTGTATTGTAGAAAATCCCTACACGGTTATTGCAGCAGTGGAAATTCCATAATACAGCCGTCTGCACTGGTATAGGGCTTAAACTGCTGCAAGCTATACTAGACTCCGTTTTCAGATTAAAAGTCACCACCTGTTTGTACAAACTGCCGATGGGGTGGCACAAGCTCCAGTGCTGAGGACCAACACCTTTAGCTCAGACCTGCACTAGAAACAAAGAATCATTAAGGTAGGAGAAGACCACTAAGACCAAGTCCAAGTGTCAACCCATCACAACCATGCCCACTAAGTCATGTCCCTAAGTGCCACATCTACATGTTTCTTGAATCACGATGTATTTCTCACAGGATTTTGTTTTCCAGTCCCATGAAGCACCTGCCATCCATGTCCTGCAAGGCAGGGTGGCAGCCAGCAAAGATCCTGCAATCGGGTTTTACTTCCAGATTGCACTTCTGAAGCAAATCCCCTAGTTCTTCTCCATTACCACACTGGTTTCACTCTTGGGGCAGAGTGCCTTCCCACCCAGCAGCCAGTGATTTGCATATGGCCATAAGGATTTATTAATTTGGTGGTTACTCTCTACCCCCTTTCTCAATCTTCTGCTAAGGAATGGACTCCTACTAAACCTCAGTCTTGCACTCGGTCTGCCAGAATTTTAGCAAAAAAGCTGTGTGAAACACTGATCTAGCTGAAGCTCAGGGTATGATATATCCCACCTGCAACAGAATGACCAAAGCAAATGACTTGGAAGGAGAGAGCATTCCTTTCCTCACAGTTCCATTGAGTCACACCATGCAGCATTGCAACAGCCAGCAACAAGCAGGGCTGTGTCACAGGGAAACCCCTCTGCTCTCGTCACAGATTTATGGCCACCCAAGACAGATGTATCTTTAGCTTCGGCTAGGAGATGCTTGTGAGGCTGTCTAAATAATTCATCCCTAAGAGCTGATGTCAGCCTTTCTGAGGCCACGCTCCAGCGAGAGCTGCTTTCTGCAGCAAACAGCCCCGAGCCCCCGTGGTGCACAGAGTGCCTCCAGCTCCTATGGAAAACATACACTGAGACTAAGGCAGCTCATTGTACTGCACTGCAAAAATCAGGCATCATGAATAAAATCACATGCCTGTGACCAGCCATCATCTCATTTTGCTCCTACTGTCTGCAGTGCTGCTGCTGTTTTGCTATATGCACAACAAACACAGCCCTGATCTGCTCGATATGCTGGAATCGATATGGCTGTTTGACAGGTTGCACAATTATGCACAGCAGTGAAAGCTAAAAGATAACTGGGGCTTCCCAGGAAAACAGAAAGCTATTTATCACGAGCAGAACCCCGCTGGTAAAGGGCTGTTAACAACATGCTAGTAATTTCCTCATCCACTCCATACATGGAGCTACAGCACATCTTTCAAGAAGATGCTGAACTGGATGTAAAGGTTTCAAATGACTGAAAATCTTCCATGCTCTTCCAAAGCCCCAGGCACTTCTAGTCAGACCAGCCGCATTGCGCCCATTTCACAAACCTCTATGTTCAGAGCCAAAGACAAAGGGACTCCTGAAGGTCAAGCTGAGTGCGTGGTGGCAGGAGGATGATCTCCAACTCAGCTCTGTTTCTGACCACCCAGAGCTCTGCAGTGTGTTTTAGTGATGCAGATGCAGCTCTTTCCGTGGTGTGCCCTGAAGCCATTACCAGCAGATCACAGAAACAAAGCCAGTTTATTGAATGGAGAGAGACATTCAAAGTGAACAAAATAAATGAACGAGTTGAATTAATTGAGGAAGGCATTGCCCCCTGGCTAACTGAAACCTAGACTAGGTTCACAGCAGAACAAAGTCCCCACCAATAAACTCAAGGGGTTGATTTTGTGGCTACAGCTACATTTTCCTTTGTGAAAGTTTTCCTGCCTTATCCCAGACAGTCCGTTTTCTTGCACACGGTGACTGCACAGCTACATGGCAGGGAAACCCCCATCTGCTCCCCTTGGATTTACACTCAGCCATGACAAATGACTTCAGCTTCAACTTTCTGCTAGGAGATGCATATAGAAAATGAGGTCAAAAAGGCTCACCACTTTGAATTATTCATTGTGAAAAAAAATTCTCTCTGGCTTTTCTAAGACTGCGTAGCCAGAGAGGAACCACCAGCTCCCTGGAGCCAGCAGAGCTTATCTGAGCATCTGCTTCATCGCCTATAGCTCTGCTCTATATGAGGGTTGGCAAATGCAGTATCACAGCCGGGGTGTGGGAGTCAGAGATCTGGATGACTTGTTCCAAGCACTGCCAACTGTCTCTGTGTCAACCCAGGAGAGTCAGAGGAATCGATTTGGTGAGCAGCAGAAGGAACTGATCTGATGCTAGAAAATCTCTACAGTGAAATCCCTGATCTGCACCAGGTGAGAGGTCAGACTAATTGATTGTAATGGGGGGAATGCAGGAAAATCTCTGAGGGAGTAAAAGGATCACCTGGACAGAATGCACAGACTAATGCAGGACAGGAATTAACACACGTTTGTTCTGGAATTCAATTCAGCTATTTTCAGTTAGGCAAAACAGAAAGAGAGAAAAAACCTATCATAGAACCATAGCATCATTAGAGTTGGAAGGGACCCTCGAAGGTCCTCTAGTCCAACTCCCATGCAATAAACAGGGATACCTACAGCTAGATCAGACTGCTCAGAGTCCAGTCCAGCCTGACCTTGAAGATCTCCAGGGACTGAGTATCCACCACATCTCTGGGCAACCTGTTCCTGTGCCTCACACACTTATCGTAAAAAACATTTTCCTTATATCCAATCCAAATCTCCCCTTTTTTAATTTGAAACCATTTCCCCTTGTCCTATCACCACAGACTCTGCTCAAGAGTCTGCCCCCTTCTTTCTCACAGCCCCCTTTAGATATGGAAAGGCTACAATGAGGTCTCCATGGAGCCTTCTCTTCTCCAAGCTGAACAGCCCCAGCTCTCTCAACCTGGTATTCCAACCTTTCCACTGATATCCCCTGCATTCTATACCCCAGCCTGTACTGATAGCAGGGGTTGCCATGACCCAGGTGCAAGACCTT
>JANHGO010000063.1:12176490-12223805 GCA_024606505.1 Aquila spilogaster | reverse complement strand
GTGAAGTGGAGCAGAAATTAATATCTGTTGGCTGACAGGAGGGCTACGGCTAGGCTAAGGAGTGGAGAACAAGGCCCATAGCTTCTCCTTGGGGTCTAGCATGGCCTTGGTCCAGAGAGAAAACCAAAATTGGGACCACAATTATCAAAATTATTTCATTCAGATCTAGACAGGAAACCAAGCACTTGATTTGCAGAAGCATTTTGTACGTAATATATGCTGAAGTTTCTAGAAACTGTATCCATTTCTTTTGCTGTGCTCCATAGTCTTGGTCCCACAAACAAGAGTGTTGTTGGTTTTAGTGAATTTAGTATTGACTTCTAAATGTTTAGCTCTTCCGATGTGTTTTGAAAAACTGGTCTTGAACCAGCCTTAAAATGTGTTTGGCATCCGCTTCTTTTGGGAATTAGTTAATTCATGGATTATTAGTATTTACTGTGTAGGTTACAGTGCCATCCGTAACACGTGACTTGTCTCAAACATGCAAAGAATTTGTGACTCAGATCTACTGTTCCTTCTTCTGACTTCTTGGTATCACATTACATGGTCAATAAATCTCTTTAAAACATTTAGGTGGTCCTGGAGTTAAAAAAACCAAGATAAAAAACACAACTGCAGAGAAGTTATTTTCATACTATAAAAAAACTCCAAACTTTCTCAAACAAAGGCAGCATTACACAGAGGCAATGAATCTAAAGAAAAACACCATGTCTGGAACTCTGCATGTTGAATAATGGATTTGTTCTTTGTTCAAAATTTTTCTGTCCTGCAACAACTTTAATTCTCAGTGAGAGAGCTGAGTTTATATTATACTGAATTTAAAAGCTATAAAATCAGATGTTCCCTGATGTACTTCTATATTTTATCCCAAATCAGGTTATAGTGGCATTGAATATAGCTGTGTGACAAAACCTGTACTATATTATGCCATATTAATCCTTCTGAGAGAAAATAAATATTCTGCTCCCATTAAAGTGGATCTTATTCATAGAAATAAAACAACCAATAAAACATTCTCAGCCATGCACACAACCTCAGAACTCCTTGAATTTATTAATGAAATAGAGTAAGGATAATACCATAATACAAATAATGCTTCGATTTCATCAGATCTTTTTTAAAAAACTATAGAGAGTGAGCTCAATGGAATTTGCAAAAGTCTGATACCTCAGAAGTAATTTATCTTCGTGGTCTCAGTGTACATGTACATGCCTCAGGATACTCCTGCTAGCCAGGAGAAGGAGAGGAGCACGCAGTGGGCAGGAATTCCTTTAGGCAGCACAACACATGAAGTCCACAGACGATTGTCTCCTCGCTACTGTTTCTGCCTTTACATCCGTTCACAGGAACTACCTGTCTCTTCCAGTGTGACTGAGGTACAGCTGGTAGAAAGTTCTCTGTCAACACCTCGTTTTGATGTCAAACTCGGGTTTCAACCAAGCAAAAGAGATTCAAGAAAAATCTGAGCTTTCATCTGAAAACTCAAGTCCCCCAAAGAGCTTTCCTCTCAATTTCTGGCACTTCAGGGCTCAATTATTTTCATGTTTGGAGAAAAATGCTTCTTTTGGTTGGTAGAAGTCACTACCCTGCTGGTGTCTATCTGTACTATCCTACTATCCATACAATACAGAGTGCTCTGAGCCATTCCACTTGGGAGCTTTTGGTGACAGTGTCATCTTGTCTGGACCACAACTACTCTCATGAATCTCCACATCCTGACCAGGGTCCAAAGAGATAATGAATAAGTTATAATACTCAACAAATCAATGAAAGACTCAATGACAGAAACCAGGTTTCTTGATTCCAGTTCAGTGCCCTCTTTATTAGAGTGAGAACATGTAATTACCTATGTCCTAATAATCTGCTGGATGATCCCCTAATAAACATAGCAGTGCTATGAATGTGTGGACATTTGAACACCCTGCTGTCTAAATTGTCATTATAATATAATCTCATGGATGGAACATGAATACTTTTAATTAGTCTTTTAAAAAAAAGTCTTATTTGTAGCAAGCCCATTTGCATGATTTAAGGTCAGGCTCTCTAATGAGCCCACCATCCACAGCTGCACAGACTGAAAACTTGCTTTTGATATTGCATTTTCTCAAAGTCCATAACCCTAATATTTCTAATAAATACAATTTGTGTCCAGATCATCGGTTTGTTTTCCTGCAGGATGTTTCTTCTTCTTTTATGCTGGTCTGTCTACTTTGCTGTGAACTGATCTTATTTGTTGGAGTTACTTCAGATTAAAGGTCCAACATAAATAAATAACATGCAGTGCAGTGTTCCTCTCTTATTAGATTTGGGGCCTCTGGAACTAAAAAAAAATAAAATTAAGTTATTATTACATTTCTTATTTTTCTAATGGTTTATTAAGCCAAGCAAAGGAATACTTTGGAACAAACTTAAGTCAATGTTTTGACATGTCCTGCACCTAAGAAAAACCTAGCATCCAACTATATAACACAAAGACTCTTAAAATTATCTCTACCAAACTGCCTATCTCCATAACCTAGGATAGCAGTCAGAGAAAAGTTCTGCTTAACTTAATTTCTCATTTTCTCTTCACTTTCCAGGTACCTGCTTTGCCTACTGGTCATGTTTGGCTTGTGACATCCCTGGGGCAGAGGCTGTTATATATTTTGCACTGTTTGCACAGTGCCCAGTAGATAAGGTCTTTATCCTTGAGAAAGGTTACTAGGCACTATTGCAGTGAGCCTAAGCAGCATTGCCAAGCATCTAAATGTTATTTTTCTCTTTGCCATATGCTGTTCTTCCTGTCTCTAATTTGAAAACAGGAGCAGAGAGTAATGTAATACAATTGCCTGTACGAAGCATCTTACATGTCTTACAAGGACTGAGGAAAGATGATCACAAATTTTCATATTTTTCTATGTGGGCCTTGTTCCCATACTGGGAACTGCAAGCTATCTTCATGGTGCACCCGAGCTTGCCCACATGACTGCCCTTTCCCAGCAGGGTTTTCTCAGGTTTCTGTCTCAGCTGTTTTGGAAAAGAACTTGACAGGTGGGTGCCGGACACTAAAAAGCACTGTAGAAAGTTGTCCAGGTTGGACTTGGGTTGCTGCAACAGTGAAGAGATATTTATGTGAGGTTAGGGCAGTTGCACCCAATTCACCTACACTGAACTGGAGGCTTCAGCACAGTGATTTCCTCTTAGAGCCCAGGAAAGGTCACTCCAGACAAACACAAAACTATTTATGCTGACATAACCTTGCCCAGGGGTCTTAAATGGTCCAGAAAAAGTGTTTCATACTGTTATTGGGAGTACAGACTGACTTCTCCAATGTCCACTGAGAGTAGAGGAATCCAGTAACTGATTTTATGGTGTGCTCTGTACAGACAGGGATTATAGAGAGTTAGAGGGAATTAGTGGCCTGCTCCCTCCACTGTGTTTGGATGCACTTTCTTATTTAATTTTATCCTTTCAGGCATATCGCAGCCTTATAGAAGTTTCTGTGCATGAAAAGTGGAAGGCAGGTACTGCTTTTGCACAACAGCACCAATTTCAGAAGCCAAAGATAAGAAAATACAGGTGAGGCTAAAAATATCTACATGAACCTTCTCAAGAGAATGAAATGTAGCACAGGCATAATGTTGACAGCTAAATGCTCTTTCCTACACTGAAGGCAAAATTCCAATTTCACTGAAAGCTATGGAGAAATTCAATTTATGTGGAGTCAAGATTTCACCTCTATTTCTTTTCTCCAATACTATGACTTCATGCAAAAGTAGAAATTAAGTCCAAATGGCCCTTATTTGATGTAAAGAAATATTTTCAGCTTGTGAGATTTTAGAAAGGCCTTACTATTAAATTTTGTACACACATCCTGAAAAAAGGGATGTTAAAAATTTCCACAGAAAAAAGATGGATATTTTTCATTTAACTGTGACCAAGCCTAATAGAATAAATTACCGTATAGGGCTCTTTAAAACACACACGTTCATATATATGCATAAACATACAATCTCACTGCAATCTGGAGCTCAGAACATTATTTATTATGTTTGATAGGGTACGACCAAATGGCCACCAAGAATGGTGCCCCTGGTGTCGGGTAATATAAAAATGCAAAGCAGCAAGTGGTCTCTGTCCTGAAGAAAAAACTAAGCATTGTTTTCACACTCCCTTTCTTGAATCCAGAAAATAAAAACAGTGCAGTAAATACGCCAAGCTTTGATAAAGAAAAGAAAATCATGCTGTAGGGAATAAGAATACTTCTGCACAGAATGGTATTACAGAGCTTCTCCATCACTCACGAAATTAGCCTGATCCTCTAGCTGCTTTAGCAAGATGCTGTAATTTAGAAAGTTGTTCAATAATTGCACGCGCACAAACCTTCATTTGCCTCCCCTGTGCTCATATATTATGATGAAGCCTCTAATTACAAATGAGCATATATTATTATTTTTACAGGTTTCACAACTCACTCGATGCACAGAGAGAATGGGACACGCTAGGCAAACCTCTAAATAGTATTTCCTTGTATCTGCACTGTGTATAACTTTGCTGCACACTTCAAGAACCTGCTAGGAAAATAAGACTATTAGTTTCCTCACACCCAACGCCACAAAACCCTGCAAGCTTCACAGACACGCACAAATTTCTTTTCATAAATCTGCGGTCCCAGATTTATTTTACTGAGGGGAGAACTGAGGCCTGGATCAAAAGAACAATTTAATTTTTGACGTCCCAGAATAAGGACACCGTATTTCATTTTTCTATTCTCAGAGTTTTTTATCAGTCCACAGCACAGCTCTCACTGACTTTGGCTGCAGCTAGAAGCGATGAGCACTTCTGCAAGACAGATGTGCTGTCCCATTTCCTCCCACGTACCCAGCCAGTCCTCCTCCTCCTCCTCCTCCCCGGGGCATCACGGAGGGAAGGAAGCCTGCTCTCCTCTTCCAGCCTCCTGCTGCTCCCTGGGAAGAAATTGTCTCTAGGGAAGTCCAGCCGAGACCCTCCAGCTCAAGCAGAATCAGAGCTGTCAGAATCTGGGAAGAAGTCAGCTGCCAAATCTCGATGAGTTTCTTGTGAGAGACCAGAATTTTCTAAACCTCACAGTTTCTCCATATATGGGTACTTCCATAGGAACAACAAATGGAATATCCCAGACATAAAGGCAACGTTTCTTACCAGTACTGAACCCGCGTTCATAAAGAAGCTATAAATTCTGATGTAGCATCATTTTTTAACATGCAGAATAAATATTTCCTAATTTCATTTCTGAAATGGCTTGTTGGTTTTGCTGAAAATTTAAAAGGGTCTGGTGGCAGATTTTCAGCTGGGGTCAATGGTCGAAATTTTGCCAGTGCTGTCTAATTAGTATTAATGACAGACATCAGTACCAGTCCTGCATAGATCTGATACAAAAGGACCTGCCTACTTACTGTCACTAGGGGACACAGGCGTGCAGCAATTTTGGGGAAAAAAAAAAAAATCAGATTCCTGTATTCATTGAGTCTCTTGTTTCTCCTACTACCCCACTTTTAGGAGGCAGGAGAACAGCTGAGATGTGAAGTTTCAAGGCACCAGAACCTTAAGGAGGATTTTGCACCTCGACCGAGAGGACTGCGTGAGCTCTACGTTCCCATCGCCCGCTCCTGCCTTGCTACAGCCCAGCTCCATGCACAAACACTGCCGGCTGCTACCGCTCGTGCTGATGCAATCACCCCAAAATACAATGTGTGACTTTTTCTTCAAGACTCAGCTCATTAATTAACAGTTGCAGCATCGCTTCCAGCTACCACTTCAGTCAAAGGCAACTCTCTCCTCAGCTGGGGTCAGGAAGGGCATGCCCTCAACCACCCTAAAACCAGTAGAAAAGGGGACTGCAAACCAGCTGACAGTAACATACATGAAAAATATTATCTGGTTGTGGGTCTGAATTACTCTGCATGGAAGTTAACTGCTCTGAAAATATAGATAAAACTTGCACTTGGTGGTTTGCAGGCTGCTGTGCATTCATAATATGCTAACCAAAGGCAACATGGAGAGGACTGTGAACCAAAGCAAGTATAGGTTTGTCAGTAGTTTTTCCAGCTAGGTACAACTTTGTTCTGCTCACCCTGAGGCAAGCAGAAGCTGACTAGCAGCAGCTAGCATGGCACCAAACCTGAGCTAAGAAGCCTGCTGAGATGGGTCTGTTAACAAGGGCTGATGCACAGTCGGCTTGGGCTGAGCAAACAAATCCCACCTTCCTGCAGTGGGCCAAGGCTTCCTCTGTGCGCTCCCATACTGCTTTTTCCATCAGCACATCTGAAGCATTCAGAAAAGGAAGGCTCAATATCCCACCTCCGCTGGGGAAGCCGAGACATGCTCTGAGCGAGTAGGCAGGGCAGTGGCAAAGCTGAACACTGAAAACTGTTCTTCCAGGCTGAAGTCAAGAGTACTGAACTGTGCTGTACAGCCACAGTACTTGGCTGGCAGTATTTTTTAACGGTGTTTTTTGTTAATGTGTCCGAAGACCTCTGGGTTTGCATTATGGGCTACTCTGTGTGAGTACTTAAACATGAACATTCAGTTAAACAGGATATCTCGCCAAGAAGGAACCCGTGGCAAATTTGTGCAGTGTTCTTCGGTGCCCAACCTTCAAAGCACATCCTGCTCACCTCTCATGAATTAGAAGTCATTCCAATGTGCACCCCTTTGCACTATAACTTGCCCCATGTTAATGTTTCAAAGGTTTGCCTCCCCATTTGTGTGTCCGTCTTTTACATAGGGAGGCAGGTGGCATGGGGCAGCTCTAGCAAAGGATGGGAGAAATATTCAGGGAAACAACATTCCCTAGATATTGAGGGATAAATAATGTGGTGGAAGAAGGCTCATTTAAAATAGAGTGGTTTGGTTTTATTTTATTTCACTGTGCCTCCGCTGTACTCACTCTGGTTGATATAAGCAAGAACCTTCTGTTTACTCTTCTCATCTCTATTTGTATTAAGATTTGGGGATTTTCAAAGGCAGTCAAGAGAGGAGGGTACCCAAACAGAAAGGGAAAAAAGGTGCCTGTGTAACATCCCAGACTTAGTCCTCCATTTTGTAAACTAAGGCTTTTATCTCCATCACCTCAGAGCGAGCTGTTAGAACTAAGAGTCAGTCATTGGGAAGAGGTGGGAAGAAAAGTCTAATCTGCTGGTTTATTAAAATATGTTAATGCTTTATACTATAAATTTTGAACAGGATGTGTGTGTAGGCAGTTGTTTGCATCTGCACAATGTCCTATTCATGGAACATCCATGAATGGAGCAGGAAGGTAGGCACTAGTGGGGGAGGAGGTGGGTATTACTTTCACCCAACTGACGTGCAAAAAGCAGCTTGTACTTCCAGAAAATTCAATGTTCTTGTTCTGTTGGCCACTTTCAGTACATTTATATTGTCAGACAGCTTAGTATCACACTTCACGCCCAGGTGACCGCTACCTGGAACAGCAGTGTAGATGTAGACCTTAAGTTCAGCTCAACTTTCATCTCTGAGGAGCTCTCTGGGCTTTGCTT
The DNA here is from genome assembly GCA_024606505.1 of Aquila spilogaster. NCBI lineage: Eukaryota > Metazoa > Chordata > Aves > Accipitriformes > Accipitridae > Aquila > Aquila spilogaster. The sequence continues at coordinate 12,216,288 of JANHGO010000063.1, read as the reverse complement.
CTCCAGGGCAGAACTTCTATGTCCTGACTGTGGGCTCCTTCTTTGCTCAGGAAAAAAATATTCAGTACTGCTCTCTCAGCTGCAGTCAGTTGGGGATGCCAAAATGAGATATTAAATGCTGTATATTATATTTGTTGACACAGGCAATCAATATGACAGTGTATGTGAGTAAGAACTCAGACATAAATACAGTCATTCCACCCATCTCTGTCAGGCTCGCTCAAGCCACATGGAAATAATACAACGTCAGTGAACTGGTTCACACTGGGAAATCTTCCCTCTTGCCAGCAAAAAAAACCCCACAGACAAGGTGTTTGAGTTATTTTTTTGTGATTTGCTTTTTTCAGCCAAAGATCAGATTTTAGAGCTCTTGACCACAGCTTGAAACCCAGTAACAGTGGTTATGTATCAGCTGGCATCTTTAACTTCAGCTGTGGTTTGGTTAACTTTGGGACATCTCAGCTGGGTACTGGTGGGACTCTGCATGACCTGTTTTTAAGGTCTTAAGAGGAAATCTAAGACACAATCTTTGCTTTGGGAAGACTGACACAAGCAAAATAAGATTGATATGGTAGCAGTTTATTCTTCCCTCAAATGCTTTTCCCTCAAGTTATCAAAAAAAAAATTTAAATTCAGGAATGTCAGTTTCAACTAAAAATCATTTTTAAAGCAATATCTGAAATGCTTAGTGATGAGTCAACAATCTTTTTCAGTTTGGTCCAAGAACTTGATACTCCTTGTTTTGACGTTTCCCATTCAAAATGTTCCTGAACACTTTCTAAAATGAAAAAAAAAAAAGTAATTTTAACTTCGAGTTCCAGTTCCAGACAAATACACAAAAACATTGAAACCTGTCATAGTGAACAAGTTTTGGTTTTGTTTTTTCCAGCTCAGCTGCCGATATCATCTCATATAAGACCAGTGAGGATTGTGCCATTTTCTTGCTCAGGTAAATGAACTTTATTAATTGACTGAGTTACAGTTAACAAGCCTAGAAAAAGAATTAACAAGTGGCAGAGAAGAAGATGATGGAGAATTTAACAATCTCAGAACATACAAAACAATTTGTATTTTCAAATTCTTTTCTTTTTCTTGTAACACTACTGCTGACACTCGGTTGTGATTAAGGATGCATTTACCCCCTCTCCCAACAGTGTCACCTAGAAAAGACTCTGCTCCCAGTCTTTAATGAGAAGCTTTCAAACAGTGAAAAGGAAGTGAGGCAGATGTTACAGTAAGACTATTTTATTCCTGCATGGATCACTTTTGTGCAAACAACTTGCAGAAAGCTGCTGTTTTCACCTACCGCTGGGAAAGGTTCAAAACAGATTTGATTCCTAGAATGACCTTCAATATGAAATGCTCCATGAAACATTCCTTCTGCTGCGTGAAAATTGCTCATTTCAGAAATATCCCCACTAGGTCTATCAGTGTCACAAAACTTAACAGAGAGTATTCAGGGTCATGCTGTAAATGCAATACAGGTTCAAAATGGAAAAAAGTCTCTGCAACTTAAAATGGAGTTTTATGTTAAGTTAAAATGGCAACTGGAGAGTCTGATCCTGCAGCAGAGACAGTTTCTTACCCATGCCAAAGAGGTGACATTAGCACCTTCCATTACATTTTATAATTTCTGATTGCAAGGAAAATATATGGGGATGAACCTTGCTCTGAGGTTAATCTGCACTGTGCTGCTAATGTCACAGCTTCTGGAAAACAGGAAGCCAGTGCAGCCTAATGGCTCAAATACTGGTAGAGAATAATCACACACATTTTGTTATCTCCTGATTTTTGGAAGTCTTGTGATGTTTGTGCACTTGGGACCTGACTTCTGAAAGCCTGAGAGGTTCCTTCTGAGCCCTTATGATGGTCCTGACACATTTTACAGTCCTGGGACGTCACTTCCAGTGGAAGGAATCTTCTTGGAGCCAGGATCTTTGGATCCAGATCCTGAAAAGCCTCCTCAGAAGAGTCAGTGGGTCTATTGGAATAGCGGTCTTATTTGTGATATTTGAATATATTTGAACCTTGCATAATATTTGAGAAAGGCTGAAAGGTGGACAGCATTCGCCTGTGTTCTCTTGTAACGAGCCCTGAAAAATTTTGGGGCTGGGAAGCAAAAGTAAGAGTACTGAAACACCCTTCCCAACTGCAGGCTGTCTGATGATGACCCACAGCTGAAAGGGATCCCACAAGTTTCCTGGCTCCATCACCCCCTCCTCCTTGGACCCATCCACCCCAGGTTTAAAGCCTCTCCATCTGCATCAATATGAATGATGTAAATCCATTAATCATATAATCACACACAGAAGCACAGTCTCAGGCTGAGCAAAGCCACCCCCCCTGCCCTTCCTCGAGGTCAGTAGGCTTCTGCTGTGGGGTGAGCTGAGTCACGCTCTGGATTTCATTGACTATGCTGTGTTCCCGCTTAATCATTCAATGCCCTTCGAGCCGCCCCGGCATCCCACCTGGCCTCCAGCCGCCAGTCCAGAAGGCTTTGGGTTTCCTGCAGGTCCTGTATCGATCCCAAAACCTGCACCTGCCCACTCCAAGGGGATGTCTCATAGGCTGAGATGCCCACATGCAGGCATCTGAATCAAGCCCCAGATAGCCACTGACTAAAATGGGAGTTGAGACTAGTAGGCATCTCCACTCAGGTGTCTTAAATTTAAACTGCATCCCACCCTTATTTTTTGACCCTTATGTTTGTGCATCAGTCTTGGAAAACAGGAGCTAATAGAACTTAAATAGAACAAAACAAGTGTGCTACACAGGATGTCCTTTTTCTCACGGATTGGTGGTTTTTAAGTGGCTAAAGTGGAGACACTATAGTCCAAAACTTGTGTGATTCATTCATGAAAACATAGAAAGGGGGAAAAGAAGGAAGTTTCTGTTTCCACAGATGGTCTCCTGAGGGCACCACAACCAAAAATGCTGCCTTGGTCTGTTATAACACACATTCAGGGAGAAACAATATCTTTAGATACATGGAGTTTTTAAGCTTTGAGGGAACCCTCATGGTCACATAGGGTATTCTGACCTCCCGCGTCACACAGGCCATAGCTCCTCCTCACCGAGCTTGCTTCAAGCACACAACTTCTATTTGACATTTTGCATATCATTGTGAAAGACAAATAGTTTTAGACTGACTTTAAAACAAGTGGAGAACCTACCAGCATCACATCCACTACGTTGTTTCAGTGCCAAGATAGCTTTTTGTGTGTATTTTTTAATAGCAGTTGCCTCAGTTTCTACCCACTGGCTTTTTTTGCTTTTTCTGCTACAGCAATCTATTCTCAGCAATGTCTTCCCCATGTACTTTTCCACAAAATCCTCTTAAATGAACTTAAGAGCTTAAGAGAACCTTTCCCTGGATAAATTAAATATTTCTGTCCCCTGAGGTGTCCTCCTCAAAAGGACATTCTGAAAACCTCAGATATGTCTTGTTACACTTCACCAAAACCTTTCTTTTTTTTTTCAACAACCTCTTTTAAGGTTGGTCACAGTACAGTGTCCACCAAATCAAGCTGCCTCCTTGATATTCTCCTACTCCTACAGTCAGGATCCTATGTGTTATCTACTGATTGACTAAGAATCCCCAGCAAATGACTTTGAAAGTAATTCACTGGAGGAAGTCCTATAAGTATTTTACTACATTCTGCACATGTAATTACCATCATCATATTACTGAGAAGGGAAAGAGTCATTTCATGAATTCAACAGTATTCATCATACTGTATTCACCAAATTAATATTAAATGAGACAATACCACATCTAAAATTTCTTTTGCTCCTCTTTTCCCTCTATGCTTTAAGCCTTCTAACACAAAATAGAAATGGGCCTGGAAAGCAAACTAGCAGATATTCAAAGCTGTGTTAATTGGGCTCCCTGTCTCCCTGCCACAGCCAGACATAACACTATTTACAGCCAGATGCTAAGAATCAATTTTATCTCTGGCTGAATGGAAACCAGCAAGCAGCTTCAAACTTGAACAGAAGAACTGAGATACAGAGGTTATCCCTTCCATACATCATATGACAACAGATTGGGAAATCTTCTGCATTTCTCACCATGAAGCTAATTAAGGAGGGAAAGACATTTCTCAAAATACGTGCTGGAATTATGTAAATAATGAGAGAAAACAAACCTCTGTGCTTGCATTTGGGAAAATAACAAAAAGCTGCCCATTTACTGCCAGCTCCCCTGGCCTCAGATGCTCTGTGCAAGGACTGCTGCTGGCCCAGCACTCTCCACACTTTACACCCAGCTTACCCAAGCTTAATATCACTAATTGCAATGGTGTCACTCCAACTGGAGAGGCAAACCCTCCATGACTGATTACCAAATATTTCCTCAGGTGCCTGATCCGCAGGTAGGAAATGCTCATTATCAAGTGAAGAGCATTCACTGGAGTACTACAGGATGGAGCTTCACTCTGGTCCTTTACCACCCCCTCCACCATCCCATTCTTCAGTCATCGGGACAACTTGCCCCTATTTGTGATACAGTGACGAGGCAACACCTACCACCCGGACTGCAGTCTGCGGTAAAACAGCTCTTCGGTGAACTAAGCAGTCCTGTTATAAAATTGGTGACCAGGAAAACAGGAGGAAGTCAGCTGGCTAACTGCGTAAAAGAATGATTAATGACAATATTTGAGCTATTTTCTTGCAAATGAGGTTATTGGGAAGGGCACATTGAAATTAACTTTCTTCACTTACTTACTCCATCTTTAGGAATTAATTACAGCTCTAGAAAGCAGGAGATAAAAGCCTGTGAAAACTACAGAAGATCTGAACAGAGTGGCCACAAGCTCAAGCCACATACTATGATGGAAGCTCTCAAGTTGCATGATGGGGTAAAAAAACAAGGTGAAGGGTAGCTATACAAACAGCAAAGCTAGAAAGATTGCTGGACCATTGCTCCTGAGGCAATATCCTAGGGGATATGCTGAGGACGAGATTCGTTTGGGCTAACAGGGGAATTTGGGAACCGTCACTGGCAGCAGGAGCTTAACCCAGAGCAGCAGAGTTAGCAACAGCAAGGGGAGCACCAGTACGGATATCAAGCAAGAGTTGCATTGCTCAAACTGAGTCCTGAAGGAGACTGTGAGGGGTACGTGTACCAGCAGAGCATTGCCATGCTGGAACATGTCTCATTGCATTGTTCATTTTATGCCTCAGGTCTGAAGGGCCGAGCAGAAAATGAAACACTTTTGTCACACAGCACCCCCAGACCCATTACAGGTCAGACATGGAGCACAGGGCTCACACAACTGCTTCCTCCTCTCCAACCAACGCCTGTACCTTACACCCTTGCAGTGCATGGTAATGACCTCTCTTCTGTCCTCAGATACACAGAATAAGCAAAAGTGCTTTGCCAATTTGCAGGCCACCTGTCAACACTCCCCCATCATCTGGCTAGACGTGGGTCCCACACAGGGACCACTGCAGTTCCATCCCCTGAAGAAGAAAATCTTTCAGAGGTCAGACCCCAAAGTGCATAGGGAGAGGAAAATTTGGGCATATTGTGCAGCATCTGAAAAGGAAGAGGGAGAACACCAGCAGGAGATAGATACAGGGGCTCCAGCTATGGTCATCAATGAGCACAGATATTATCAATGCACAGCAGGTCTGAGACTATTTGTGAATGCAAGAATGACTCAGCCAGTCCCACAGCAGAGACCGTGCAGCTGATATATCCTTTGCGTAGAAGACAAAAGCTTAGAAAAAAAAGCCTACAGACCCAATGACAAAGGCAAAATCCAATGCAGACTCTGATTGCAAGAGCAGAAAGGATCCAGAGGAAATTTTATCACTTGATGGATGCAAAAAACACAGTAATCCACCCTTTATAGAGCCATTTTCAGGGAAATTTAAAGGCTTTGGAAGAGGGGAGTAGACAGAAGGCATATCCAGGACTGACAAACTGAAAAGAACAGTAAGCCAGTCCTGCACTTTGGATGCTTGGAGATGAGATTGCAAGCGATTATTTTATTCTGAAAAGGGGACCTTTTGATGAGGACAGCCATGTTCCCTGCATGCTTGAGAAAGGTATCACCTCAGACCACCTGCATCAGTAGAGATTTTAAAGTCATGGTGAATCAAAACTCCAAATTATGAAACTGCATTTTCCATGGACAAAGAAGTAACAGGAAGTGTTAGGTCAGGATAAAAACATTAATGAGATGGACACTTCTCAGTTTTATTGGCAGATGAGCCTCAAAAATAAGAGGTACCAGCAGAAGCACTCACAAGGCCACTACCTGAAACAGCATCAGAACTTGAAATCTTCCACTGACTTCCATCTAATCCCTGCCCAAATGGCTTTGACCCAATCTAGTCCCAGCTCAAGCAGGTGTTTAAACACAGGTTTAGTATTAAAGCATTAAAGTTCAAATGTCTAAAAGCATCTCTTTAACTAACAAATGCATGTCTGACCGTTTGTGCTATTTGGATTCCATGGTCCTTTTAAGAAGCCACCCAAGGTCAGCAGGACTTAAAGATATCCTCATTTCCTTTGTGGGCTGGATCTAGGCACACGTTACATGCATTTAAGAGTTTTGCTAACCTAAAGCTTTAATCTTCTTGTAACTCACTCCCCACCTCAAGACCGGAGACAATAATATTTTCCTTCCTTCCACCATTTGTCTATCTTGTTAACTGCAGTTTCTTTGGCTGTAAAGTCTTCAGCTGTGAGGACTGAAAATTCCCTAGAGCAAGAATTGTACCTCATTACCTGTTTTAATAATGCATACCAAAAGATTGGCAATATCCTAATACAAAAAGCAAGATCAAACAACAAAAATATTCTTTAACAAAATTAAACCCTTCTCAAATGTACATTCCCTGTTCCTCAAAAGATCAAAACCAAATTGTTTTTAAAATAGTATATTCAATCTTCCCAGAAACTATTTCATCTTTTGTTCTAAACAGCAAGAGCTGGCATATGTGGTTTTGCTATTGAATGGAAAAGAACCTCTAAGATACTAGCCATAAACTGTTTATCTTCCCAATAAATTAGAATCCTCAAATCTACTCCTCTTCCTTTCCTCTGTGAACAGCCAGGAAATGTATCTCACCAGAATGTGCTACTCAAGAAAGAAACAACAGCTCTTAAAAAAACAGCGAGCTCCACATGAATTCTGCAACACATCTATTGGTAATGCTGACTCATGATGTATTTACAAGCCATGTACATAGCAGTTAATATGCAACATTTAAAGTACCAACGTGTGTATTGAATAAAAGGGAAAAACAGAAAATCTGACTGAAAGTTGAATTCAGACGTTCTTCTCAAAATGTATCCAGCATAAAATCCCCTAAAAGAATTTCCGTAGCTCAGTCCAAGCACGGGCCATTCAGCCCTGTTTTCTTTTCAGCAATACATTTCTCCAAGAGATTAACCTCCTGCTTAAGTTTGATTCATATCCAGAAGGTCCTGATTCTCCTTCAGCGAGTGATCAGCTCAGGTAACTGAGCTCCTTTGGGCCAAACACTAGGGTATTGTAACAGTCCAAGCGAGGTATGGGCCACCAGTCTGGGTCCAAGTGCTCCTCTTGTGCTTGCCCATACGTGTCCCCTCTTCCCTTGCCTGCTGCCACTCTTCTCACCTACAAGGATCCTTCTTTTCCTGTAACCCACACCAGCAATCTATTTCCGTTGGGCCATGATGAATGAAAAACTATCATCTCCCCAAATAAGACTGATGATTTTTCTTTTTAAATTAAAACAAAATGGGGGGCATTTTGGCAGCTCACAGTTGAGCACTGAAGCCCTCAGGAGGGCACATCTCTAGACGTGATATAGGGAATTTCACCACCTCACTCAAAGCTGTGGTTTCAAGGGTCCCAGTGGCTTTGTGTAAAGTCCCTTTTTTGGACCTCAAGGAATGGAGTTCTTTCACTCATGGTCTCTGCTTTGAAGGTACTTTGTCTCTGGGATAAAGCTTTTACCCCTGGGATGAAGATCAGGCCTGATCTTTCCTCTGATATTTTTTTAGTCTGCAAATGTACTGGCCATTTTGGTCCAGGAGCACTGACAGGGCTGAGCCCTCTGCCTGCTCTGCACTGTCCTTGTACTGGTGGGGACGTGGTCTCATAGTTAATCCTACTTAAGATTGACTTTGACTAAGAATACTTTATTTCCCAATGAAAATACACCGTTTCCTGACACTCAATGTCAAACTGAGTCAGGCATCAAAGTCATTATTGCTCTACTTAATGCCTCCCACCCAGGATGCTAATGACTCAAGCTGTGGAAGTACCCATGCAATAAGGAAGGAAACTGGGGCACAGAGACCGAGATGTGCAAAGAGACATAAGAAAGGCTGCTGCTCTTTTCCCAAAAGCCACAGGCCTGCAGGTGAGGCATCTATAACCCTTTTCCTCCTTTCAAAACTGTAGTCTACACAAACTGCCCAAACCCACTGTACAAGCAATTCAGATAGCTAGTTTCAATTTCTGGAGTTAACCTACATTAGGTGGTGTCCTGAGAGGTGGTGCCTGCCAGGATACAGGGCTTGAAAAATTCACTTCTGCCTGCATCACATGAGCTTGGAGGGACCTGAGGAAAATAATTTTTTCTTTCTTTTACACACTAAAGTCCTTTGAAAAGCACTTTGGGAAACCTTGCAAAGGAGGGTTATATAAGAGCTAGAAATTATTATTATCATTACTATTATTATTATTATTACTACAAGAAGTCCTCCAGACAGGCTTGATAACACTGCACAATACAGCACTGAGCAGTCAAAAAGAGGCTTTACACCTAGAAATAGCTTTAAAACAAGCTCAGTGATGAAACACCTAACTGTCACATTTTGCTTTACCATTGCATGATTGCACGTAGCACAAAAAATACTAATTAATTCCCATACCAGCAGGAGGGGAGGAACTGCCAGTTCAGATCAGCCCTTAGGTCTCCGTAGTTACAGCGTCTCATCTCCCACAGGAGAGTTCAGAGGAAGGTGTAAGAAATCTTACAGCTACCCAGAAGAGAGGAATCTAACCTCAAGGAAATTCTCTTTCTAACCTCATGTTATTTGGAAGCTAAAGCTAAAATGATGAGGCATTGTTCTTCATCCAAGGCAGACAGGTAGCACCTTGTCGATCTGACAGCTAAAGGAGATAGGGATGCTAAATGATTTGCTTAAGGCATTAGGGCCATGCGTATATTAAGGAAACTCCCTACAATGTGACCACATCAGTGGAAAATCCGTAGTGCAGTCATCTGCACTGGCTCAGGGCAGGGCTTAAACGGCTGCAAACCTCACTAGAGTCTATTTTCAGATTAAAAGACATCATCTGTATGTGCAAACCGCCTTAGGGGTGACACAAGCGACAGCTCCCGGTACCGACACCTTTTGCTTAGAACCACACCAGACCGCAGTCCTGTCTTGATCAGCCAGAATCTCAGCAAAATCCTGGCCTAATTGTGTAAGATTTTGATTCAGCTGAAGCTCGTGTTGTGATATTTGCTATTGTAACAGTGATCCAAAGCAAATTGCTCGTATGGGGAAAGCGTTCCCTTTCTTACCGTTCCTGTAATTCACGCTGCGCAGCATTGCAGCAGTGAGCAACAGGCTGGGCTGTGTCACAGGGAAACCCCTCTGCTCTCGTCACAGATATATGGCTGCCCATGACAAGCAGATGTATCTTTAGCTTTGGCTAGAAGATGCTTGTGAGGCTGTCTAAATAATTCATCTTTAAGAGCTCATGTCAGCCTTTCCAAGGGCACGCTCCAGCGAGAGCTGCCTCCTGCAGCTAACAGCCAGAAGTCCCCACAGCACGTAAAGCAGCCTCAAGCTCGTATGGAAAACATACATTGAGACTAAGGCAGCTCGTCATACTGCATTGCAAACACCAGGCATAATGAATAAATTCAAATGCCTGAGACAGACCTTTGTTTGATTTTGCTCCTACTGTCTGCAGCACTGCTGCTGTTTTGCTATTTGCACAACAAACAAAGCCCTGATCTGCTCAATACGCTGGAATCGATATTGCTCTTTGGCAGGCTACGCAGTTATGCACAGTAATGAAAGCTAAAAGAAGATAACTGGGGCTTCCCGGGAAAACAGAAAGCTATTCTATCACCATTAGGACCCTACTGGTAAAGGATTGTTAACCCTATGATAACAATTTCTTTGTCAAGCCCGTAAATGCAGCTACAACGCATCTTTTGAGAAGATGCTAGACTGGATGTAAAGATTTCAAATGACGGAGAATCCTCCACATTCTTACTAAGCCCCAGATACTTCTAGCCAGACCAGCTGCATCGCACCCATTTCACAAATGACTAAGTTCAGAGTCCAAGAAGCAACTTTCGAAGGTCACAAAGAGCACAAGATGGTAGAAAAAATATGTTCTCCACCTTGGTCCTGTTTCTAACTGAGTATTCAAACATGGCCAGCAATTCCACACGCAGCACTGCAGCCTCTGCCCTCTTAAAAACCACACAGATCTCTTCAGCATCTTTTAGTGATGCAAATACAGAGGGAATGATAAGTACCAGCTGGTTAATAAAATCCTGGGCAGTGTCCTCAGCCCTTTCCATGGTGTGCTGCAAAGCCATTACCAGCAGATCCCAGAAAGAAAAATAGTTTATTGGACAGCAATAAACATTCAAAGTGAAAAAATTAAGTAAACAAGTTGAATTAATTGACAAGGACATTGCCTCCTAGCTGATTGAAACCTAGACTAGGTTCACAGGAGAACAAAGCCCCACCAGTAAACTCAGGGGGTTGATCTTGAAAAATTTAGCTGCAGCTACGTTTTCCTTTGTGGAGGTTTTGCCTGCCTCGTCCCAGGCAGTCCATTTTCATGCACACAGTGCCTGCACAGCTACATGGCAGGGAAACCCCCATCTGCTCCCCTTGGATTTACACTCAGCCATGACAAATGACTTTAGCTTCAACTTTCTGCTAGGAGATGCATATAGAAAATGAGGTCAAAAAGGCTCACTTTAAATTATTCATCGCGAAAAATTCGCCCTGGCTATTCTAAGCCTGTGCAGCCAAAGAGGAACCACCAGCTCCCTGGAGCCAGAAGAGCTGATCTGTGCATTTGCTCTGCTGCCTATAGCTCTGCTCTATATGAGGGATGACGAACGTGGCACCACAGCAGGGGTGTGGGAGTGGGGAGATCTGGATTACTCTGTTCCAAGCACCAACTGTCTCCGTGTGTCAGCCCGGGAGAGTCAGAGGCATCAATCTGGAGATCAGAACGGACCGATGCTGGAAAATCTCCGCAGTGAAATCCCTGATCCACAAGATGGGAGAGGTCAGACTAACTGATAGTAATGGGGGGAATGCGGGCAAATCTCTGAAGGACTATTAGGATCATCTGCCCTGATTTTGTGGCATAACGCAGAAATTAACACACAGATTTTCTGAAATCCATTCAGTTATTTTTGGTTAAGCGAAATAGAAAGAGAGCTATTCTCAGTGAAAAGACTTGCTGGCAGACAGCATTTGGATGCACCTCCTCAGTTAATCTGTCCTAGCAGTTAATCACTCACACTTTAAATACCAGACCTTTCCTTCAGTTCAAACTGTGTAGACGTGACCTTGCCCATCCCTGTGTACAAGGGCCTCACTCCCCACATCTATTCTAGTTTTACTGCAGCACGCTACTTCTCCACTTACTGGTAGAGATGACATACCAGCTGTTGAAAGACTGAAAAAAAACTTCAAGCAAAAAAAAAAATGCATAAGAAAACAATATTTGGGCCCTGATGGAAGCCAAAAAGTTTTAGGTCAGTTAGTATCATTGCTGCACTTTTGGTGCAACATGGTGAATGGCAGAGGGAATCCTCACAAAAGGATGTGCTAGGCTGGGAAACACTAGGGCCATAAAATCAAGTGTATGCAATCTACAGCAGAGATGCTGTTCATGCTGTCGTGTATTTGCTTGGTTTGTTGGCTATTTATGTAGGCTCACTCTCCTTCCAGCTGTCTTCCTCTTTCCAGAGGGACTGATTGACTCTCATTTTTCCTCAGGCTCCACATACTCTTTTACAAGCACCTTACGTGACACAACAACCTAATTTGTTTATTTGTCCAAGCAAATGGTGTGTCTGTAGTTTGGTATCTGGTGACTCTAAACGGAGCAACTGCTTTGGTGTAAGCTAGTAAATTACTGATCTCCACTGGGAAATCACAAAGGGACATTCCAAAGTGCCAGCAACTGCCAGCGTCCCGTTAGCTCCACACACCCTCCACATCTCAGTGTCAGTCTCTTACAATGACACTATTAAGTACCATTACTAATCTTGTTTTAATGAATTTTAGTACATGTATATGCTTTCATCTCTGCCAATATCATCTTATTTTGACAATCAAAGACAGATGAAGTCCTAATAAAAGCTGGGGTTTCTTTAAACAGATAGAAAGATTTCATTTTCTTGGGAACGACCTCTTGCTCACTTTTTGCCTGGGTCCACTTTTTGGAGACCCAGACCTAGAAGACATTTCTTACAGGGATATGCTTCATCTTAAACCTACCTATAAGTTTTGAAGAGGACCGCTCATGCACCTTAAGCTGTTAAAACTGAAAGAAAGCAAAGCACAGGTTGAGTGCTTTACAGAGCTGACATTCAAACATCAATATCAACACACACACAGACTTGTCCTAAGGGTTACAGAGGGGTGTAGCTGTCATTTTAATGACTTCAAAATAAGTATTTCCTGTAGAAGGCTGTTTTGTAAAGGAGTTACAAGATAAGGAAAGTAGAATCAGGAAAGTTATTCCAAGCATAAACATTAGAAGAAAAAAATGTGGAATCTTGACTTTGCCCAGCATTCAAAAATGCTCCCCTACATGGTATATATATTAATTTATGAATCAGATAATGAGTGTTATCAGCACAGTCCACAAAAGGGGCTGGACTGGCAAAGGTAACATCAGTCCTGCACTGAACATCTTCAGTCATGATGGGAACGAACATTAGAAACAGCCTCATAACCTTTCAGGCTTATACTTTGGGAATTGGAGCCTGGTCTTGGAGGGCAGGGAACGTCCCCAGTGCCATTCATTTCAGTAGCAGTTGAAGATATTTAATACCCTCCGGGAAGCATGACTCTGTGCATGAGGTTGGGCTTTTGCATCAAACTGAGAGCGAAGGAAGGAGGGAAAGAAAATAACGCTATAATGATGACCACCAAATAGGCTTTATTTACTCTCCTGGAACTACATAAATATCAGTCTGCAGTCAGCTAAATGCATTGCCTGCTCAAACATTTTTATAAGCATGAAATTTACTCAGCTGTACCTATAACTTAATAGGCCAATTACTGATGAGAACGCACCATCTACACCAGGATTAAGAGCTAAACATAGGTTTTCTTAAAAACACATCAAGAAATTAAAAAGCTATGTGGTCGTCATTGTTCATAGTATGAAGGCAATGCTGAGACATCAGCTCGGATCAGAAACAAGCATGCCAGGAGCTGTATAGAGTAGAAGGCAATGTACACCAGAACAGGCTAAGAATATCAGAAGAGGCAGAAAAATGTAGGGGAGGGACAGCAGGTAGCAGAAGAGCTGCAAGGAGAAACGCAAGTGTCACCCAAGTATCATGAATTGTTTAATCACGGGTTTCTCTATGGGGTGGGTTAAACAGAAAGAGTGTGGGTGTTGCTGGGAAGGCAAAGGGGACCCCAAAGGGTAGAGGGGCAATGCTGAGTTAGAAAAGACCACAAGGAAGGAAGTGGGATTACTGGTAAATAGCAAAATTGAAGCTAACTGTTAGTCGAACAGTCGGGAACTGAGATAAGGACAGTCCACCTTTCAGCAGAGAAAGCCTTACAGGGAGACACGCAGCCATGCAGAGATCAGAAGATCGTGTTGGCGATTTCTCACCAGCCCACAGACTGGATGTCCTGGGAGCCTGGGGAGGGTCTGCACAGATTCACTTCTGTTAAGATCCCACAGGCTCTCGCACACTCCCAGGTGCTTCGTTCCTGCTGCCTTTTTTAAGCTCTCCAAGTCTCCGAGCCTGGTAACACTTCTGCTTACTTAGCAGTTGCTTTTCCTCCCTCAGTTGTCACACTCCTTTCATGCCCTCCCAAGGGTGCTTTCCTCAGCTTTCCTTATGTCCTTTCTGTTCAGTTCAGCGAGTCCTAAATCTCACAGCGCAGCTTCTCTTCTCAACACGGAGAGGTGGGAAGTTCATCACAAGTTACACACGTTGCCTTCTGCTCCTGGCAGCAGGAGGGTGCTTGAACTACAGGATAAGCTGTGTATCTGCTCGTGTCGTGTGATGGAAATCGCCTCCCACCACCAGCATCTCAAAACCCAAATGGACAACAGTTTGGAAGGAGAATTAGGAACCTGCTTTAAATACCAGGTGAAAGTGTATTAAGTGCTGGACCCTGAGCAGGTCACTTCATTTCTCCAGCTTTGCCAGTGCTGCTCAGCAGGGGCAACCTGAATATAGATTTGCTGCCTGTCCACACTTTGCAGATGCTCCTGGGTGATCATCTGGTATTCCTGGAGGATGAAATGTAAGTGCACCCTCCTTGAACGATCCACAGGAGCAGTTTCATGGCTGGGGCACAAGCCTGGTGCTCAGCTCCTGTTCCAGCAGAATCATCTGTCCCATCCACCTTTACAGCATCGTCCCCCGACTGATGTTCGGCAGAGACAAGGGGTCCCTAAAATTAGCGTGAGATTTGTCTGCCACAAGATTGCTAAGATTTGGACACAGGCTAACATAAGGGTTAGCTTAGGCTGTCTATAGAAATAGGAGCACAAGGTGCAGTTGATAGGAGCTCAGGTACAGCCACTGTGTCTCTGGTCTGCCACCAACAAAATGAGGCTGAAATGTTTACTGATCTGTCTCCCTTCGGCTTAGCTGGGACTGCGTTGGGGGTTTTTTTGGCACAAAAGTGTATGTAACTCTGCAGCACTAGCTTCAGACAGGCTAAGCTTGTTTCTGCTCTGTGTTACAGGATTCGCTCCAGACCCTACCACATCAGGGACCATCTCCCCAGACACTTCTTGGCTCATGTCATCTTTCATCTCCCATTTGGGGACAAATATCAATCTCAAAGGACTTTCAGGGAACACAAGGAAGAATGACTGTCATTTTAAGGGAGTCCTAAAATACAAGGCACTGGGCACATAATTATGCATGCCGATCACCATGCATTGTATGAATGCAGCTATTTAACTTACTCATTTGCATATGCATTAATCCACATTATGTATGAAGAAGTGGTACTCGCAGAGACAAATTAAGCATGCGATACAATGGCTAAATTGTTTAAATAACATGAATGTTTATCATTCAGTTCCCTGTGTGCAAGACAGGGCTGTTAATAATTAGTTTCCTACCTCCAAAAGAGCACGCATGTTAATTAATTAATAGTTGCAAAGCACTTTGAAGATGCAAAGCACCATAAGAAAGCTATCCATTATTATGTATAGTAAATGTACTTCTAAATGAAATAATTTGCCTATTTAAAATCATTCCCTTCCCAAAACCCCCTAGAATCCCTTATCCATAATATTAATTAGCGTCTAATAAAAAAAAGTGCGTTTAAATATTCTTTTGGAGTTTCAGGAGTCAAACTGTTTTTTCCATCCCCACTGTGCCAAGGATAAGATAGAGTGGCATATTCAAGTACACGTTCAAATACAGCTGTATGAGCCAGGTATCACAGACAGGGCAAAGAAAAAGGCGTACAAGAGACAGTCCGGGCTTATATTGTGTTAATCTGGACCAAGAGACCCAGGTTTAACTAGCAGCTCTGCAGTGAATTTCTGTGTGACCTTGGACATGGCTCATGACCTACAGGTTGGGCTGCATCAGCCAACTCACTAAGCTGCAGCCCCTAAAAGCAAAGGGGTTGCATCAGCAAACCACCTAAGGTGCCTTGGTCGTCAAAAGAGAAGCTGATGCTTTGACAGCATAATCCAGCCAGGCATCTCATGCACGTGATGAGTTGCTCCTTTGAGGTGCCAATCTCTCTCCTGGGAGGTTCTCCTGATACTGTCAACATGAAACCAAGTCTGGAGCTCCCTCTTTCCTGTGTTCCTCAAACACAGTCTCAAGACATATCAGAAAACAGCTCTGGAGCTTTCTCTCACGTCACGTGCCAGCTTTTATTATGGATATACTGTCACTTTTCTTCAGACTTCAGGCCTCAGAAGCTCACAGTGTACAATACTTTGGTGGTTTGCTGTTACCTCACAGGGAAGAGTGTCTTCTTCTAAATCACATCTAGGTGAATATTTACCTAACATATGAGAAATTGCATCAAATGTGAGGAGTCACCCAGGCTACTGAGAGTGAAATAGCTCCACAGGCCCTCAAGAGCCTGCAGTAGCTCTAATTTGCTGCTGCAGGAGCACTCTGCAAAGAAAACAAGCAAAACCACAATGCTTCTGTGCTTCCTGAAGGAGTTATTTGATGTTCAGGAGGCTGAAAAGAAGACTTTCTGATTGGAAGCTTATGGGGTTCACCTTCTCAGGACTTCCTGTGCTTTCCAGGCACCGAGAAAGAGCTAAACAGCTATACGCTGCAATGAGAAATGGGCGCCTAAAATCTTTGGAAACCTGGGGTAAAGCCCTTCAGCCTGCTGAGCCCTGCTTGGGGACATGGGTGATGGTTACCCCACTGAAGCCAGAGGCACCCACAGCCTCTGGCTTCAGTGCCCTGATATTTCCCAGCTGTAGCATGATAACAGGGTAGGAGTAAACTCTCTTAAATCTGCCATCAACTTACTGAGTGACAACAAACAAGCCACTTCACCCCTTTGGAGCATACTTCCACATGAAGAAGGAGAACTGGGTATGACCTCTTACCAGTTCCTAAATCTCACTGGAGAATTAAGTGACCTGATCCACATAGGTGACTTCACTTGAGATCCCTTTTTTGGGCGAGTGCAATCAGTAATAAATCTTTCCCATATATTCTAAAAATAATAGGTAAGTTCTTGAAAAGAGGAAATCTTCTACCTAGCATAGTGTAACTTAATACCAGACCTCATTTTGATGGACAAAGAAAAATCAGTTGATGACCTAAAAATAAGTGGTTGCTTAGATACTGATGATTATGACGATGATCTGTTTACATTTATTGTGTGCAAACAGAACACGCCAGTGACCAGTGGTATAAGAATTTTTGAAAGAGCTGATTTTTGCCAACTTAGATCGTCAGCATCACTGGCAGGGACACGAATTTAAAGCAAGAAATCCTAATAGAGGACTGTAGTGGGAATTGTTCTCAAATTTCCTACTGGAGGCTCCACAAGCCAGAATCCCCCAGTCATGGCAGTGCTCTGCTGGGAAAAACTAAAAAAAAATCTTCTTAAATATTAAAAGGGAATATGGAAGTGGCAGTAAGGCATTAATTTTTACATATTTGTAGAGTCAGGCAGAAAATGGAAAGGAAATGGCAATTAATATAATTTACAAAACACATGACTGATAATGGGGAAATGAAGGGAACGATGAAATGACCAATACAGCTAGAAATAATTATAGCATATTTTTCAGTGTGAGTTACTGCTAGAGGCACACAGCTAAACTGCTCTTAGGCAAGTAGAAAAAGTAGAAATTTTCAAAGGATAGATATTTTTGTCTGTATATCAAACTGAGCAGGAATTTTATACTGAGGGTGGAAGAGAAAGATTGCCATCTGTGATGAAAAGGGGATGTGAGGTAGCATTTGCTAAAATTAAACATTTTTTATAAACAGCAGACACACATCTTGCACCAAGAGCCTTTAAGGGATGAGGAACTCTCAGTAAAGTTAATTTCAACAAATCTTGGGAAACAAAGAAAATTTCAAATGACTGCAGGACTACCAACATCATTTGAACACTGAAAATTGTAAAAGGGATGAACTAGGGAATTACAAACCAACCAAGGTGATGCTGATCCTGGGTAATTAATATAATGCTGAATTCTAGACTATATCAACAAAAAATTTGAAGCAAATAATGTAATTATACCCTTCAGCATGATCTCATGGCAAGTGGGTTTTTCAAACTATCCCTTTTTTGGATTAAAGAACAATTGATCAATTAATTATAGTGCTTGTATTTAAAAGCATGTGACTTAGTACCACAGAGCATATTGACTTTAAAAACTTGCAGTAACATACAATAAATGGGTTACAATTGGCTTACTGACAGATCTCAAAAGATAGATATTAATGGGAGATATTTTTTAGAAGTTCCCAAGAACTGCTTCTTGGTCTAGCACTGTTTTTATTTTTATCATAATGGTCACTGATAGATTGCCTTTCCCAGTAAACTCTGCAGTGATACACAGATCAGTAGGTAGAAAGTAACGAGAACAAGTCATTACTACAAAATACATCAACTGCCACAGCTACAAAACCAACCAGGAACCCAGATAAGGTGATTCAGATGGAAATTCTTCATGGATTATGGTCACAACGAGAACTCTTGCTGCAGCAATAAAAAGAAGCAGGGGATGTGTGATTTACAAGAAGAGGGATATCAAACAAAAGTGAGTATATAGAGAGACAAAGGCAAGAAGAAATGGGTTTCAAATAGACGTGGAGTTAAACTGTCCGACAGGAAAGGTAATGAAATGGAGGTAGATAGTCTAAGGCATTATTCACTCAACATGATTTCAGATTTTTAAGAAGAGGTTGGACAAATACCTTTCATAAATGACACAAATATGTTGATGTGCTTTGGTTTCTGATTTAGGAGTGGACTAGATGACCAGCTAAGTTCCCACCCAATCTTACATTCTGAGGTTATATTGAGTATAGGGGAGACTGTATTCTCTAGAATACATCTACTCCTGATGTTCAGAAGAACACGAAAAGAATGGGAGGAGTTCAAGGAAATGCTCTAAAAAGGTAAAACACTCAGGGGTTTCACAAAGTCTTCCTCCCAAAGTCCACTTCCTTACATAGTGGAAAAATTACCCTCCAAGCTGGTTTAACAGAACTGGACGCCAGAGGAGAGAAAAGGTAGAGAAAAGGTTACTTTTCATATGTTTTTCTCAGCCCTACATTACTACAGCAGCTTTTTAATGTTCCTAAATGCCACATGACATCTAGTGAAGCTTGTTAAGAACACAGGATAATCATCCACTGGATTCTAATGAAATTTTAGAAGCTATTTAAAAAAAAAAAAAAAGATTAAAATATCCTGGATGCCTATTAGTTACTTGGGGTTTCTTCCTCCACCTTCTCCATCAAATCATTGGCCCCAAACTTAACACAAAGGGGCTAGTCAATCACAGTCATTTTTATCTGATCTCTTTGTCATCATTTATCTGCACAGCTTTAAAAACAAAAGCTGTACGTGGCAGCGTCAGATGCTTCCCCTTTGTGCATTTCTCTCATCACCTGTCGCACTTCTCTTGTTAAATCTTTGATGGGAGTCTTCACCACTCCTGCAAAATAATTTATGCATTTTCCCCACCTCTGCAACTACCTTGTGACAAGAACAAGAAGAAATGAAGGCGGAGGCTGTAATTAATGCATTTCCACTGTCTGAAATTAATGCTGTAAAATCAGTGCCCATCTTTGTCACAAACATACAGCAACTTCGTCTCTACTGACAAGAGCAACACAGTTGCAAACATGGATTGCTCTGACCCTGAATCATCAGTGAATCTCAGTCACACCTTAGCCCATGTCTGGGATTAATTCTGCAGTTTACAGTAACGGAAGACTGTAAATCTGACATCTGTACAAAGATCAGTTTGACTGATCCCTTCCTAAAGCTGGGGCTTAGCTTCACTGAACAACCCCATGCATTGAATCGTTCAGATGTGAAGTTATATAAAAAAAAAGCTGAATTTGTCCCATTAAGGTTATCACTTAAAGCAAATACTAACCCGTTCTACGTAATATGGAAAAGTGGAAATCAAAGATAGAAGTATCTAAAGAGGACATGTTAAAAGAAGTTGATGAAGCAAAGAGCAAAACATCACCAGAATTATACCCGGAGCATCTTCAAACAGTCTGGAGGCATTCATAAGGGAAATGATGGGAAATCATAGGGGAAATTATGAGCATTCATAAGGAGTTCATAGGGAACTGCTGATCAGAGCGGCAAACTCACTGACACCGCCTCAAGGGACTAGTAGGTAACGAATGTCGCAGCCTACTTTTGTAAAGCAGGTGAACCAAGACCTGTAGGCTTTACTGGAGATACAGGCGAGCTGTCAGTGGGACACTGGCTGCTGAGGGACTCCTTCGTGCCACCAGATCTGCCTCCCAGCACCCAGATAACCGGGCTGGACACAGATCTCGGGAGTGAGTTTCCAGCAGCTGGGCTCCAACACATGCCAGAGCCTCCTCCAGAGGACCAAAGATTAGATTTGACATTTCCAATATTCTAAGGTATAAAGTAAGAAAAAAAGCAATCTGTATATTTTTAGGCACTCTTCCTGGCTATATTACTTTTCCTATAATAAATCATAAGGGAACAAAAAGAACTGAAGTTTAAATTTAACTATTTTCAAGAAACCTTTAAAAGGAGCAAGTACATCCATTAACAAGGTCTCTCATGCCCCATATTTCTGTTGTCTCTCTCATTAGTTATAATCATAAACTGGGCAGGTGGAAGTCGAGTCCTTATGCTGTGGGCTTATGCAGTGCCTAGGAAAATTAGAAGCCTGCTCTTGACTGAGGACTTGAAAACACTGATGTCAGTAAATCACAAGACAGTAAGACTCTGTCTGAGTTAACTTTTGGTTCATATATTATAGAACAAGGTGGCAAAAATTGTGAAGAGGTCCAAAAAAAGTCACAAGGTTGTTTTTTGGGTCTTTTCCTCTTAGATCCACAAACGTTATCTTTTCGGTAAGCTGTTAAGATAGAAGATGACTGCTCCTTTTAATTATGCTGGGAAAGTGAGGAATGGGGGAAGCAGAAGAGCTGTTTGAACTGAAAACCAGCATTGGCAAAAGACAGAAATGAATATACACAGGCTGCGCATAAATATAGATATGGAATTGAAAGGTTTTGAGCCACTAAAATAGCAAAAGCCTTGAACAGCCTTCAAATAGCAGCCGTGGGAGCAAACCAGCAGGATCCATGTACCCAGCAGTGATGTGCAGATGTGCCCAGGCTCTCTGTACACTGTTCACTCTTGGGAACTGCCTGGCTACAGAAGCATGGACCTCAGTTCAGGTTAATTTGCTGAGTATTTCAGCCTTTCTGCTTCCTTCTCAGCCTCCTTCACGGCTCCTGTAGAGCTCCATTCTCAGCTGCTACTGACACCTGAGCTCATCATTCACAACTAGTGCCAGTCCAGTACTGCACTGCAGTCCTGTTCTGAGGCCGGTACGGACAGCCTCTAATTAGCTTTCACAAAGACTTTATTCATTTAAGGAAAAGATCACATTATGTTCCTGCCTTGGATCGAAGAGGACAGAACTCAGTCCCTGCAAAGATTTCCTTCCTGTCCTGGATTCTTACATTGCTGGCTGCTTCTTTTCAGAGAAACAAATTAACATCTCCTTCATCCCAATTTTCTTGCCATTAGCTTGCCAACGGAGTCTGAGAGCTATAAAGTCTCTCCTGATGTCCAAATGATGGCAGAGCTTTCTGAGCACATGAGGGAAGGTTCCCATTTTACCCCGTGGCTGCACAACGCGCAGCCCAGCGCAGTCCTCATTCACCAGGACGCTTGCCAGGTGCTCCTGTAATATCACACGAGTAAATGGGATATTGTCTCACACAATATTTACTGAACAGACTTGTCACTTTTTCCATTTAACTACATAAGCTATTTCTCCTTCTGCCCTCATAATCTCACCCACACCATTTTTTTTAGACTATGAACCTCTTACGTTTCAAAAAACTTCTGCATTTTTGCCCTTCTGGAAAGATACAATAGCAGCAGCCCTCCACAGGCAAAATCAGAACTGAGCCCCCAGGAGAAATGAGAAGATTATGATTTCTTTTTTATCAAAGTTTAAAAAAAAAAAAAGCGTATTTGAGAGAGCTGGAAGTATTCATTTCCCAGTTAGTATCTTGGAAAGCTTATACATACACATACGTCTCTGTGACTGCTTGGTAACGTAAACCTTCCAAAGGCAAAAAGAATAAATAAAGAAGATTAACATATATGTAAAAAGCTGCTATAATTATCACGAAAGGGCTCTTGTAGTTAGGACTGCAAGAAACACTGCAAGTATCTTGGGATCTGTACTGCAACTGAGAGTCAGCACCACTAAGAGACAGTTTTTAAAAGATAGCCAGGTCATCTGTAATTCAAATTCAATAAAAAAATGTGTTGAAATTCTTTTAAAGTGTGTTTGCCTAACGGTGGTAAAATAGAGACACTATAAGCCTACAGGGACTTTTTTTTTTTTCCTAATTATGGGTACATACAAAAGAAAGATTTGTTTGGAAATGGCTTTGCAACTTTTAACTCCTAAATAGGTGCTAGCAACAACAGCTATGAAACTAATGTTTGTAGAAGGATCCCTGTGCTTTCTCCAAACACTAAGATACAGGCAATAGCAGCAAAATATAGATATATGTTAAAGACTGTGCTTTTCTATTTTAACAAAGGCTGTTTTATAACCTAGAGGAAAACTGGAATATTTGACTGATCTTTATATAATCTGCTTATTTTCAATACCTACCTTTTCAGCTTTCCTGGCTATAAATAGTCCTCCCTCACATGACACAGCATACCCACAGATCCCTTGCATCTCTACACACCGTAGATACCCCAAGGAGTCTGCAGGAGGGGTTTACAAATCATTCCCGAGGTGTCCGAATTTCAAGAAGAACATGGGCATGGACACGGACATGGACAAGAAGAAACCAGAGAGGAACCATGTGCTCCAAAGGGCAGTGATCTCACGGGCACAGATCTCCTCTCTGCCGCGGGATCCAGTCCTGACTGCAGAGCACGCCACACCGTTATCACTTGCTGCGAAGAGACATTTCACAAAACCATAATTAACATTTAAAACAGCAGTTGCAGTTAAGACCTCCTTAGAAAAGATGCCCAAATCTGTTTTCAATAAAAGCATTTTAATTGCTTTAAAGGTTTTATGAAAATCCCAACAGACCAATTACAGTCAATTGCTTCCAGCCTCTACCTGCCTAGTAATCACTCAGTTCACAACAGTGAAAGATATGTGCTCCATTACATGCTTTCCTCTCCCTCCCTCTGGTAACCACATTTTTTACTCAATACTGTTTCCCAGGTAGTCTAGCAAATTTGGATTATCAACCTCTTTTGCTAACAATATTCTACCTTACATTGAATGTAGGTGCTCATATATCAAAGGATTTATGCTGTCTAAAACAACAAGGAAAGCTTCCCCCCCAACCAAAACACCTTATGCCCAAGAAAATATTGTATCCAGAAAAAATCGATTTATAGAAAATACTGTGAAAAAGCACTGACAACTTTAAGCAGAAAATAAAAATTCCAGGTCAAATATTCTTTGCATTGGAGGCTTACATCACCTACGGCGAAAAGCGCTAGCAAATCTTCACAATTCACATAACCACCCATTCAGCTTCTCATGCCATGGCAACAACGTCATTAAATTAACCATCCTGTCAAAGAGAAGAAGCTTACAAGGAAGCACTACCCTGGGTTGCATCGGGGCCCACAGCGGGTGGGTAGGGATGCGGGCACGGGAGCCACAGCGAGATGCTCCACGGACGTGGCACTGCTCAAAGGAACCATGGCCCTGCTTTGGCTCAGCCATCATAGCTCCTGCACCCGCCACAGCCAAAAAGGGGCCCAAGAGGTGACCATAATGCAGTCATATGAATAGCTAGAGGTGATTAAAAGAAGCGTGTAAGGGGAGATGACAACCTGGAAACAGTTCTCCCTTCTGAGATGTAAAGGGCTGAGTCCGTGCCTTGCAGGCTGTGGGTTTCCAGGAGTGTCCCTGTTTCTATCAGTGGCAGTGCCTGTACAAGTACATTACACACCAGGAAATAAGTTGGATAGTTGCCATCCATGGTGAGATATTAGCATTGTACTATAGTCCTCGAAACTTTTACCTACGTGGTGTTTAGTAGTGGAGGATAATGGCTGCTTTAATGACATTGCTTTAACACACTAAAATGGAGAAAAAAACCCCACAGATTTTTCTTGTTTATAATACGTGTGTTATCCAGCCACATTGTTCAACACCAATAGAGTCATTTGTGAAATCAATGATGACATTTAAAATGGTTACACTTCCAAGTTAAAGCTGTATGTAGATACACTGAGCAGCTTCTCCGGGTACCTCTTCAGTTTGCCAAGTCAGAAGTGTGGCAGAAAAGCTTTTTGTACCTTGGAAGTCTTTCGGGTTTTTTTTGACGGGAGTTCTTTGGGCTTTTTAATAGCTGACTACTACAAGAAATGATGGAAATCCAAAAGACATTTTATCCAGCTCACTTTTAATGTTTTTCACCTGTTGTCTCCAGAATAAGCTCTCTTTATTTATTCCTCCACAACCAGCAATTTTCTAGCCAGAGATTTAAACAAACCAGTGAGCAGTGGTGTCCCATATCAGCATTTCTAAAATTAGTTGCACACTCATAATTTGGATTTCCAACCTCTGCTCCTCTCTGTGGTAGTCAGACTACAAAGCCAAAGGACACAACACTGAAAGATGCTGATAGGCAGAATGTCTTCTGGCTTTGCCAGAAACATGGTTTTGGCATTTATGCACTACAGGCCTCTCTGCACCAAGTTTATTTCTTAGTTCACTTCATCTTCACCAGAAGATCCAGCCAACTTCCAGCTCAGGTTATGATACATGGAAATGCCACTGTTTCTTCTGAGAGCCCTTCAGCATGCTATGCAGAGCTGCTAGCTCATTTTTCTTTCCATTCATGTTGTCAATGATAACCCCCAATGCATTAACAGACTAGACAAGGATCCTTCTGGAAAAACCATCTGCAGCTGAATCAAGAGAGTTACTGGGGCTCATAGTTGTTTTTTTCCTGAGACACAGCAAACACCTTACAGCAGAAAGTGCTAATTTGTACGCTACTGAAGCGAGCTCTTCCGAGTCCTGAAAGGTTCATCCAGGATCTCCGCGTATTTCGCAGCTAAGACTGAGGAGCAGACACCGAGCAGAGATGTCCCTTTAGGAGCACTCCACTATGTTTTGCAAAGCACAGCACGCTGTCCTTGGGAAAGCTTCACCGTTAAGGGCTGGGCTTCAGCATTGATGCCGGAGCCCATATGCTAGGAGACCATCTTGACTGAGAAATGTACCTCTGAGTCATGACTCCTCCTGTGCTTTCTCTTGCCTCTTGCTGGGAACAGCAGTTTCTGCCAGATCTGTGCCAGCCCTTATTGACCACGTGTCACATCTTTATTGCACACACCCCAAATGCATTAGTTGCACTGGCATAAGCTGGAAGATGCAAAAAGATGCATGAAGCTACCTCGCTGACTTTTGTAATAGCCTTTCTTCAAATTATCTATTCCTGTCCTATATGCAACATTATTAACAGTTGATACTGAGGGGAAACTGGGAGTACTGCCAATGGTTCTTGTTTCACCCCTCTCCCTCTGGATCCACCTGTTAATTCCTCTATTACACTGATATTGTAAGGTCTTTGGGGCAAAGACCAGTTTGTTATTCTGAGTTTGAACAGCTTTTAGCCAAGTGAGATCACAGACCATAACTAGGTTCTCGCTGCTGCAGCAACACAAACATTTTTAATTAAAGTCCTACTTCTGACGAACTGGCCTTCCATTTTCCTTGCTTGCCCCCCCTCCCTTAATTGCTGAAAAATTAGCAAAGTTCAGCCATTGACCCTCCATATCCCACTTATCAGTGTCATCCCACTGTAACAAGTTTTGGCCATTGAAATTACAAAATCTGATCTCCCTTTGCAGCCCATCTCTCCTCACTGTAGCTTTCCTCCCCAGTTAAGACAGACATCTCGCAACAAGACCCACTTGTTGAGAAGATGCAGATTGCTGCCTGTGAGAGCTAGACAGGTGTAATCCAGCACCTGTGTAAATACTGCCCACAGTGCCGGCATAGAACAGCATCACATATGGGATCCAGACATATGAAAACAGGCTTTGCTTTCCAGAGTTACCAGAAACAAAGACAACCACAGCCTATCTGCACGAATCAACAACGTAAACATACATGAGCTGAGCACTTGCGAGCAGAAGGATCACAACCCACCTTGAGATTTGTGCATAGGATTCAGCCCAGACATCTCCCAAAATGCAGCAGCAGCTGCCATGAAATGCTATTGCTCAGCAGCTCATGGTGGCCCAGAAGAGGAAGAAAATCTCAGCGTTACATGATTCATTATTCTCAATCGCTTCCCTAAATCCTCTGCATTTCCATCAAAGATGGGCCACAGCAATCCAGGAAAGGCAGAGATGAGACAGTTCACAGGTAGAGGCAAAGGATGCACATAGGCTGCGTTTCCTAAATTCTTCAGTCTTCCAGTGTCAGTAGGCCCAGGGAGACATGAGGGAACAGCAGAGGTCAGGTAAGTGAATTAAATAAATCTGCCTAGTCCACCTGGAGCTTGTATATGAATCTGAGTGAGATGTGGCTGAAAAGCATGGTTTGAGAATGCAGATGGATGGGACCTCCAGATTGGTCAGAAACATAAACCCAATTGGCCCCAGCAGGCAGTTGTACAAGATGCAAATACCCCACACAACACATGTTGTGTATGAGCAGCCAGCTGGGTAGCAGAAGCCAGTGGCATGGCCATGGATGAGACACCAGCCATAAACCAATGTATGTTCTGGGATGAATGCCATCACTGTTTCACCCCACTGCCTCCAGCACTACGAGCGGAATAGCCCCCAAGTGCAGAAATCAGTTGCTCCTTCAACCCTGATGAGTTGAATTGGGATAAAAGAAGCTGAATTAGCAGCCCTGAAAACATGACAGCCTTTAGCTGGTTTGCCTTCTCTCCCTGGGACTGAATGTAGCATAAGGAACAAGTTTGTGTGCCCACACCCTTTGCTACCAATGAGCCCCACGTGGGCTTGGAGTCCACCCACTCAGGAACAGTGACAAAGCAGAGGTAGCCCAAGAAAGTAATTCAATCTGTGGCATAACTGAAGACACTGCCAGTGAGGATGTCAGCCCTGGGGATGTCTTTTGCGTATCATTTCAAGGCCAGTTAGAGGGACTAGTCTCTCTAGTGGTCCCTGACCTTTAATTCCCAATGTCTTCCCAGAACACACCATGAAGGGCTGAAACCCCAGTTCTCAGAGAGCGTTTACTAATGTTGAACCATTGCTATCCCTGGAGCAACACCACTCTTTTTTCCACCAGTGATACCAACTTCTCCTACTTACTAGTCCACTTTTTTCACACTCTCCTTTTCATTATCTGTCCCCTGAGCAAGGAAGGAGCAGTCTGTGAGAATCAGCAAATCCAGCGCTACGCTCCTTCCAGTCTTCCCTTGCAAGAGGCTTGTCTCTGTGCCACGCATGCAAAACACTATTAATACTGGAGCACTGAGACTACTGATTATTATAGTAATCATAACTGTTTTCTTGTTAAATTATACCTGCCCCAGCTGGTAATCATAGTCATTTTCCGTGTCTTGTTGTCTACAAACTTGGACACGTCTTGGGGCAAGGATCCTCTGTGCTATGTATGGGCAGTGCACAGCACAAGCGACACAGCTGGGCAAGGTGGACTGCATCTCGCTGAGGAGGTCAGGTGTGTCTGTGTCTCACCAGCTTCTCAGAGAAAGGTTGGAGGTTTTACGGAAGCAATGTGATGGGACCTAAAAGTGCTGGAAGGCGTCTGGGGTACTCTGGGAGGTACAAGGATGCATAGCCCAAAAAGCTTTCATCTCTGCTTGTCCCTGAAGGTATTTCTATAGTGTGTATAAAAACATTATAAATAATTTCTGGGTTAGTAAAATGGCACTTACCGCATCAAAACAGGAATACGAGCTGCAGTGACTGTGTGGTACTATGCTATTTCAAACACACGTTCAAAGGTATGTCAGCCATAACCTTTGCCGTCACATTCACCTCCCATTCATTTCAGCTTATCACATGACTGCACGCTGCTAATAATTTTCTTATCTCCACTAAAAATTATTTGGGGGCTTAAAAAGGGTGCCATGACGTGAAGATTAATCTCCAACTAAAAGCCTGATTTTATGCTCGATTTGCTGACTCGGAATGAGGCCAGTGACGTTCCTCTGCCTAATCTTAAAAAAAAACCCAACAAACCACCAACCTGCAGGGAATGTCCTGTAGATGATATAAAACCATAAACAGAGAATTACAAAAGGTCTTGCACCTTGATACCATGTTGCAGGCTAAGGCATTACATGAGTCACAGAAGTAAAGAAACTTATTGAAGAGAGGCACTGTCAGGCCATGAGAACAGAGAGAACGGCTAAAATCATCATCCCACTTACGCGCCTTTCACAGTGCTACAAACTCTTAGATTTATTGTTGTTTCTCTTAATCCCCAGCTTGTGTAGCCAGGATACGTCATGGCTGACACAGCTGCCATTGAAAAAAAAAAAAAAAAACCGACAAAAAAGCAAAAAGAAAGAGAAAAGTAGAACTTTCGCTTCGTTGTTACAAAGAAAAGCTGGAAAACCTGACCACGTGGTACCAGCCAGAAGAACTACAACCCAATTGGTAAAGAAAAACCCCTCAAAGTAGTCATTTCAACCAGCAAAGTCTAAAGCAGACACGTTTTCAGGCCTGATTCAGCATGAGGCTTCTTCCCCATGCAGGAACAGCGGCAGACGCTGTCTCTCCCGGGCTACACCACTAAAGCCTAGGGCTCCAGCATCAGGCAGAGAGGAGATCAACTGGCAATTGCTTGTTAACCTTTTCCAAACCATTGCACGGCTGCACTGGGATGGCTAACGGAGATGCCAGGGTTGGCTTACTCCTGGGTCAAAGGGCTGAAGCTCTAAACTTGCCTTCTCTTTATAGATACTCCTGCCTGCTTGTTATTTGAGGTAACAGGGACACTGCTCCTAAGAGTGTTTAAGCAGAAGTGCAACCTACCTTGTGTCTCATTGGCACCCCTTTTTATAGCTCAAGAGTGGATGAAGCTATTTGTCTTTTCTCCCTGCTGAAGTTACATTTAACGCGCCTTGAATATGCAGCTCCTTTAGGCTCTCTTGCTTCTTTAGACCTTCTTCAGGTTTTGCAGCTAAACCACGAGTGTGTAGGGGGGAGAGAGGGAGATTTGTTGTCCCAGGATCAGCCCCAAATTGCCACAAAGCACACTGTCCTTGGATTTCAGCTCTGAGGGCTGTGCTCTGCACTAAAATAACAAATGAAGTTTAACTTCTTCTCCTGCTGTTCAGGTGCCAGTGTGTAACTCAGAGCTCTGTGCTGCCAAGTGAAAATGACAACCGTGACATATACGAAGAAGATGGATACACCTCAGCAATCACGGTCTCCTGGCTGCCTGCAGAGCAGGAATAGCTCAAGCAACAAACAGATATTTTCCACCACTACCTGGCCAAGAGACCTCACCTCTGACCAGGTCTTCGGCTTGTCCTCAGTCCACCCAGAGCACACGGGGTCTCCCATGTAGGCCAAGAGCAACAACAGGTTTTACACTGAAGACACTTTGCAATTAGAGGAAAATAGGCAACTTGCCTGAAACAGGCACCAAAGCACCAGGAGGGCAATTAAGTTGTTTTTTCTATACAAGCAGCACCTTCATTATGTAGCTCCTAATGTGTTCACCTACAACAGTAGCCTTAATTCCCCTCCTCCTTCTGTTTTACCTCTCACAGCACAGTTAGTCCTCTTCCTTCTCCCTTTCGCAGCTTTATTTCCAACATCTCTCTTGCCTCCTTCTCCAGCTCGGCTGCTGGTTTATCATCGTCACTGGAACTGCGTTCACAGCTGCTGGCTTCTTCCCTGCACCATTGCTACTCTTACCTCACTCTAAAAAACCATTGGCTTTATTGCTTTTTTTTTCTCACCCCGCTTTTTTTTTTTAACCAAGTGGGCTGAAAACCATTCTTTTTTCCCTCTGGACAAGGCAGAAACCAGACAGGTCCATCTGTTCTCCTTGCAGGATCAGAGGCAAAGAGACTGCATGGACACCCAAAAATTACATCCCACTCTTCAACAGAGCTGACAGCTCTGAAGGAATGACCATATTGCAATTACTTTTTAAAATAACTCAGAGATACAGCTAGATATTTGTGCTCTGGAGAGGATAACATTGACTTGGAGCCCTTTCCAGACAAAAGAAAACCCGACATTGTGGCAATTATTATTTGGCTATCAGTCTAGGGACTACATTGCCCAGAGGAAGCAGCAACAATTTCTGACCCCAGTCCTGCAAAGCCATGTTACACGAGCTTTCATTTCTGCATGCACGTGGAGCCTGGGGGACATCAGCAGAGTCCCACAGGAACATGAGGTAAACCTAAGAGGCACCACAACAAGATTGAGGTACAAGACTGAATCAGAATCCAACGCTGCAAAAATTTGTTCTTGTTGATCTTGTTTCACATATTTAGCTGCTCTGAGAAAGGTGTTCCAGTCTTAAGACTGCATGAGTTTTTAATATTTGGGGCAGTCATCTTAAGGCCAAAAAGGATGGCTCTGTTCTAGCCTCTTGTCCAGAGTACTTTGTAAACTTATTATCCCCGCAAGGCCTTCAACAATTTGATTAGGATAAGATTCAGCTCACTTAAAGTTAGTGTTTGTAACGTACAAATGTTTTGTAATGTATGTATGTAAATGTAATGTACTAGTGTTTTGTAATATCTACATCTAAGCCATGTATCGAAGCTCCCATTATAGTCAAGGGATATCTATTTATTTGGTATCATCTCTGATAATCAGGATGTGATTTATCAGTGTCATCATTTACTTCAGGATGAGTTGAACAATCACCAGTACTCCTATAGCAGTGGTTTATACTGGCAACTGAGGAGATTGAAAGGACTTGGCCACGTTTAGACATTTACAGGGAAGATACCTACATTTAGTCCTAAGAATCCCAGCTCAATTACTATTACTGCTACTACTTATGCTATGTTACATTATGATGTTAACAATCCAGTTAAGAAACAAGTGAATCTCTTTTTCCTGAGTTACTTCATCGCTCATTTGCTTATCTGTTGCTAAATTAAAAAAAAACCCCAAACCCCAAATCTAACATATTCATGGTTATAACTCAAAGTCCTGCTTAATCAACAGCAAAGAACATGCAGAATTATTGATTTAAGCCCATGTTTTGCAGCTAAGCTACAGCCTACAGCTGTCTTTTGGAAAATTCTCCAAATTTGGTTAAAAAATGACAAGTGGAAAATTGATAATTTCTTGTGCAAATTCTTCCAGCAGATATCTGCTCCCCTATTAGACCTTATCTATAGCCTGAATTTATCTTGTACCATCTTCCAACCGTTGCTATATCATCATTTATGCAATTAAAAATCCCTCTACTGTAACAGAAACTCCCAGCCTTCATAGCCCGGAACAAACGATAGAGCACTCAGATTAATGCTTATAAACACATTATCTACTTCAAGTTGCTTGGAAATTAACTCGTGGTAGCATAAGTGAAAACAAGCACTGCCAATGAAGATGAGCACTGACACATTTCCATCTGCCCAAAATCTCTTTTCTTCACCCATCCTAATAATGTGTTCTTTAGAGTTACTGTTTCCAGAAAACTGTAAGGCAATGTAACAGAAGAGCTTTTCTCTGGTCTCCAACAAAATGTTGCTTTGGAGTTGATAATGTCTCTGGGAGCAATGTCGTGTTCTCACCTCGTTTGCTGGGGAACGTGGTGATTCAGGCAGTAGGACACAGCATTATGTCCTGCCTGTATGCTCACTCACTAGGGAAAGTTGCTGTCCATTTATTGTTACACCAGGAGCTCCCATCCTTCACTTTTCTTGGTTAACATCACTGGCAGCAAACGGAGCTGCAAACCAGGACCTTGCATTATCACCCTGACTCTGGGAGCAACGGCTGCAGGTGTGGTTCAGGCTGTGTATGAAGTAGCATGAAGATCTTGGATTAGCCTGTATGCAGTACTCCTAAACCTCTTCCCCCTACCACTGAGACCAGGAATGTGGATAAACTGGAGCGGTAGATTATTAGCTCAGTTTGTACCCTTTTTGGGAAGAGAGATGGGTATCCACCTCCACTTCATGTTCCCTCTTTCTGGAGAGAACAGCTGAGTCACCGCAAGAAATCTGTTACCTACAGAGGTCATCAAGAAATCACTCTTTCCCTAACAAAACCATCACCCCTAGAGCAAAGAGTGATCAGGAGCAGTGACTCAGAAGTGTGTGGGTCTGAATCACAACAACTCTAAGAGCTTCTCCTACAATGATGCTGTTTGCGTAGGGACTCTAACTTCGCGCCGTGCCCGAAGTCACAGGCTGGTCCATCGGGAGTACCTTACCACCGGATGCTGAATTCAACATCGGGGAGCTGTGCGACCAAAAAAGAAACACTAATGATGATGAAACACGAGGTGATTCAGAGATAATTCCTGCACCTAAACTACCTCACACCATATGGACAAAGTAATTCGTACTGAGTCCCTACTCTGAGGGAATTAGAGGCACAATCTTAATTGTGACATAGGTGAATTCAATGTCAAAGTCCAGTAAGTTAAAAAAAGCATAAAAAAGACCAAAAAGTAAATACAGCTATGTCCAGGTAAGAGACATATTGTCATCTCAGCTCCGTCAACCTGCTATCAGCTCTTAGGCCAACTGAATTTAAGTCAGACTGTACTCTACTGTTGTAGTGACATGAAGTATGAAAGGCTGAGGAGGCACACAAAAAGCACAGCTGGATGATCCAGTGATTGGTGTTGTGCTTCAGTAGTGAAGTGCTGAATGCCACCAAAGGAAAGAGAGAAGATGGAATTGAGTGAGGAAGGGACAGGGAGAAAGAGATGGGAAAGTCAGGAGTTGTAGAGTAGGGATAAATTCCTGGAGACTAAGTGATTCTTCTGAATGATGAAAAATTGGTGGAAATGTCAAATTACAACAACATCAGTAAAAAAATTGACAAGTCTTTGGGAAAGGTTTCCTATTTTCAAGGAACTCTACTGCCTATGCTAAAGATTATCCCCAGCATTTCCCAGTGTCAGTACTCCCAACATAGGCAAGGTTGGTGCTAGTTAGCCTAGCGGCAAGCAACTTCCTTTGTGGTTAATTTGAAGGTTGTTTCCTCCACAGTGTGCTGACCTGCTCAGCATCTCTGTCCAGATGTGCTGTCTCATTACTCTGTCCATGCATACTCAGGATTGAATAGAGTGGGAAGGGAAGAAGACTCTCCATGACTCTGAGACCGTTACGAGACATGCATAAAACAACATCTTCTGTGAAGAGCAACAAAATCTATCACTCCTCACAACATAAAATAGTTCAAATCTTGGAGATGGACAAAACTTATCTGGATACAGCCCTGAGCAATCTGATTTGGCTTTGAAGTTAGCTCTGCTCTTTGGATTGGACTGGAGACCTCTAAACCCTTCCAAACTAAACAGTTTTATGGTTGCAATTGTCAACTCCTTCCTACAGCCCCAATATCTGACAGGACCTACACCAAGAAATGGGCAGAAAGACAGTGCTTTGCTTGTTCGACTCCCCCAGCTTATCTGCTCTTTGTGTTAAATAACTAACTGCATTTATGAGGGAGGAAAAATCCTCTCTCCACTTTGGGGAGCAGGGAGAGAAGGAAAGACCCCGTGCTTGCATAAGCCAGCTCCCAAAGTGAAGGAAACAAGCCGTGAACACCATGGTGTGAATACAGGCAACTCTGGAACAGGTTGATGCTCACTTGTTATGTTGCCAGGGGATCTCCAACTCTCCTACTTACCCCATTTCTCAAGCTGTCTGACCTTACTGGCAGGGCAAGTTTGTTGTGGCAGGGAGGTACCTCACCAGAGGTGCAGGACCTTGACCTTGGCCTCTGGCACTAGCAGAGTATCAATAAAAAATGAAAAGATTTTGTAGTGGGTCCAGAACAAGCCTGTGGTGCAGCAGCCAAATCCAATTGTTCTTCTAACTTTAATAGATTTACTCTGCATTTGCACTGACATGACTAAAAGAGGTTGCTGGCTCAGTATTTCTGCAAAAACAAGCAAAACACAAACTAGCAGCTGTTAATGGAATACACCACCACTCAGAAATGCTTCCTTATGTTAAGGCATTTTCATGCATTCAAATTTTGCACAGTTCTCCGATGATTTCAGTATTAGGTTCAATTATGCTAGTTTACTGATTCAGCTGGTGTATGGAAGTAAGTACACCCTCTAAAATACTGAATGGTGCTTACATATCTACAAAGTCTCCAGCTTTACAGAGAAAACTATAGCACATAAAAACCAGTCTAAGCTTATGAATGACCCTCACAATCACCCTCATTCATCCCAGGCCACTCAAATTGATGTTTTACAGGCTTCAAAAGGACAACATCCAAGCCACTCACAAAGTGTTTTCTGGTTCTTAAAATACACCTTCTAGAAGGCAGTGTTGTCTGTTCATTGATTTGGGGAGCTAATTTTGAGTGGTGGAGACAAGAGGATCAATGCAAATGGACAGAAATTCAGCAATAGGAAGAAGCAGGACTGCTGCTGGCAAACTCCCACCACAGTAACTCCTCTGCCCAGGTAAATCACAAATGGCCACAAGAAGATGCAGGGAGAACTGAGTCAATCACAGCCTTTGGATTTGAAGCTCAATACAAGAGACAGTTAAGTCTGGGTTTGAGCATGACCTCAAGATCAACTGCAACTATGATTATAAATCAAGAGCACATTTATGGGAGGGCTCAGGGAGATAGACCCCAGAGCAAACCAGAGAACTAAAGGGAAGGTGGAAAGGTAAACTCAAGACTCCCAACTAGGAAAAGACCTTAAAGCTACTGAAATCAGCAGCATAAGTAGGATGACAAAACTGAGGACATGAACGACACCATCATATTTTTCTTTGGCCTAATGTCAGGGATGACTGTAGGCCTGTCACAGCCTGGAATAAGAGGCAGCCCCATATGTACAGCTCTTGAGGAAAGGGAATTAGAATTTTATGTTAAGCCCAATATTAATAAAAGCCTATGTAACAGTAAGACTCATATTCCTCTTGCCTTTAGAGGTAGGACTCGTTTGTCTGAAAGTGGCTTTTACTGCAGACATTTACCAGAGATCAAGTCACCTCAGCTCCTGCTACAGACAGTGGAGAGTTGCTAAATGGAGCTGAAGCTGTGATTTATTTCCATGTAAAGCAGACCCTTATATCTGGTTGGATGAATTGCACCATAAAATCTATCAACTGTATTGACTAGGTCTCTACTGACTATGAAGAGAACTTAAATACCTATTGCACGCACAGAACCGTACATGAACATATCTAAATTTAGTTATCTTAATGTGGCTTTGAGTCCTGCCTCTCAGGTCAGGCAAAAAGTTTCCCATCCCCCAGGTGTTTTCCATGTAAATACCTAAATTCAAGTTAGTTACCCAAGGTCTCCTTTGTAGTCAGTGGGAAGTTTCAGGCACTGCAAGAGGTGATTAATCTCACCTATTTTCGAATCGTCTTTAGGATGAGATTAATTGCACTCCAGAAATTTCTACTTCCTGTTTTTCTTCAGCAGCTATAAAAGGAGTCCAGACTGCTACGTCAGATAAGGCGCTAGATGGATGGATCCCACTGTGAGTGTGGAGGGACAGCCTCTCAAGCCCTGAGGAAAAGTGGGGAAATAGAGTTCTTTTAAGTAATTTAGCACTGGAGACAGTAGCGTATTTGAGAATGTACCATGTGATAATGCCTTATTGTGAGAGCAGAAACTGCCATGAGCATGAGGCTGCCAGACCCCACCTCTGTGCAGTGTTGTGGCACCCAGGACCTAACAAGGTAATGGAGCAACATCTACAATAACGAGTGAGACAAAATCAGGAGAAATGTCCAAATATCAGCAACAGCGCAACTAGAAATATATTCTTCTGTGTTTTACACAAATCATAAAAAGTTTGGTAATGAATGATCAGTGGGGTCTTCCTCCTGGACTAGTACCACAAAAAATTATTCTTTTGTTAATATGCCAAGATGTGGGGGTGAAGTATTTGAACCTCCATGGGAGTTTGATCAGCACAAGGAGTGTTGAAACAGAAAGGCAAAAGCCTTGACAAAGTCCCATGAACAGGGAGGGGAAAGGATATAGAAAATAAAATATGTTATTGGACACACACGTAGGGTGAAACCTACATTATTTCAGTGGGGTAGGATTTCTTGGGTCTTTATCTAAGTGAAAGCTCTTATCCCAAAGCAAAGTGTCTTTTTGCATAGACCCAGGAGGATATCCTCACAGTGGTACGATCTCACATACAACAATTATGTCTATTCTAGTAACCCAAAGATGCTCAGTCCTACTCTGTCCATGAGGCCAGCTGGGGTGCCCAGCACCCATAACACTGACCTCGCCTCCAAAGCAGGGAGCCACATGCAGACTCCTACTGGGAGCAGTCCCGGGTCTGTGGCAACACTTGATCTGTGCCCAGTCACTTAGTTGTCACAGACTAAAACCATGTCACGGGTCATCCAACAACGCTGTGTTATTGGCCGGTGTGTGCCACTGCTGGGGAACATCCCCGACACGGCTTTGCCAATTAGTCTAGACATAGTTACTGACTACTCTAGGCATGAGAAAAGCTGCTGCCGTATCTGCAGCACAAGGATGGTCCTGCCCTGTGGCCCCATGCATCTGATGCCACCGCCCAGTGTCTGAGGTCTGATCGGGGAGCCTCAGCCAGTAGTGTGCATTGAAATTCTTCCAGCACGTCTCACAAGAACAGCAGTGTTAGCAAAGGTAGAAGAGCAAATTCCAGTTCTTGTAATTACCTTCCTAAATTAATTCCCCTGCAATTTCAATCAGCTGCTCTTGACATTCCCTCCTCAGGGTGTAATCCCTTCTCATGAACGCTCTGAGTGGTGCGTAGAGAGGCATGAGGGGAAAAAAGATAAGCAGAGCTGATGCTGCACTGCCGAGAGCCTGGTGGGCAGCTCCCCACCGTGCGCTTTCGGGATTTCACTATCAGTCCTTCAACAGCTGTACTTGCTTCTCCTCCATCCCCACTGAAAACAGAAAATTTTAGACTCTCTGTATTTACAGTCAGTGGGGGATGCCCTGTAAAGAGTCTTCTGGTTTAGGATGAACATCTCTGCCCTCCACCTGAAGTTAGGTATAACCCAAATCTAATGGCTCCTGTAAAATATGTTAGAACTGGGACTTGGATGGATCGGAGCATTTAAGCTTTCAGCATTGCTTTAGCTCTGCTCTAGTGGTGGACAGCACATTGAATTATTTTGTTATACAAGTTACACACTTACCATGTCAAAAGCGTGAAAAAATCTGAGATGGGAAGATAACAATTCAATGTGTATCACTGAACTAAGTAGATAAATGCAGCCCAACAATCAGGTTTGAACAAAAAGAAATGAGGAAATATTTGCTGGTTTGACATAGATGTAATGTCTCATAAAATCTTAGTTCTAGGATTAATTCAAGTGACGCAGAGAAACCACACAAAATAAAACCTGGCCATAACAAATGATAACTTATTAACCAGGAAGCAGGGAAGTTGTTATTTAGTGAAAAGCTGAATGGATTTCCTTAGTTCTGGTCTTATTAAGTGCTTCCTTAACTATCTATAAAAAGAATTAAATTGAATGTTAACAAAATCACAAAGTACTGATCTGGAAGGTGATCAAAACACCAGTGAGGATAGAAGAAAGTAAATATGAGATGCATCTGGGGTTAGAAAACAACACTAGCGAGTCAACACGACAGTCACGAACTAATACAGCTTGGCAAAGGACTGCAAAACACATCCATACAGCTCTCAGAAACAACTCTGGAAACAGGGAGGACAAGCGAGGTGCAAGGATCCATAAAATGAAATAAAGCCTGTAAAGTCAAAGGAAGCAAATGACAACAGCCAACCCAAACAGGATTAGGATTCCTCCGCTGCCGCTCCCGTACAATGGACCTGTAATGTTCCACCACCACGTAGCAGCAACCTAGAAAAGGTAAAGTAGGAAAGACTTTGGCAAGATTAATACATGTAGGAGAAGGGAGTGAGAGCACATGCCACCTCAGGAGACACTGGATGCTTCTCAGGTCAGGGTCTCAGCACGTCTCCAAACTGAGATTTAGTTGGAGATATGTAACTCCACTTCACCACCTTTTTTGAAAACCCACACAAACAAGCAAAAGGCAGCACCTCTAAGGAGGGTGTTATCAAGGTATTATCGCGGTGACTATAACCAAATGTGGCTATTAAGGTATGGGAGGGATGAAGGCCTGTGACGAATCCTGCGGAGAACTGTAGCTTAGGAGAATCTCACACAGCCTAAGTAGAGCAGCAAGTTGGTTGGGCAGAGGAAGGTGATGATACTTTGTGCTGCTTTCCACCAGATTTCAGTCACACTCTTCTGCTTTGGATGACCTCAGCGACACCTTGGAAAGGTTCCTCCTGACATCAGTGGGACCTTTCATTTGCTCCAAATTAAACATGCTCTGAAGTAGTTTGCTTGCTTACGGCTGGGGAAGAAAGACAATTTACAGATTTCTAGCCTGAAAGTTCTCCCAAAGTGCTTTTTTTCAGAAATAGGTTACCATGAACCTAAATATCCCTGGGCATGTCCCTCACTCCACAGAAAATGCTAAGCTTCCCAGCTATCATCCTAAGACAGAAGGCAGCATACTTAACGGCTCTTGTGGACCATATTCCTTGTAAAGCTATTAATATTTAAGTTATCCCATTTAATACAGTATCTGCCAGAAGCAATAGCAGATGCAATATCTCCGTGGCTCCATTCCTTCTGTAAAGTTCCACGCACAAGAAGGGAATATAGCATTATTAAATATAAGAATAAACATTATTATTTATTTATACCATGCAAGGCTGATCATGGTAGTATCCAACCACCCAGCTGCCTAGCTATAACTAAGGTCACCAATCTATTATGTTTCTAAACAAGATATAAACGATCTTAACACTCACTCGACTGATTTTGTTTAGAAAGCTTCTTACAGCTGTTAAATTAGATCCGAATTACTTAAGTCTAGACCTTGTCCTTGAATATGCATTCCCTCACCTGACCTTGCACATACATCTCAATGATGGAAAGGCCTTTTTACTCACAAAGAAGTACAGAACTGTGCTCTACATACATGCAGTTTTTTACATTGGCTAAGCTATGAACAAAAAGGATTTAATCAAATCATGTTTGAAGACATGGAGCCCCAAAGAAAGAATAGAAAGATGTTGGGTGAGTAGCTTTTGGTGTGGCGCTTGGGAGAGGCAGGCACTGCTGGGGCACCTTCATGTTCACTAAAACACACTTAAGCATAGTGGTATATAACTGGCATTATATGTATGTGAGGACTTTTTAATTCAGCTGTTAGTATGCATAGTCTTTAGTTACTATTTTTATCATTAGATTTGTTCTGAATGTTTCTACATTCTGCACCAAAATGAGCAAAATGGGCATGGAAAGTCTCTCCCTGCTCATTTTTGAAACATCTTCCTAACCTCCATCTCACATTAAATCAAGAAGTAAAACCTGCGTGGCCTCTCCACCAGGCAGCTGACCCAGAGGTGCCCAGACCCTGCTGTGCCCCGTGGTGATCTGATGTTTGCTGCGAGGAGCAGAGAGGCACAAGAAGAAACCGAGATGGCTTTTATGAACTGAGTGGTACCTTGTCCTGGTTTCGGCTGGGATAGTTAATTTTCTTTCTAGTAGCTGGTATACTGTTGTGTTTTGGGTTCAATATGAGAAGAATGTTGATAACACACTGATATTTTCAGTTGTTGCTAAGTAGTGTTTAGACTAAGTCAAGGATTTTTC
>JANHGO010000063.1:12147586-12163231 GCA_024606505.1 Aquila spilogaster | reverse complement strand
CCCCCCCCCCCCGCGGTCACCACCGGAGCAGGAAGGAGCGGAGGATGGGGGATGAAGGATGCCGGGAGAGGCGGCGGGTGGGCGGCTGGAGGCGCTGCCTGCCGATGCGGCTCGTTCTGAGCCGAGCCGAGCCGGAGCCTCCGCCTGCGGAGTGGGGGGGGTGAGGGGGCAACACGCCCCGGGCAGACCCCAGCCCCGCCGGGGAGCAGCTTTTTGCACGGGTCTCTGCTGCTTTTGCCCCAGCCCGGGGCTGAGATCCAGCCCCGTCCCCGGCTCCGGGTGGCTCCTCGGGGGAGCAGCGCCGGGGCCCAAGCTCAGCTGCAGCCCCTCGGGGGTCTGCCCTGACCCGTCGGACCTAAGAACTGCCCCCTTCCTCCGCTTTAGCATGTGTACCAGCACCCCGCTCCAGCCTCGGACCTAAAGCCCGAAGGGATGTGATTGACAGCCCTGTACCCTTTTCCTTTCAGTTTCTTGGCTGCAAGGAAGATGGGAAGAGACAGCTTTTGCGTGCCCTGCAACCTTGGTGCCCTGGGATTTCTGCCACAACGCACTAGAAGCATCCCCTCTCCTCTTAGAGCTGCTCTTGAGTAAAAATCTGCCTGCAGGGCTAAGCATTCACGTAGCTACACCTTGGGAGGATACAAAGGGTCTAACCGAGCCTTTCTTTCTTGACAGATAATAATAATAAAATTTTTTAAAAAGACAAAGCCTTACAGATTGCTGGTTGTTTTCATGAGAGGTCCTCCGCCTCCAGATGGGGGAGTTTTCCTCGTATCTCCTGAAGAGATGCCAAGACACCCAAGAGCCCTTCCAGACTCATAAGAGAAGCAGATTTGCCACCTACTCTAGCTGCTCCTGCTCCATTCCCCAAGGGATTTATGATCTGAGCAGTCCTTCTCTCGTTTCACACACGAGGAAGGACAACAGATGCAAAGGCAGCTCCTGGAGGTGATTTTTGGACCCGCCACGGGGCCACAGAGGCCATACTGCTTCACACCAGACTATAGGCCACTATTGGAGATGTCCTGGGTCACTCAAAAATGACACTACTGTCATTGCATTGCTGGGTGGAAGAAGGGCTGTTTCCCCTCTGATGTTTGACCCTCTGAGCGTCCAAACTGAGCACATTCTGTGCCAAAGAAGAAAAAACACCTCTGCCTTCAGCTCTGCAAGCTCCAGCATTAATACATCTCAGTCACCACCCAATTTTGAACTTTTGCAACCCCAAGGGATTTGCCCACAAGCAGACGTGAGCAGACAGCGCGGTATCTCACCCGCACGGCTATAGCGTCAGCAGCCAGTGTCAGGTTAGCTGACATCTCCATGACACTATCAGCAAGAAGCGGCTGGCCCGAGCGTGGCACCAGGAACGCACGCGTTTTGCTCCCTGCTCAGCTAACATCTATCAGCATCATTTGAATGTCATTTATAGCTGTATTCCCAAGGAGGGCTGTGGGAGGCTAGGAAGTTTTGATAACTAGGCCATTTATCTCTCTCCAGCTCCTGTTCTACCTCAGTACAATAGCGATGATACTTCCCAATACCACAGGGGAGCTATAAGCATTAGCGAGGATGTATGGGGCGCTGAGAGTGGAGCACTTACTTCAGATACCACCCTATGCCTTAACCTGCATCCCAGCGTTACATAGGAAGAGGTGGGAGGAGGAGGGGGGAGGAAAGAAAATTTATAGCTAACCAATTCATCACAGTTTTGAACCACAACAGTAAATGTTCAAACCGAAATGGGGATGGTAAATAATTTTCACAGGGGGGAGCAGTAAATTATTTTCATTTGCAAAGGGTTGTACCAATGTCAGATAGCAATAGGTGATTGATAGGCAGGCACACCAGCTTGTTTGGCTTTTATAGCCCCTACACCAGTGACACAACACTTTGCAATATCAATTACGTGTTGGGTTTTTTCAGTTGCATCCTCCGAAAGGCAGGCTTTTGGGACATTTTCAAGTCCCAGATCACCCCCGTACAAACCACCTTTTAAGACCCGACAGGAAAGAGTTTCCATCTCCTCTCTAAATTTAAAATCCCATCGCTCAGTGTCAGGAATTCTCCTCCTCCATGGTCCATCTGGGATAACTATTGCGCAGATGCAGCCGTACTGGCTGGGAAGCCGTGTAAGGCAAGGGGAGTTAGCTAAAGTCTTCTAAATCAGTGCAAAGACACCCAAGAGTTTCAAGGGGATCTGGATCAGACCCTAATAGTGGTGCTACAGGACCTCGTTGGCGGTACCGCTGCTTGGGACCCCGATCCTATTGCACACCTGCTGGCAAAGCTCCCACTGACGTCAAAGGGAGTTTGGCCAGATGGAGCCCTCCAGGCTGTGATTTGGCTTGATGAGCAATTACACTCCATTACTATTATTTATGATGTGTTGCTGGCAGCGCCCGACGTGCACAGGTTTGATATCCACCTCCTTGGCTGACACTGGAGATCTCTGTAATCAAAAGCAAGTGCTTCTGCCGAGCTGGAGTTTGCAGCCAGGAGGTTGTAACCAGCTCTGTTGGGAGCGTGCAGAGGGACCGGTGATAAGCATCTCCCGGTAGGTTATGCTGGCCCTTGTCAAAGAGAAAACTGGTTCAGTCAGAGAGGTTACAGTCTAAAATCAGAGGAAAACAGGAAGGGATTATATCTGTTGGTCAAGATAATACAGCTTTATCTTGGCTTATTCATAGATCAGCTGGACTTTTGTGAATGACAAAGCACAGGAGTGCTTGGTAAACCACACGCAGAGTGTGTTTTAGTAGAGCCACATGAACATTCAGCTGGAACATCTGGATCATGTTTACAAGAAGGAAAACTGCAAACGGAAAACCAGTTGCTCTGCAAAAGACTTCAGGAGCAAAACGAACAAAGAGCTGCTCGTGAGCTTCAGTGACAGAGGAACAGAGATTTGGTACCTGAAAAAATGGGCAAGGGGCTATCTAGCAATTGGGAACAGAAAGCAACACTGTCCATAGTGTGAGTGAACCTATCATTAAATGTCATGTCCTCCTTTAGTAGGACATGTTTTGAGAAAGGTGCTGAAGAGCAGAACCACAGGGATCATGTCCTGGCATGAAAGATTTGAAGCCTGAGGACCTCTTGACCTAGCAGTCTTATATAAAGACCTGGCACAGGGAGGGTGAAGCTATATAACCACAGAAGTAAGTGGGATCTCAGTT
The DNA here is from genome assembly GCA_024606505.1 of Aquila spilogaster. NCBI lineage: Eukaryota > Metazoa > Chordata > Aves > Accipitriformes > Accipitridae > Aquila > Aquila spilogaster. Next base: position 12,160,052 of record JANHGO010000063.1, on the reverse strand, counting down.
TCAGTGTAAGCACACAAGCGGTGTTGAATTTTGTGGCCCTTCTCTTTCTGTCCTTCTGCTGGCTTCTCTACCTTACCGAGCAAAATTTTTGCAGCGCTTCAAGGCTTCTCCTTTCTCATTTAGGGTGACATTATCTAATCCCATTTTTAGCTGGTCTCTAACACCAACCTCCACTCAACCTTTGGTAGAAGCTCCATCAAGCACCCTCACGCTCTCTCCTTCGAAGCTCCAAAGTCTTTGAGGAAGACTCCATCCACACACAAACCTACTTTGTGATCTTTTTCAATCATTTTCTTAAAACTTACTACTGGGATGCCCACAAAATCTATTGGTGTGCCTGTGCACAGTCCAGAAGCACCTGCTGATGAATGCCAAATGAGACAGCGTAAGTACAGAGTGCAGCACTGATACCCCAGCTAATTCAGGCAATAGGAGCAGTCTAGCCATAAAAGAGACCTGAAGCCCCACGGGGGCTGATTTAGGGGATTGCTATCCCAGACACATTGTTCAAACACCCAACCTATCTCGTGTACTGTGACTACAGTGTTCAGCAGCATAGGTATGCTCCAGCATTTCCTCTCTCCTCTTTGTGCATCCATGTCCTCCTTCTTCCTTATAGTTACAACGTCAAGCTCTTTTTTTAGGGCTTGTTTCTTAGGGCTTAGCGTTGAGGGAATCTAAGCTGTGGCTGTTGCTCCTGCCTGCCAAACCAACACAAAATGATGCCTAACAGTCAGTCAGTGGAACAGCCTAGTCATGCGTGAAACACTCTCAGACTTGGTCTTAAGTCAGAGTCGCAGGTTTGATTTTTATTTTTAAAATCTATGGCCTGGTTTAACTTGAAGCTACGGACTGTGATCTGCAGATGGTCAAAGTGATCAAAATGTCACCTTCTGGCTTCCAGATCTTTGCATGAACTGCATGAAACCAGTCCAGGCAGAAGGGCACACAAGAGCCTTGTTGGGGAGACTGAAATCAGTGTCTGCTCCTTAAATCTGCTGATGGAAGAAGGGTGGAGATGTCCATGAAATCTCAAAGCTGTGCAGAAAAATAAAAGATAGTTATGACAGCCAGCTCTTCCTTCCCTAGACTGCAGATGAGCCTGATGAAAAGTAGCTGCTGCCTCAAGCTGTTTTTCTTTTCTCTACAGTGACAAGGCGCAGCTGGAAACCAGCTAATACAGGCGTATTAGCTCCTGTTCAGGGTCAGAATAACAGTGGGGCTGGTACTGCTGGTCCCAAAGTGGGCAAAATTCATCAAAAGAAAAAGAAAAAAACAAACCTCAAATAAAACACCAACTGTAAAACACCTTCATAGAAACAGTGCTCACTTGAGGGAAAGACTTACCTGGACGGGTCCCCTGGTCTGAGACCTTGCAGGTCAAATGTTCCCTGGATTGTAACTGCAGCAGCTTTGACCTAGCACACAATATCACTGCCTGCCAGTGGTGGAAATGAGTCCACAGAAATCACCCGTGCCAGCTCTGCTCTCCCTAAGGATTGAATCCCCTGGCACTCAATGATCCTCTGAGCACAAGAGGTGGCCGCCTGTGCCATCCATAGCAATGGGAGACCAACTGCCAGCTGCCTTTGGCCTCGCTGCCTACTAGCTTCACGGAAAACATAAAGAGGAAAATAAATCACCACCACTACAAATTACTGCATGGACAAAAGAAAATCAATACACTGTAACTTCACACCATCTCAATGCCATTAAAAGATCGTTGCAAACCAATCAAAAGAGCATCCATAATTCACTCATGCTCACCTTACTGAATCCATGGCACAATGCAGAAAGCATGCGTGCATCCATAATCTTGTCCCATCCTTTTGCACCGTCCTTGTCTTTGAGACAGGAGGAGGGATTTCAGCCAGCAAGGTTCATGCATTGTATCAGCAGCTCCAGACCTTGGACTTCTAGCTCTGCTGAGCTCTGACCATACTAGGCCTTGACTTTCTTGAAAAAAATACTCATTGTAAACTTTTTTTTTTCCTCAACCCACCGAGCAGAGCGTGCTTAACCTTTTCAGGTTGTTGGATCTGCCTTATCATGATTAATTTTCAGGCATGCCCCTTTAGCACACAAGGCAGGGCAGCACTGTAACATTAAAAGTCAAAGGGCTGCCTGAAAAAATAACATGATTCTTCAGGGAAGGGAAGCAAGCAAATAAAGATGGGTCTTCATGGGTCTTTTGCTTTCTCTCATCTAGTCTCATGTTTTATGACTTTTTCTGAGCCGCTTGGAATTTCTCACTTCCCCTCCTGACTGTAAGTGAATGAAATTAAGGTGAGAGTCTCACTTCCAGGTGTTGGGACATCACAGGATCAACCCAAAATCCTGACATTTGAACTCTCATCACTACAGCTGGCAACTCTGAGGAATATGTAGTGGAGTCATTACTGACTGAAACGATTTTTCCATTTCTTTTCAGATAATTTTTAAGCTTTCAGATTGTGCCTAATATAATATAGTCTCTCCCTGTTAAAGAGAGTCCATCAGTTGGATATTTTCCCTTAACATCAGGATAATGAATTGAAATGTCAGTAGTGGAAATCTGATCGTGCTATGGATTCAACAACAAATGAAGTCACTCTAGAGTTACTAGAAGGTGCAGCCTGTGACTGCTTTTACAAAGGGCTCCCACCAAATTCCCTCTTTGCCTTCAGACCTGAAGAAGTCACGTTTGCAATGATGCGTCTTGCAGGCAACCTACCCTCTGGTTTCCTTTATGCTGTCTGCTTTTAAACAAGGAAGCAGCCTGGCTTAGCAAACCAATATCTCTTTTGGGTATTTTCTATAAATACTTATTCAATGCTTCTAATTTTATGCAGAATAGGAATGGCCACATGACATGATTTGAAGTAGAAAAGAGGGAGGAAGGGGGGCTACATACGGGAGAAGCCTCTGAATATCAGTTTATAATTGCTATAAACTGATCCATTGCAAATTCCTCAGTCAAGTCCCTTCTAGTGGAGCAAGACAAGAAAGGCCTTTGCTTTGAGTGTCTTGAGTGCCAGAATTGTGTTTCTCCATGACATGGGCTTCATAACTGTTGGTAAAATTTGAGGATGATTGAATACTGGTACAACTACACCACCAGCTCTGGGTTGGACCATAACCGGTTATACAAAACATCACACAAACTGAAATGGTGATGTTGGCTGTCAAACTATCATGGTACAGTCTGCTTTACAACACTCAGTAGTCCTATTCCTATTAGGTCCTAATAACTTCAGTCGGAGCTCTCTCTAATGGATAGGAAGCAGTCTTCAGATATTTGCAGAATCACAGAATCACAGACTGACTGAGGTTGGAAGGGACCTCTGGAGGTCATCTCCTACAACCCCCCTGCTCCAGCAGGACCACCTAGAGCCAGTTGCCCAGGGCCATGTCCAGATGGCTTTTGAGTATCTCCAAGGCTGGAGACTCCACAATCAAATATTACCTCATTTCAGACTTCCGAACACCCAGCTACACAAAGGATTGATTGAAGTACCTGACATATATTTTAATTTCAAGGAATTTAACCCAGAACTGCACTATGATTCACAGCTATAAGTCCTTCCCATGTGGGACCCAACTGGCTTGCAAAGCTATCCCATCCCTATTTCACATTCAGCCCTTGAGAGGAGAACATTCTTTGAAAGAGCCTGTGGGATGGCAATGATCCTATGGGCAAAGTTTCTGTCCACTGTCTTTGGTAGCAGCAAGATTTCAATCCAGTCTTCCAAGGATGCCATTTATCGCCTTTCCCAAGCACAGGAAGAAATTGCTCTGTGTTAGGACAGCTTCTGTCTTCGCAAATGTAAAAGTGAAAATCTATGTCCAGCCTCCCTTCCCTTGCCCGGTTGTCTCTAAGATGACACAAACCCCACTGCCAAATTCCCTCTCTCATCAGAGGCAGTCTCTGACAAGCAGCTCCTTGAGGGCTTTCTGAAGGACTAGCAAAAGGCTTCAAGTCCACACCACACACATACCCCAATTTTCAGATGGCTTCTCTGAGGGCAGACATTCTTCTGCACAGGCAGGCACAGGTCTCTAGCCCATGTGGTCTCTTCATGCTGAAAACGACAGTGGGCTGCACAGTGCCAGGAGCTCACCAATTTTTTTCTACTTGGTTTGCAGTTGAACAGACCCACGCGAATACACATGTTCCCTTTGAATGATGCTCCCAAATCTATGGCTTCTGTTGTTCTCAAATGTTACCTTTCTATTTCATAATTTGCACTTTCCGTGTGCTAGTTTTCAGTAGGAGAAAGAGATTATCATTGATTGTAGAAAACTGTACTTTATTGCACAAAGATAAATGTTGATCTCAACCTGCACAGTACCACAGTCAACTTCAGGCAAGAAACTGTGGTGCGTCTATACCCTTGTTGCAGCTCCCAGGTACAGCATAATGCCTATAGCTTAGTGAGCAAGGGATGCACTGGAAATCTGCCAAATTGAATGTTTATTCCACTTTTCTGGACAGCATGTGTCCACACCTCCCACCTTGAATGATCTAGGACCCTGCACTATCAGAGCGTCTTGTATCTACTACCATTATCTTTGCTGTTCTATAAAAGGGCTGATTAGGAAGTAGCCACAAGAACGAGGTCACAGGGCTCTGCTTTGGAGTACCCCTCTGCCTACCCAGCAAGTCGCCCTTACTGGAACATTGCAAATGCGTGTCTGGGTGAGTTCAGGATACCTGTCCAGCGACAATATGGATGTAGTCCTTAAATCGTATTACTGCTTAGCTTGATTTCATAATGGAAGATCCAAAGAAACTGTGATCGGAGACAGTGTGTCTAGCAGACACAGCAGGAAGGAATAAGATGTGCTCTCATCTGTTCAGGAGGAGAGTTGCTTTGGCAATTAATATGTGGGTGTAGCACTTTCTCTTCCTACTATTACTTATTCCCTGTGTGGCTGTGATCAATATTACTCTGTCCCCCATTCAGGGAGCAGTTGTTTGTCTCTGTTCCTTAGGACTTGATCCTGTGCTTCATTTTCTTCCAAGGCCAGTGCACAGGGTTCGCTGGAGCATTAGGGCTTTAGTGCTTTGAGACTACAACATCTGGCACTACGCAGGGCCCGGCATGATGAATGGGATCCCTCAGCGCTGCAAGAACAGAAATGCTACGTTATTAATAAGCAGGTGAACAAGGAGGTATAGAGCAGTGCAGTTCTTAAGTAAGTGGATTGAGGTACTGACAGTGAAAGCACATCTGTTAAGACTCATCTCCACCAGATGGTTCCTTTCAGCGCCCGAAGTTATTGTCATTTATTTCATCAGTAATTTAGTTCAGGGCTTGCTGAGGAGTGGATATGTCCCAGATATAAGAATAGTGGTCTGACACCTGAAAACTTTGCTAGGAACATAAATCTGTGGAAATTCTTCAGCAATAAGTTAAAAACCCTCTCAAAATTTTCTTTTGAATGGTATGAACTGATTAAAAAAGAGAAACTGAATTTTTTATCAATATGTGCTAAGTTAAGCACTTTCTATTATTATTCTTTCTTGGAAACAGGTTTTAGGAGAAAAGGCAAATCACTTTTTCTTCACCAAAAGTAGTTTGAAAGCTGTTTCTTTTTCAGTTTAACGAAATAAAAACAACAAAACGGAAAAGCTCGGTAAGAAGTTGCTAAAAGGTTGAGCAAACAATAATTCAAAGTTTCCATGTGTGAGCAGCTCCTCATGCTCAGAGCTTCAGGGAGGTTTAAACCAGGGCACTGCTTTGTCCTCGGGGTGGACGCTGAGGACACGCGTGGCCGGCCAGGGCAGCATCGCTGAGCGGCAGGGACTGAACGGGCAGTTCCCAGTCAGTCAAATGTCTGTTTGCTGATCTGTGGACCTTGTAAACTGGGAAGATTTGATGCATTTTTAACTGAGGTTCGGTAGCAAGGCCACATATCCCCATGTCTGTCTGAATCTACAGACAGCCTGAAATCGCACTCAGTGTTGTAAAGTTTCACCTTTTAAAGAGGATGTCGTAACCTCCTGGGCTCCCAAGCTAAACATCAGTTTTATTCTGCGGCTTTTTGATGAAAAACAAAATCTTTTTTCCTTGCGTGCTTGGCTGTTCATCTAGCCGTCCCATCTCATTTTCACAGCAGCAGATGCTTGGGCTTTGACTGTGGCTGGAGATTGTTCTGTAGGAGGCTGAAGCAAAACTGAAGAGCACTCAAACTTAATTCCAGCTTGATCCTCAGTGTTAGGTGGAGCATCATTTCTGATATCCAGGTTCATTATGAACCCTAATGCTGAAGTCTTTGGTAGACTTTTCTAGCAAGCTCTAAGAACAAAAGCATTGTGAGGTGAGTGGTTTCAACCTCTTGAGTTCATGATGGGACTTCAAGCTGAGGGGAAACTTGTTTTGGTCAAACTCAAAACCTGTTAACAGGAAAACAATGACAAGGATGAAATTGAGTGGAGGGGTTTTTATCTATTTTGCAGCAGTTTAGACAGAGTAAAAAATTTTCATTTTAAGATTTGTTTGAAGTGTGTGTTTTACCATTTCAAAGCTCTCTTTTAGAGATTCAAACTAGTAGTAATAAAATTAGAGATTTGGCCAAAGCCAAGATACGGCATTTTGAACAGACAGAAACAACTTTTCCCCTGTCTTTTCCAAGCCTTGAGGTTGCTTGCAGTATTGTTGAAGTTGCATGAGGCTCTTTAATGGAGTTGAATTTGCATGACTTTTTTTCTGGTGTTGCTCTACATACAGCAACCCGACAGCAGCCACAACCCAGTTTTTGTTCTTTTCCAATCTAGCATCTCTTTCTTCCTATGTTTGTGAAGTAATCCATCGGTGTAGTTGTTCCATCTTAACAGCCTCAGATACTCAAAAGCCCACCCACCAAAGACCGATGATGATCGAGGGGCATTGCTTGAGCAGCTGGAGTTGAGGGTGCTGTGGTTTCCTCCCTAATGCACAAGCAAGCTAAATTCTGCCTACAGAGAAATGACTTCTGACTCTGCTGTAGCCATAGCTTTCGGCTACCTAAGCTGGTCATTGCTCTGTTAAAGTAAAAAGATGTCTTTTTGTTGGTTGCGAAACATGCAAGACAAGTTAAGAGCCTGGGGGATCTGATGGCTTCTCTTTTCTGCCATGGGGATTTACTATTCCAGATGTGTGATCCCAGTGGGGACACTTCCCTGGAGCAGGGGTCAGGCACCTTTTTGTAGTTTCAGAAGAGCACTGCAAACCCACTTTTCCGATTTCATGGGGAAAAAAAGCAGGTTAAAAAAAAAAAAAAAAAGTTTGGTCCATTTTGGAAAATATGCTTTCAGGTTGCTTTGGAAAGGGCCGCTTTCTCCTAATGCCACAGTGTGAGGTCTTGGAAACTACACTGCCTTGCAAGGTAGAGGCTTTGGACAGTGCAAGGACCAGAGCCCATCCCAAGGCTTTGCTATTCCTTGCAGAGGAGCACGCTAAAGCCTCCAGTTCAGCAGACTCTTGCAGCCTATGTTTGAATCTGACCAACTTAAGAGATTTAAATGTGTTAAAATGTCTTCCTGGGCATTTTCTTGTTCCTTTTAGTCCTGGTCTCACTTGTGAATGTGTCAGAGTAGAGTTCAGCACAGAGGCCAGTTAGTGAGCAAAGGCAGATTTACTACAGGAAAAGGAGCTAAGGGGAAGAGTTGCAGACGAGGATCCATTTTGCCAGATCACTATCTACTTTCAGGCCAAATTACAGCTGATCTGCTCATACCTTGGCCAAATCAATCTGCCTTTAAAAGAATGATCTATCAAAGAAAGTCTAAATATATCTAGCCTTGGAGAAAGAGCTCCCAGCGTTCATCACGGAGGTAAGTGACAGAGCAGTTTAAGGGTATTCTCAGTGCAGCTCCTTCGCCTGTAGCTGACCTTTCTGCTTGAATAGAGACTTAATTCTTTCAGACTGTCAAGACCTCATTCTTTGGAGGCATCACCGTTCACTAAAAGGGAAAGTGCCTGCACCACAAGATATTTTTATTCTCACCAGGAAGCTACAAGAGCATTAATTTAAATGCATTAGCGAGACGTTACATATTTGTGCACGTTGGAGAGAAGCCCGTGTTCCTCCTCACTACCTCAGCTGCCTTTTGGCATTTCTGCCTGCAGCATAGCTATGTAGGACCAGAAGTGTGACTTGTTGCTACTGGAGACTGAAAGATGGAAGGGAGGGAGCCCTGGGAGGCTGAATCTGGAATTTCCAGGTCTCACCCCAGGAGCTCACAGCACAGCAGGGAGCAAGCCACTTGGCCTGCGGTTTCCAACATTTTCCCTTAAATCACCTAGGCACAAGCTGTATTAACCACCAGAAGTTCTGTACTAACAGAACTGACTGAAAGCTAAGGGTAAGGATGACTTAACCAAACCAAAAGGCCTCGTTCAGATCTTTTGAAGACCTGTGTATTTCCCCAACAGATTTCCAGCAAGATTGGAAAGAGCAAAACACTGCACTTAGTCGGAAATTTTCAGTATGGATTTCAGTGTCTAGACTGGGATTTGTCATGTTTGAAAGCCCCAATGCTTACTGATCCATGCCTTAATTTCCCTACCTTCAAATAGGAATGATGTGGCAATAATTAGTATCTGGAAAGCACTTCAGATGCTTATACAGCGCATTCCCTAGAGCCAGCTACCTACAATCAATGGGATATAATGGCCTCATATTATCACAATAATTAAATACTTCCAGCTCTTCACTTAACCAATGTTTACAGTGCACCAGTGAGATAGAGGAAATCTTAACTTTATCTGGTTGACAGACAACACATGTAAAGGAAAAATAAGTACAATATTCAGAACATCTCTATAACATGCAAAAAACCCTCATGTGCTTCTGAGCAATTAAATTCAAAGAACTGTTAGGCAGCTTAGACCACTTCATTTTAGGACTGCAGGAGTCCACCCTGAAGCTCAAAGAACTGCATCCATGCATTGCAGGTCTTATGCTTGGATGCCGATAATCAAAATTATACAGAATATGATTGGAGCAGCTGTACTTCTGTGGCTCTCTTCAAGACGTTCACTATCTGTGTTTCTAAATAGAGACTTTCAATAAATTGTTGCTGGGACAGAAGGAGAAATACTTGTTCTCTGAGGTATCTGTCTTAATAGCCAAAGCCTTTTGCAAATTATTGTTATTGCACTTCTGTTAACAAGCAGATATTTAATCCGCACAACAATTTGGAGATTATTTTTGCCTTTATCACACTTGTATTGTATCGAATGTAAAAGTCTGTACTGATTGGATCAAGAATAGGTGATAGAGGCATTTTGTAAATAAAGGTATTTAAGATTTAATGAAAAAAAAAAAAGAAGTTCTAGCATTTTGTGTGTGAATGGCTGGGTTCAGTTCTGCCTCCCCTTTCCTTCCTCCTTCAACATGGAAAAGAAAGGATAAATCTGGAGCAGTCAGGCTTATAGTGTAGCTATATATACATACATCCCTTTTACTATAAACAAACACACAGGCTAGAACCATAATCACAAATGCTGTCTCACCAAAACCTGAACTTTTGTTGACCTACCCCTGTGTTTGGTGTACTTGAAAGAAAACAGAGGCTAAAAAGATGGATCTGAATAAGACAACACGTTCTGTGCATAGCACAGTGCAAAGTGCATCTCCAATGTGATTACCAGGAACCAAGTGGGACTGTGTTATTTCAAACTGATTCTGAGTCATATAATATATCCCTCAGAGAATTTACCGCAACATAAGTAACAGCAGACGGACCGTCCTGTGTTTGGAAAACATACTCCATTTGATGCATCTTCAGAGTAATACTGAATAATAGAAGATATTGTGTATCATCTTAATTTTTTATGATGCAGCCCCACAATACAGGTCAAATAGAAACATTCGCTCTTAAAAAAACCATGTACAACCCTAGGAAGTCAGTGGGGAACTTTGCTTTGACTTCTGTGAACTTTGCTAGATCAGGCTGCTCATATCCTTATTTGCTCAGAGTCCTTCAAATATGGCATCTGATGCCATTTTCTAGTCTTGAGATGAAGAAAGCAGACTTTTCTGCCAGTTTCTGAATGAAAAATGAAAGGAACTTCTGCTGTCCATTTGTTTCTACTTCCTCTTGTTACTCTCATGTATAAAATTGCTCATAAGCATTCACAGAGCAAATACAATTCAACCTCAAGTAACTAGAAAGATCTCTTCATTATGCCTGAGCCAAAGGCCACCTAATAATTCCACCGTTCCTAATGGACTTTTCCATCAGATGCCTGACAAAAGTTTCACTGAAACCTACAGTAAACTCAGTGCAGTGTCAACAGGAGCAAATTTTAGCAGTGCGTGACGGAGACGCTTAGAGTTTTGTAAGATACCCTTGCCCCAACTTTATGCCCCGCATGCCTTCAAATCCAAATCTCCCACTGCTCATTAAATTCCTACGTTAGGTTCAGATGGTTAAATCACTTTATATCAGTGCCATCAATAAACATGAGCCAAACGCTGCTTTATGTGAACAACCACTATAGCAGGGAACTTCTTGTTGGCTTAAAGGGACACTAAAGGAAAGGGGAAAGATATAAAGGCCTCCACTTTAATAACATCTACTATGTCTGTGCACTATGTGTGATTTGACAAGCATTAGCATTTTGTTTTGTTTTGGTCTTGTAATTAGAAGGATTGTGCTTCATTATCCTACTGTAGCTCCCGCTGTGACATAGTGCCGGTTATCTTTCTAAAAGAAATATTTCATACACAGTATCCAATTCTGTCAATTGATTACAAAAGCTTTGGAAGTTTCTCCATTTCTTATTTCAAGACAGTATTTAAAGGAAAAGGAAGAAAAAACCTCCGCCGCCATTTATTCCTATGAAGTTATTGCATTCTTGGGAATGACATAGGGAAGCATTTCAGACAAGGCAGTTCATTTCCATAGCACTGAATACTTGGAATATTGGGGGGAAAGATATCTTTTGGTGATTTGTTTTTTCCTCTTTTTCTTTGTGGGATGGCTCTCATTAGAAGGGGGAAAAAAAGCAGTCCACTTTAATTAACTGATATAAACATGATGGGGAGGAGTGGGTTGGGTCATTGGTTTTTTTCCCCAAAAGACCCTGAAGACACTGTTCTATATACTGTATAGAAACAGGCAGGTTTTGGTCTAAGAAGTCTCCAAGGTTGTCTCTATGAACTGTATCCAAAGAGCTCCATCTCTTGCTTCTCCTCACCTCATCTGCCAGTATTCTGCCCTTCCTTTAACTATCAGAGCCTCTCCTTGCACAAAACATATGTTCATAGCTAGTAAGACGATGTTGCCAGTGATACATATAATCTTATGTTCCTGTGTGCATATGTTAACTACAGTATTCATTTTGAGTATTCTTATATTCAGAAGGGAAAAGGTCTTTCCTATATTTATGCTAATTAGCATAACATACTCTACCCAGAATTCATCATACTCCGCTAAGCTCTGCCAAAGAAAATGTATTAATAGCTGAACTGTTGCAACCCTTTATTAATATAGGCATTGCAAGCTCTGTACCAATTTTAAGGCTTACCAAGACGACAGGATTTTTGTCCTTATTCCTTAAATCTTTATAACTAAGTAATCAGAGATAACGAAAAAATGCTGCAGGGGAAACAGCTTGGGTGTAAAGGCAAGCGGTGTTTAACTCCACACTGGGTTGTTCTGTCTTGCAGCTGTTGGATCAGTGACATGACTCTAGGTCTTGCCTTAAAAGATGACCTAATTATGCTTCATCAGCTCCCAAACCTTTATGAAAGAAGGATTCCTAAACTTGATGAATACTTCCAAGAATTGCTTCGTGTGAGAGGAAACTATATCTACAAAGTGGAAGCAGGCCTGCAGGTTGCATCGTGTTGGCTCTTTGTCCTCCTACAGCACTGCGTGTTCTGTCCAGGTTTAGGAGAAGTGACAAATAGCCAGAGACATTGAAAAAACCAGAGGTCATGGCAGCACACTGGATTCTCATCTCCAAGCAGGTTTATTAACAGGATATTTCTTCAGCTCCAACTCAGGGCAACATCACGTGCTTCCTCATCCCAGATAAGATAATACCTACACCTTAAATCCTTGCTGTGCAGGCCTGGGGAGGCCCACCTGATAGGAACACTTCCAAGAGCATCCGAAGGGGAGATGTCTGGCTCCTTGGAAAGCTCTGGCCTGACACTGCTTTCTTCTCACTACGACTCACTTCAACCTTCTCCTTCCCTTCACCTCAGCTTCACTCTTTACTTGCTGCTCTTACATTTTTAGCACTTCCTTTGTATCCTTCGCTCCTTTTCTTCAAGGTCTCGCCTTCTCTTGTTAGCTGATCTTCTCTGAACGGCATTGGGACATGATTTTTGCAGAGAAATGAAGGTTAACATACCATGTATGGTCAGTACATTGTCTAATATGTCATATACTCTCTCTATGTGGGGTGTGTATTGGTTTTGTTGGCAAGGTTTTGGTAGCGGGGGGGGTTACAGGGGTAGCTTCTGTAAGAAGCTGCTAGAAGCT
>JANHGO010000063.1:12097174-12147486 GCA_024606505.1 Aquila spilogaster | reverse complement strand
CTCCCAGCGGCGATTCCCCCCACCCCCGGCTGCCAGCCCCCTGCTGGGGCCGCCGAGCGGGGAGATCCCGGCAGCCGGCGGGAGGGGAGCCCCCTCCGAACACCCGGGAAACCCCCGCAGCATCACAGCCCACCCCGCCTCGCTGCGGCTGGAGGGGAGGGAGGGGAAGGGGAGGGCATCCCCGGCCCCCCGCGGGGGTTTGCTTTCGCCGCCGGAGCAGGAAGGAGGGGAGGATGGGGATGAAGGATGCCGGGAGAGGAGGCTGCGGGCTCTGCCTCGCCGATGCGGCTCGCTCGCCGCCGAGCCGAGCTTCCACCCGGGGAAGGGGACTGCGGGCGGCGGGCCGCGTATCTCCCGGCCGCGCCGGGCTTCGGGTTTCGGCACGGCTCTCCTGCGGGGGATGCTGGTCCTACCACCGTAGCACAGGCTGCGGTCCTCAAAGCAGTCGCCAAAGTGGGTGGCTCTACGTGGGAGCAGAGCCGAGCCCAGCTACAGCCCTTGCCCTGAGCCACGGACCTCAGCTGAAGCCCCCATCCTCCTCTGACATCTGTAGCGGGACCCAAATCCAGAAGGGGTGGGATCGTCAGCCCTTTCCCCCTCTGTTTCCTGGCTGCAAGGAAGCCGAGATCTGCTTTGTGCTCCCTGCAGCCCTGTTGCCCTGGGATTTCTGCCACAACACAGCAGCAGGAGCGTCTTTAGAGCTGATCCGTGAAAACCTCCCCGCAGAGCTGAGTATTCATATGGCTGCACCTCGGTGGGATACAAAGGGTCCAATCTAATCCTTCTTCCTTGTCAGCTAATAATAATTAAATAAAAGAGACAAAGCCTTACAGATTGCGTGTTGTTTCCATGAGAAGTCCCCCTCCCCCATCTGGGGGAGTTTTCCTGGTATCTCCTGAAGAGATGCCAACAAACCCAAAAGCCCTTCCAGACACACAGGGAAACAGATTTGCCACCTACTCGAGCAGCTCCCGCACTGCTTCCCAAAGGATTTCTGCTCAGAGCCATCCTTCAATTTCCCAGAGCTGGAGGGAAAACACATGGAAAGACATCTGGAGGTGGAGGGACCACACTTCTTCACACCTGCTGTAATATCTATCAGCATCATCTGAATATCATTCACAGCCGTATTTCCGACAAGGGCTGCAGGAGGCAAGGAAGTTCTGCTAACTGGGCCATTTATCTCTCTCCAGCTCCTGTTCCACCTCAGTACAGCAGCGATGATACTTCCCAGTGCCACAGAGGAGCTATCAGCATTAGCGAGGATGTGTGGGGCACAAAGAACAGAACACTTATATCACACAACCCGCTATGCATTAACCCGGCATTACACGGGAGAAGTGGGAGGTGAAGGGGGAAGGGGAGGAAATTTATAGCCAACCAGTTAATCACAGTTTTGGAACCACAACAGTGAATGTTCAGAGTGAAATGGGGACGGTGAGTTATTTTCACGAGGGGGCAGTAAATTATTTTCATTAGCCAAGGGCTGTACTGATGTCAGATAGCAATGGGTGACTGATAGGCAAGCTCACCAGCCTGTTTGGCTTTTGTAGGCCTTATGCCAGAGACACGACGCTTTTCTGTACCAATTACAAGCTGGTTTTTTTTCTTTCAACGGCATCCTTCACAGAGTCTCAGACATTTCCAGGTTCTGAATTAGCCCCATGCAAACTCGCTATTAGGACCATGTTTGGTTGACTTTCCATCTCCTTTCCAAACTTAAAACACCATTGCTTAGGGTCAGGAATTTTCCCCTCCATGCTCCATCTGGGATAACCGTTGCACAGAAGTGTCTGTACTGAGTGGGAAGCAGTTTAGCAAAGGGCAGTTAGCTGGAGTCTTGCACCTCAGTGCAAAGACACCCAGTGGTTTCACAAAGGCTCTGAATCAGATCCTGTAGTGGTGCTACAGAAAATCTCATTGATGGCACTGCTGCTTGGGCCCCTAGTCCCATTGCACACCTGCTGGCACAAGCCCCCACCGACTTCAAAGGGAGCTTGGACAGATGGAGCACTCCAGGCTATGATTTGGTTTGATGAGCAATTACGCTCCATTACTATTATTTATGATGTGTTGCTGGCAGCACTCGATGCACACAAGTTTGATATCCACCTCCTTGGCTGACACTGGAGGGCTTTGTAATAATCAAAAGCAAGTGGTTCTGCTGAGCTGCAGCGTGCAGCCAGAAGGCTGCTGTGGGACTGTGGAGGGACCACTGATAAACATCTCCCGTGGGTCGTGCTGGCCTTTATCAGAAAGGAGCTTTGTTCAGTCAGAAAGGTGGCAGTCTAAAAGTAGAGGAAAACAAGACAGGATTGCATCTGCTGGTCAAGCTAACACAGCTGTGTCTTGGCTTATTCATAGATGAGCTGAATTATTGTGAATGACAGAGCACAGGACCGCTTGGTAAACCACACACAGACACGTTATGTTTTAGTAGACTCACGTGCACTTTCATCTGGAACATTTGGATCATGTTTACAAGAGGAAAAATGCAAATATAAATTCAGGAAAATTCAGTTACTCTGTAAAAACCTTGCTAGTGGAACAGATCCAAAGTGCCCATGACCAAAGGGACGAGGAACTGGTACTCAAGAAAATGGGCAAGGGGATATCCCAGAGTCAGGACTGCCAAACTGTCTATAGCGTGACTGAAACTCTCATTAAAACTCCATGCCCCAGGACATGCTCTGAGAAAGGTGTTGAAGAGCAGAACCATTGGGATCATTCTTTGAGATGAAAGATTTGAAGCTTGAGGACCTCCTGACCTAGCAATCCCGGATACAGAAAGACCCAGTGCATGGAGGGTGAAGATATCTAACTGCAGAGCTAAGTGGGATCTCAGCTTCAGTGTCAGCACTGTGTTGATGGTGTTGAGTATTTTTGTCCTTCTTTTTCTATCCTTCTGTCAGATTTGTGGTGTTTCAGGGCATCTCTTTTTTCACAGTGTGCAAAGATCTAATCCCATTTTTGGCTGCTTTCTAACACCAAGCTCCACTCAACCCTTGATAGATGCTGCATCAAGCACCCTCGTGTTCTCATCTCCAAAGGCTTCAGTGAAGTCTCCATCCACACACAAATCTACCTCATGGTCCTTTTCAAGTGTAAACGCTCACTGTCAGTATGTCCACAGAATGAGCCAATGTACCTGGCCGCATCTGGAAGCATCAATAGATCAATGACGAATGAGACTGTAAGCACAGAATAGCACTGATACCCAGCTCATTCAGGCAGTAGGAGGAATCTAGCCACAAAAGAGATCCTGAAGCTCCATGCGGGCTGATTTCTGGTATTGCTGCCCCAAACACAGCACTGTGCTGCTGCAATGGCATCGTTCTAATTCTCAGCATAACTCGTGTATTGCAGTTTCAGTGTTCAACGGCAAAGATATGCTCACATGTTTCTTCTCTCATCTCTTTGCATCCATCTTCTCCTTCTTCCTTATAGTTAAATACAACTAAATATCAATTTTTTAGGGCTTTTATTTTATTTTATTTCATTTTTTTGTCAGGGCTTTTAATGCTTAGCCTTGAGGGAATAAAAGCTGTGGCTATTGCTCCTGCCTGCTAAATGAACACAAAATGAGGCCCAACAGTCCATCAGTGGAACAGTCTGCAGACATGCACAAAACACTCCCAGCCTTGGTCTTAAGTCATAGTTGCAGGCTTGATCTTTATTTTAAAAAGCTATGACCTAGTTTAAGCCAAAGTTACAGTCTGTGATCTGCAGATGGTCCAAGTGATCAAAATGTCACCTTCTGGCTTCCTTCTGTGTGACCTCCAAGAAATCAGGCCAGGCAAAAGAGCACACAAAAGTCTTATTGAGGAGACTGACATCAACATCTGCTCCTTGAAATTACCCCTGGAAGCGAGAAGGAGATGCTCATGAAATCTCACAGCTGTGCAGAAAAATAGAAGGTAGCTATGACAGCCAGCTCTTCCTTCCCCAGACTGCAGATAAGCCTGATGAAATTAGCTGCTGCTGCCTCAAGCTGTTTTCCTTTTCTCTGCAGCAACAAGGTGCAGCTGAAAACCAGAGCCTGTATTAGCACCTGCACAGGCACTGAGAAACGGTGGAGCTGGTGCTGGTCTGAATCATTAAAGCCTGTCCATTTGTAGGCCTGTCCTTTTCTTCCTCTCTGTACATTTTCTAGGGTGATTTCACTGGTTCTCTTGGAAATTGCCCTGGCTCTGAAACTAGCAAGTGGCCGTCTTTTGGACTTGACATTTATCTTGGTGAAATAGGAGGAAATAGGAAGAACTCATTAAAAGATATATATATATGTGTGTGTGTGTGTGTGTGTGTGTTAAATACCTCCATAGAAAAGATGCTCATGTGAGAAAAAGACTCCAGGTCTGCTGGTCTGAGAGAAAGCAGGTCAGATGTTCCCTGGATTTCAACTGCAGCAGCTTTGACCTGGCAGAAAACCCAGAAGTGGAAACCAGTCCACTGAAATGGGACAAGAGATAATGGCTTTAAGTTGTGGCTAGGGAGATTCATGTTGGCTAGTAGGAAAAAATTCTTCTCTGAAAGAGTGGTGAGACATTAGAACAGGCTGCCCAGGGAGGTGGTGGAGTCACCATCCCTGGAGGTGTTCAAGAAAGGTGGAGATGTGACGGTAAGTGGCATGGTTATTGGGCGTGGTGGTGATGGGTTGATGGTTGGATTAGGTGATTTTAGTGATCTTTCCAGCCTTAATTATTCTATGTAATCACTTATGTCACCTCTCCTCTCTCAAGGCTCCACCACTCAGTGATCACTCAAGCACTGGATGGCCTCCTGTGCCATCCATGGCAATGGGAGACCAACTGCCAGATGCCATTGGCTCCACTGCCTGCTAGATCCAGGGAAAAAAACAGAGTATTGAAAAGACAATAAATCTTCACCTACATAAATTATGGCATGGACAGAAGAAATCAATAGAATGTATCTTCACAGTGTCTCAATGCCATTAAAAGAGTATCTCAAACCAATCAAAAGAGCATCCATAATTCACTCATGCTCACTCCCATGGATCCATGGCACAGTACAGAAAGCATGTGTGCATCCATTATCTAGTCCCATCATTTCACATAGTCCTTGTCTTTAAGACAGGAGGAAGGCTTTCAGCCAGCAAGGTTTATGCATTTTATGGGCCTTATCTATCAGTAGCTCCAAACCTTGGACTCTGGGTCCTTCTGATCTCAGACATCTTATTCTGTGACTTCCTTGAAAAAACACTTGTCTCAAACTCTTTTATTTCTCAACCCACTGAGCAGAGCGCACTTAACCTTTTCAGGCTATTGGATCTGCCTTATCACAATTCACTTTCAGGCCCAGGAGGCAGGGCAGCATTGTAACATTAAAAGTCAAAGGGCCTGAAAAAAATAACATGGTTGATCAGGGAGGGAAAGCAAACACATGAAGATGGGTCCTCATGGGTCTGTCATTTTCCCTCATCCAGTCTCATGTTTTATGACTTTCCCTCAGCCGTGTGGAATTTCTCACTTCCCCTCCTGACTGTCAGTGAAGGAAAGCAAGGTGAGATCTCACCTCCACATGCTGGGACATCACAGGGTCAACCTGAAATCCTGATGTTTGAACTTTCATCGCTGCAACTGACAACTCTGAGGAACATGCTGTGGAACTGTTACTAGCTGAAATTATTTTTCTGTTTACTTGCAGATTGTGCCTAGTAGAATATAGTGTCTAAGTGAATCTATCAATGGGATACTTTCTGCTACCATGAAAATAATGAATTAAAATGACAGTAGTGCAAGTCTGATTATGCTGTGGATTCAACAACAAATGGAGACACTCTAGAGTTACTAGGAGGTGCAGTTTGTGCCTGCTTTTGCAAGAACATCCCAACAAATTTCCTTTTTGCCTTTAGACCTGAAGAAATCATACTTGCAAGGATGTGTCACACGAGGAAACCACTCACTGGTTTCCTTTACACTTTCTATTTTTAAGCAAGGAAATACCCTTCCTTAGCAAACAAGTATCTCTTGGGTATTTTCTGGAAATATTTATCCAATGCTTGTAAATTTATACAGAGATGCAGTGGTCACATGGCATGATCGGAAAAATAAAATAAGGGAAAGGAGTTGCCCCGTGTAGGAGAAACCTTTGAATATTCATCTATATTTGACATGAACTGACCTGTTGCAATTCCTTCTAGTGGAGATAGGTAAGAGAGGCCTTTGCTTTGGGTGTCTTGAATGCCAGAATCATGTTTCTCCATGATATTCCATTACTGTCGGTAAAATAGGAGGATGATTGAATGCTGGAGAAGAATCAGCACCAGCTTGGGTAGGACCATAATATATGAATCATCACGCAAACTGGCATGGAGATGTTGGTTTTCAGGCTATCACTGTACGTAGTCTGCTAAGCAGTACACAACAGTCCTATTCCAGCAAAGTCCTAATAACTTCAGTGGGAGCTCTCTCTGACGGATAGGAAGCAGTCCTCAGGTATTATCTCAGTGCAGTTTTGGAATTCTGAACATCCAGCTGCACAGAGGATTGACTGAAATGCCTGTCATGTATTTTAATTTCAAGAAACTTAACCCAGAAGTGCACTGTGATTCACAAATATCAGCCCTTCCCATGTGAAAGAAAACTCTGCTTTGCAAAGCTATCCCACCCCTATTTCGTATTCAGCCCTTCAGAGTAAAACAGCTTTTGAAAGAGGCCGTGAACTGGAGATGATCCTGTTGGCAAAGTTTGTGCCCACAGTCTTTGGTAGACTCCAGTCCTCTAAAGACACCACTTATCACCTTCCCCAAGCACAGCAAGAAGTTGTGCTGTGTCAGGATAGCTTCTGGCTTCACTGATGTAAAAGTTGCACTGTATTTCCAGCCTCTCTCTCCCTGCCCAGCTATGTCTATCATGACACAACTATGGCCAATTTCCCCTCTCATCAGAAGCCATCTCTGACAAGCAGCTCCCCGATGGCTTTCCAAAGACTGCAGGCCCAGCAAAAGCCTTCACCGTGCACATTTCCCAATCCTCAGATGGTATCTCTGGGGCAAGCACAACCTGCAGCACAACCTGCAGGCTCTTCATATTGAAGACATCAGAAATCTGTACAAATCCAGGAGCTCATTTTTTTATTATTGCTACTTGCTTTGCAGTGGAGCAGACCAACCTGAGTACAGATATCCTCTCTGAATGGTGGTCTGAAAGACATGGTTTCTGTTATTCTGAAATGTTGCCTTTTCACTTCAAAATTTGCACCTTCTGAGTCTTGTTTTCAGTAGGACAAACAGATTATCATTGACTGTAGAAAATTGTATTCTATTGCACAATTCTATCTATCAGCCTACACAGTACCAAAGTCAGCTGCAGGCAAGAAACCACAGTGTGGATACAGTCTCGTTGCAGCTCCAGCTACATCACAGTGCTGCTTATTGAACTGGAAAGATATGCAAAGGGATTCTGCGCACTGAATGACTATTCCAGATTTCTGCAGAGGAAATGTCCACACCCTGAATGTCACAAATGTGACAGTTCAGGGTACCCTTCCAGTGACAATATGGACATATGGACATATTCCTTTAATCATATTATTGATAAGTTTTATTTCAGAAACTTTGATCAGATACGGTGTGTCTAATAGATACAGCAGGAAAGGGTAAGATCTGCTCTCCTAAGTTCAGGAAGAACATTGTTCTGATAATCACTGCATAGATGTAGCACTTGAAAGATCCTCATTTTTCTTTCTTGTATTACTTTTTTTCTCATGGAATCACAGACTCATTAAAGTTGGAAAGACCACTAAGGTCATCTAGTCCAACCAACAACCCATGCCTGTGACCACTTTAACCACATCCCTCAGTGCCACATCCACTCTTTTCTTGATCACCTGCAGGGACGATGACTCCACCACCTCCCTGGGTAGCCTGTTCCAATGCATCACCACTCTTTCTGAGAATAAATCTTTCCTAATATTGAAACTGAACCTCCTGGTGCAACTTAGCCATTCCCTCTCATCCTATCACTAGTTACTTGTGAAATTAGGCCAACTCCCACCTCATCACAACCTCCTTTCAGGGAATTGTAGAGAGTGATAAGGTCTCCCCTGAGCCTCCTCTTCTCCAGACTGAACAATCCCAGTTCCCTCAGCCGCTCCCCATAAGACTTATGCTCCAGACCCATCACAGCTTCGTTGCCCTTCTCTGGACATGAAGTGACTGTGGTCGGTACAACTCCATGTCCCACAAGGGAGCCATTGTTTGTCTCAGTTCCTTAGGACTCAGGCCAGTGCTCCATTTTCTTCCCAGGCAGATGCACCAAGGCATTCGTGCTTTGAGACTACAATGTCTGGCTCTACACAGGGTCTAGTGTGAGGTGCTTCAGGAACAGAAATGCCACATTATTAATAAGCAGGTGAACAAGGAGTTATATGGCAGTGAAGTTCTTAAGTATGTGTCTGGAGGCAGTGGCAGTGAAAGCACATCTGTTCATCTCATCTCCACCAGATGGTTCCTTTCATTGCCTGAAGTTACTGTCATTTATTTCATCAGTAATTTTGTTCAGAAGCTGCTGAGGAATGGACAAATCCTGGATACCAGAATACGGTCTGACATCTGAATACTTTGCCGGGAACAAATCTGTGGAAATTCTTCCAGCAAAAAGTTAAAGACGCTGTCAGAGTTTTCTTCCTTTTGATTGGTATGAACGGATTAAAGAAAAGAGATATGTCTTTGTGATCAAAATGTAATTTTTTAAATACTCTTCATTGTTTTTTATTACTCTATCTTGGAAATAAGTTCAGGGAGAAGAAAGCAAATCACTTCTTTTCACTAAATAGTTTGAAAGCTGACTGTTCCTCGATTTGAAAATAAACAAACGAACAAAAGAAGACAAAGTTGGTAGGAGGTTGTTAAAACTAAGCCTGAGCAAACAGTAACTCAAAGTTTAAGCATCCAAGCAGCTCCTGAAGCTCCGAGTTCCAGGGAGGCTTATAGCAGAGCATGGCTTTTTCCTTGGGGCCTTGGCCAGCCATGGCAGCATCACTGAGCAGCAGAGAACAGGTAGGATGCTCCCAATCAGTCAAATGTCCGCTTGCTGAACTGTGGGCACTGTAAACTGGGAGGATTTTATGCATTTTTAGCTGAGGCTCAGTATTGCGATGCCACGTATCTGCATGCATCCTTGAATCTTTAGACAGCCTGAAATCACACTTAGTCTTACAGTTGCACCTTTAAAAGAGGATGTCGTGAACTCCCAGACTTCTAAGTTAAACATCAGTTTTATTCTCTGGCTTTCAGTTCAAAATATAAATACAATCTTTCGTTCTCGCGTGTTCATCTATCTGTCCCACTTCATTTTCACCGCAGCATACCTGGGTTTTGAATGTGTCTGGAGATTAGTCCGTAAGAAGGAGAGTGAAGCCAAACTGAGGAGCACTCGGACTTATTTCCGGCTATTTCTCTGAGATATGGAGAAGACCATTTGTGACAGCCAGGTCCATTACAAACTCTCAGTCTCAAGTCTTTGATAGATGTTTTTAGAAAGTGTTAAGAACAGAAGCATCATCAGATGAATAGATTGAATCTCTCAACTTCATGATAAGGCTTCAAGCTAAGCTAAAAAGTACATTTTTCTTTTGGTCAAACTCAAAACATATTAACAAGAATACAATAGTATGAATAAAATTGTGTGGAATTTTTGTTTTACCTATTCTCAATAAGTTTAGACAGAGTCACATGTTCTCATTTTAATGTTCATTTGATGAGTGTCTTTTATCATTTCAGAGTTCTCTTCTGGAGGTTCAACCAGAAGTAATAAAATTAGAAAGTTGGCCAAAACCAATGTGCAGCATTTTGAACAGACAGAAACAAAATTTTCCCACTGTCCTATGTCCCTTCTATACTCTGAGATTGCTTTCTGTTGTGTAGAAGTTGCATGAGATTCTTTAATGGAGTTGAACTTTCATGAGGCTTTTTATGGTGTCACTCTGCATCCAGCAGAGTCCAGTCCTCTACTGGTAGCAAAATATGCAGGATAATGTAAGAGCTTGGGTAATCTGATGGCTTCTCTTTTCTACCACTGTGTAGGGACGTTGCCCTGGTGAAGGGGCTGAGCACCTCTCCGTAGGTTCAGATGAGCACCTCAAATCCACTTCTCTGACTGCATGGGAGTAGAGAAAGCAGATTAAAAACTGTCAGAGGTATGCAAAGGAATACATTTCCAGGATTCTTTGGAAAGGATCACTTTCTCTTAATGTCACAACATGAGGTTTTGGAAATTGCAGTCCCTTGTAGGGTCCTTTGCACTGTCCCTTGGACAGTGTGAAGGCCAAAGCATCTCCCAAGACTTTGCTGTTGCTTGCAGAGGAGCACTCTGCACCCTCGAGTTCAGCAGGCTTTTATAGCCTATGATTGAATCCCAGCATTTAATGAGATTTAAAGCTGTTAAAATGTCTTCTTGGGCATTCTCTTGTTCCTTTGAGTCCTGCTGGTACTTCTGAACATAGCAGAGCTGGCATAGATGCCAGTTAGTGAATGGGAGCAGATTTACTACACAAAAAAGAGATAAGGGAAAGAGTTGCAGATGAAGAGCTGTTGTGCCAGTTCACTACCTACTTTCAGGCTGAATTAGAGCTGTTTTGCTTATACCTTGTCCCTATCATTCTGCCTTTAAAGAATTATCTATCAAACAAAGTCTGAATTTATCAACCCTGGATAAAGAGCTCCCAGCAATCTGCCATGGAGGTAAGTGACAGAGTGGTTTAAAGGTATTCTCAGTGCAGATCATTTGCCTGCAGCTGACCTTTCTGCTAGAAAAGAGACTTAACTCTTTTAGACTATCAGGACTTCATTCTTTTGAAGCATAACTCTTCACTAAAAGGGAAAGTGCCCACACTGCAAGATATTTTTGTTCTTAGCAGGAAACTGCAAGAGTATTAATTTAAATGCCTTAGTAAGATGTTACATATTTGCATGCATCAGAGAGAAGCCTGCATTTCTCCTTACTACCTCAGCTGTGTTTTGGTGGTTCTGTCTGCAGCTCTGCTGGAGCAGCAATATGACTAGCTCCTTCTGAAGGCTGAAAGCTGGAAAGGAAGGAGACTTTGGAAGTCGGATCTGGAATCCTCAGGTCTTGTCCCACCAGCTCAGAGTACAGACAGGAGAAAGCCACTGAGTTCCTGGTTTCCAGCATTTGCTCATTCCAGCATTGCCCTAGGTATAAGGTGCATTAACCACCAGAAGACAAACAATCCTAAGGGCAAGAATGACTTAGCCAAATCAAAAGGACTCAGTATGGCATTTGAAGACCTCTGTAATTCCCTGACAGATTTCCAGCAAGCTGGGAAAGAGCACAGCACTGCAATTAGTTGGACATTTTCAGTATGGATCTTAAGAGTCTAAACTGGGAGTTAGTGTGTTTGAAACCCCCAGGCTTGCTGATCCATGCCTTAATTTCCCTACCTTCTAATGGGAAGGTTAGACTTGTGGCAATAATTAGTGTATGTAAAGCACTTCAGAAGCTTGTACAGCATATTCCCTAGAGCAACCTACCTGCAATCAATGGAATATAATGGCCTCATACTATCACAATAATTAAATACTTCCAACTCTTCAGTTAACCAGTGTTTACAGTACAACAATGAGATACAGGAAATCTTAATCTGGTTGACAGAGAACAAATGTAAAGGAAAAATAAGTAAAATACGCAGAACATTTCTATAATGTATAAAAAAACCTCATGTTCTTCTGAGCAATTACATTCAGAAGAGCTGTTAGGAAGTTCAGGATGGTTCCCACAGCAGTCCCACTAGAAGCTCAGAGAAATACGTCCATGCACTGCAGGTCCAATGCTTGGATTCTGTTAATAAAAAATATCCAGAATATGACTAGAGAAGCTGTACTTCTGTGCACCTCTTCAAGAGATGGGGTGAGGCATTGGAACAGGCTGCCCAGGGAGGTGGTGGAGTCACCGTCCCTGGGGGTGTTCAAGAACAGTGCAGTTGTGACTCTGAGGGACATGGTTTAGTGATTTGGTGGTGATAGGCTGATCATTGGACTTGATCTTAGTGGTCTTTCCAACCTTAATGATTCTATGATTCTAAGACATTCGCTATCTGTTTCTAAGTAGAGGTCTTTACTAACATTTCTGGGAGAGAAGGAAAAATGTTATCTGAAGTATCTGTCTTAATAGTCAAAGCCTTTTACAAGATGAAGCATCATATGTCTCTTAAATGATTTTTAATCTACACAACAGTTTTGAGATTATTTTTGCCTTTGTCACATTTATATTGTATCAAATGTAGAAGTCTATACTTGTGAGATTAAGGATAGAAAATACAGGAATTTTGTAAGCAAAGGACCTAGGAATGCATGAAAAAAAAAAGTCCCACAAGTTCTAGCATTCTGTATCTGAATATCTGCATTAATGTCTGCCTCCCCTTTTCTTCTTCCTTCAACCTGAAAGAAGATAAGTCTGGAAATGCTGACCTTGTAGCGTAGCTATACATACTTACATTTCTTTTGCTGTAAACAAATAAACACACAAGCTAGAACCATAACCACAAATGCTGTCTCACCAAAACCTGAACTTTTGCTGACCTGCCCCTGTGTTTTGTGTACTTGAAAGAAAACAGAGGCTAAAAAGATGGATTTGAACAAGACAACGTGTTCTGTGCATAGCACGGTGCAAAGTGCATCCACAATGTGATTACCAGGAACCAAATGGGACTGTGCTATTTCAAAGGGACTCTGAGTCATGTAGTGTATCCTCTGGAGAATTTACTGCAACACAACAACAGACAGGCCATCTTGTGTTTGGAAAACATACCGCATTTGATGCATCTTCAGAGTAGTGCTGAATAATAGACGATATTTTGTATCATCTTAATTTTTTATGATGCGTACAGCACCACAGCACAGGTCAAATAGAAACATTCAGTCTCAAAAAACCATGGACAACTTCAGGATGTCAGTGGGGAACTTTGCTTTGAGTTCTGTGCACATTGCTCTATCACGCTGCTTACATCCTCAGTATTTGCTCAGAATCCTTCAAACGTGGCACGGGGTGCAGTTCTTAACCTTGAGATGAAGAAAGCAGACTTTTCTGGCAGTTTCTGAATGAAAAATGCAAGGAACTTCTGCTGTTCATTTATCTTCACTTCCTCTTATTGCATCCATATATTACACCGCACATAAGTACTCAGAGAAATTGCAGTTCAATTTCAAGTAACTAGATAGATCTTTACATTAGGCTTGGTCCAAAGTCCACCTAATAATTCCACTATTCCTAGTGGACTTTTCTATCAGATGCCTGACATGCGTTTCACTGAAACCCACAGGAAGCTCCATGCTGCTGCAACGGAGCAGATTTTAGAAGTGGTAAGGACTCCCGCACTTCTGACAGATGCTGTTTTCCCAACGTTATGCCCCTCACGTCTGCAAATCCAGTACTCCCACTGCTCATCAAATCCCTACTTTTAGTTCAGGTGGTTAAACAATTTTATATCAGTGCCATTAAGCATTACAATGGTAGAATCATTGAATATCCCAAATTGCTATGGACCTGTAAGGATCATCGAGTCCTCTCCTAGCAAAAATCTGCTTTACATGAACAAACAATAGCAGATAAATCCTTGTTGGCTTAAAGAGATACTAAGAGCAAAGGGAAAAAACAAAGAACTCCACTTTAACAACATCTATGTCTGTGCAATACATGTGATTTGAGAAGCATTAGCATTTTGTTTTCCTTCAGTCTCGTAATTAGAAGGATTGTGCTTCATTATCCTACTGTAGCTCCTGCTGTGACATGGTCCTGGTTATCTTTCTGAGAGAAATATTTCATAAACAGTATCCTGTTCTGTTGTTGAACACAAAAGCTTTGGAATTTTCATTTCAAGACAGAAAGGAAAAGAAGAAAAAACAACCATTTATTCTTATGGAATTATTATACTCTTGGTTTAATAATAGGGAAGCATTTCAGACAAGACAGTTCTTATTCACAGAACTGAATGCTTGGAATACTCAGGGAAAATATGTCCTTAGGTGGCTTGGTTTTAGCATTCCTTCTTGCAAGGTTGCTCTCATTAGAATTAGCAAAAGAAAGAAAAAGAAAGTCCGTGTTAATTATCTGACATAAATGTGATAGGAGAGGGGTCATAGTCTTTGTTTCCCTACAAAAGTCCTTGATTACATTGTTCCACATACAAGGGCTATTCTGAAAGCAGTGCCTCCTACTTTCTTATGTTGGCCCACAACATCACAGGTGGATGTTAGTGACGTGAAAGTAGAGGCTGAATCTTCCCACCAATATTCGGTTATGTTTTGTTGCTGTGTGACAGATGGCAGCAGAGGGGCAGTTTGACAGAATGGCGTCTGATATGGAAGTGCTTATGAAGCAAAGATATGGCACTGAATTCCTTCATGAAGAAAAAATGGCATCTACTGACATTCATCGATGTTTGCTGAATGTTTACAGAGACCAAAAGTGGATGTGAGCACAGTGAGGCAGTGGGTGGTCCATTTCAGCAGTGGCAACAATGACATGAAAGACAAACCCCATTCTGGATGGCCATGAAGATACTTATGAATGCAGCGTGCAGGCTCTTGTTAATAGCTGGTAAAAATGCAGAGCTAATGGTGGTGACTGTTGAAAGATAATGTTTTGTAGTTGAGAATTTGCTCCATCAAATAGGATTATTGTGCTCTTTGTATCTCTTGTAGTTCCATGGAAATAAATAGGAGGCGTTACTTTCAGGGTGACCTACATTCTGTATAAAAATAGGCGGTTTTCAGTCTCAGAAGCCTCTCTGGTTGCCTACATAAACTATGCCCAAAGATTTCTGTCTTCTGGTTCTTTCTCCTCACCTTTCTCCTCACATGGCAGTATTCTGCCCTTCCTTTAACAAAGTTGTGCCTCACATAAACCATATGTTAGTAGCTAATAAGATGATGTTGCCAGTGATACACATAATCTTATGCTCCTGTGTGCATATGGTAACTACAGTATTCATTTTGAATATTCTTATATTCAGAAGGGAAAAGGTCTTTCCTATATTTATGCTAATTTGCATAACATACTCTACCCAGCATTCATCATATTCTGCTAAGCTCTGCCAAGGAAAATGTATTAATAGCTGAACCGTTGCAACCCTTTATTAATATCTACATTGCAAGCTCTGTACCAGTTTTAAGACACCCCAAGAAGACAGGATTTTTGTTCTTATTCCTTAAATCTTTATGACTAAGTAATCAGAGACAATGAAAAAATGCTCCAGGCGAAACAGCTTGGGCGTAAAGGCAAGCAAGGCAAGCAACTGGATCGTTCTGTCTTGCAGCTGTTGGATCAGTGGCATGACTCTATGGGCTCATTTTTTTGAGTTTCTGGGGATAAGCTGATACAGCCATGATTAGTACATACCTCTAATTATTATCATTGCTTCAAAAAAGACTGTTCACTAAGTTGTGTAGGGAAAATGTGAGAATATGTGAATAACAATCATAGAATCACAGAATGGCTCTGGTTGGAAGGGACCACCCAGTTCCTACCCCTGCCATGGGCTGGTTGCCCCCCACCGGATCAAGCTACCCAGGGCCCCAGCCAACCTGGCCTTAGATGTCTCCAGGGATGGGACATCCACAGCTTCTCTGAGCAGCCTGTGGCAGGGCCTCACCGCACTCTGAGTAAAGATAAAGTAGACAGGACCAAAAACAGATGCATGGCTATAATGAAGAAAGACAAACAACATGAAAAAACTGCAAAACATCATAGCATGTGAGCTACTTTCCACTGTCTCATTAATAGCAAAAGAAATCATTGCGGTGAGTCTTGTAGATGAGCACCATAGCAAGGACATAACCTCATCTAGGCAGACATTTCACCAGTTGACTACAATGACCAAAAACAGGAAAAAAAGTATCATGGCTTTTAGGAGCCTGTCCCCTTCTGAAGCAGCTCTCTCAGCAAGACAAAAATGTTAATACTTCTGGTGAACACAGTAGCAGATGAATACTTTTGATTCCCAAGCTCTACCATGAGGACTGTCTCCTGAGATGCCAACAACCTTCCTCTGCCTTTGTTTCCTACTACACTTTTTATTTTGACTTAAAAGGACATTTGAGATCACACGGGGTTTAATGAGGTCTAAATTTCATTAAACTGCAGTGTTTCCCACTCTGTCAATGTTTTATTGAAGAATATTGGTTTTCTAAGCTGATGCTTCTCCACCTTTCCCATACAGTTCTAGTTCATCAATATAGCTCTTGTTTTTAGGTGATTTATTTTGTTTAGGATTATTCACTAAGCATTGTTATGAACGGGAAGGCAGGCATTTGAAGGCTGCTAACCTTGATGGTTTTACTTTAATGCAATAAAAATACTTCATTTGAATTAGAAAACTTATCAAACAATATCATTGTGCTCACAGAACTGTGATGGGAAAGCTCAGATGACTGATGCTGCAGTGGATGCAGTGGCCCTTCAGGAAGGACAGAAGGAAGTTGTTCTGTTTATGGGAGCAGCAGAAAGGCATGGAGCTCTGCCTGAATATGGATGAAGAGCTTACAGATCAGGATCAGTGGTTGAGTTCACTGCCTTTGGTCCTTATGAGAGACTTCAATCACCCTGGTATTGTCTGGAGGAGAAACAACAGCAGGTCATAAACAATTCACTGCCAGACTCAAAGATTTGCTATCAGTGGCATAAATTCTGGCCTAAGGCCAGTCACTTCTGGTGTAACTCTGGGGCTGATACTGGGGCAAATATTGTTTAACTTTTGTTTTACTGACCTAGAGGATAGGAGAGTGCAGCCTCGGAAGGCTCTCAAGTGATACTAAATTGAGAGAAGTGGTGGGCATATAATATAATTGTGCTGCCATTCAAAAGGACATCAACTCCAAAAAAAAAAGAAAAAATGGAAATGGAAAGTCTTGCAGCTAGCAAGGGAAAAACACCAAGCCCCCCCGTATGCTAAATGCCAACCAGCTGGAATGCAGCTTTGCAGAGAAGGACTTGGTGGACACCAAGGTGACCACATGTTATGGTTTTCATTTTTTTTTTTTTTTTTTTTAATCAGGATTCCACATCATAACATCATGCAGTGCACTGGGAGTTAAAGAGTTAATGCTGTGGTTCCATGGATTGTCGATATTTCCGGTCTCTTGGTCTCAGAAGAGAAGAATGAACTACAGCTCCCGGAAGACTTCATTTTTCTGTTTCCATTTTCCGTTCAGACCAAAAGATAAAACAAACTGGGAGGCACGAGACTTCCCTCTGCTCCCTGGCTACTTCGCCTACAGCATTAGGACTTCAGTTTTGGAAACTCTCTCTCTTTCACATTGTATTTGATTTATTAGCTTCAATTTCAATCATATTGTATTGTACTGCATTATCTCACATTCTGCTACTGTATTTAGTAAAGTAAGTTTTTCTCCCTACCTTTTCCCTTCCCCCCTCCTTCCCAATGCACGGATCTGTGGGTCCCTATACCCCCTTGTCATGGGAACCAGGCTGAGCCAGGCCACATCTTGACACCATGATGCAGAAATGGCAAAGAAAACTTAACATCCAGGTTAAAGGAGGTGATTCTTCCCCTCTTTTCAGCGCTGCTGAATCACATCCACTTGCTGTGTACAGTGCTGGGCTTCCCAGTACAAGAGAGACATGGACATGCTAGAGCAAATCCAATGAAGGGCTACAAAGATAATGAAGGGACTGGAGCATCAGTCTTATAAAGAGAGGCGGAAAGCTGGCAATATTCAGCCTGGAGCAGAAAAGGCTTAGAGGAATCTTTTCCATTTGTGTAAATATCTCATGGAGGTAGGAAAGACTCAGATTCTTCTCAGTGGTGCGCAGTGGAAGGACAAGAGGCAAAAGGCACAAACTGAAATACAGAAAATTCCACTTAAATTTAAAATAAATAAATAAATAGGTAAACTTTTGTACTGTGAACTTGATATAAAATACATTTCCCAGAGAGGCTGTGGATTCTCCACCCTTGGGGTTATTCAAAACCCTGCTGGACACTGCCATGGGCAACTTGCCCCAGGTGACTCTGTTTTGAGCAGGGAGTTGGACTTAGTGAGTTCCAGAGGTGCTTTCCAACCTCAACTACTACATGATTCTGTGAAACAAAGACAGCCCAACCCACCCAGGGACCGGATGCAAAAAGATATTCACATATTCTTTGGTTGAAAGCCAGTAACTGTATAATTTACATTTTGAAGACATACATATAAAAGAAAGGGTGTCAGGAGGGTCTTGTTTGGTGCTTCAATAAAACAAACAGAACAAATTCTTTTAAGCCACACTTCAAGGTCACTGCCTCCAACCCAAATAATACCTGAGGATTTGTACTGCAGATCAGACATGCACAAATCTTTAGCACATTCAATAGTGTTACCTAGTTCTTAAACATGAAACTTTTCATTATTTTACTCAGATAGAGGGCAAGATAAGAGAGACTGTGTGTCAATACCTGACCTAGAAGTTAAACCCAGTGTTCAAGTCTGTGTTCAGAACTCCCCTATGAGATGCAACCACTGTATCTCACACCAGGATAAATTTGTGCTGTTTGTCTGTTGCCCATTGACTGAAATGAAAGCCCCATAACTCAGACATCTCCAAGTGTCATTGTTTGGACATGAGGAAGATTTGTTCTCTTGCAGAACAGTAGTTGCACTGGATGTTCGGAGTTTACAGTTTTAATTAGCCGAAGAGAAATTACTGGGGGAAAGCAGACACTGTTTGCTGTCTCAACATGGTAACTCTGTATGTGTCAGCACAGAAGACATATAGATCAAAATGAAATGGAAAATATACCTACAGACATTTCCATGCTTCTGTTTCTTCTTCTATCAGAAGTTCTTGGGGGTGGAGAATCTCTCGGGTATCCATGGCCCTCCTTTTGCATGAATCTCCATATTTTTCTGCATGCTTATGGTACAGTTTAGGAAGAACAGTATCCTCTCGGATTTAATTTTATTCTATTTCAGCCTAATGATTTCCTGATCAGCCCCAGCAGGGATTCAAGCTTCCTAAGAATTTATAGTATATTTATACTATCAAGAAACCAAGAAGACAATCTTTAAATCCATTTTGATTGATGCAGTTTTGCTTACCCATGTCTTTTTGTACCATCTAGAACCTCCTAGAGATGGTAAAGGAGAAGGATTAGGAAGCAAAAAGCAAGGTGCTGAGAGCCCCATGGCTAAGCAAAGGCATAGCTCTTTGCAGTCAGCGTGACTAATGATAGATGAAAATGACTTGAGAATCTTGGAGCAGCTGGAAATGGATTTGTGCATGGTCTTGCCCATGTGAGAACCATAACTATGGAGTGTGGGAGAGAGATGCTGTAGGTTGCCCAGAGTTCCGAGTCATCTTGTTGTAAATTAAACTGGGACAGCATGTCTCCTGGCAAGCCATGAAATATGTAGCAGGTCCCTAAAGTCTTGGCATCATTCTCTGCATTGGCAGGGAACGGATCTGGAACCACACAAAAGCCCTTCCTTCAGGAGCTGGGAAGGAGGTTGATTCCATTAGGAGAATTATGATCATTAAGTAGGGAGGCTTGGTTCAAATGACGTAGGAGATGATCCCTGGACAGAAAACCTTGTCCAATGTTCAGTGGAAAACCTACAGGCTATCTGTAACAAAAGAGACAAAGGCCAAAACAGGAGAATCATATACAGTAATTAATTAATGAGGAAGGAAGCAGAGAAATTGCTGTATTGTGAGATCCAGCTACTAATCATAAAGAGGAAGATATAAAGCATTGCTTTTGTGCCCACTAGCTCAGCCCTGTGACTCACCAGGTCAAATTCCTCCTTAGTTTAACACAGCTGATGTCAATATAGGCAATAACAGAGAAAAATGAAGCCCTTCCCTTCTCTAGAAGCAAGGAGCGATCTCTAGGTTCAAATACCTACTCTATATCAGAGAGAAACTGCAGCTCACAGAGGCTGAGTGGTGCATTACTAAGGCAGGTGAGCTAATTCAAGCTCGCTAGTTTACAACAAGGATTGTGTGTAGCTCCTAACAGTTGTTACATCTGAGTATTCCTTAAGGGTCAAACAGCCTTTTTCTTTTCTGACATACAAGTACTTTCCAGCTGGGTTTGTGGAGCAAAGATGACACTTAGTGGCTGGTTGGATTACCACAAGTATGTGTTTCCAGCAGTGTTCTGAAGGGACTGCTCTCAGATGCTGTTGGCAGAGGCTGTTCACAGCCTGCTTTGTCACACTGGGTATGAGACATCGCGTTTCCAGGTGAAGGACAGCGCTCCTGCCCTGCAGTCACTTGCATACTAAACAGTGATTTATTTTTCTAGTATGTTTCTGATACACACATTTTTAGCAGAGCTTCTCGTGGTTCTTAGGAGGTGAAAGGTAGAATATTTGGGGAATGTCTCCATAGATTTTTCTTCTTTGTATTCTCTGTAGAAGATAGGCTTGGCTCCTTTTTGAATTCAAGACCACTGCTTTCCTTGTGTGGTTAGGAAGACTTCCTAAGAATCCTCCGTTTAGTGCCTTTGAAAGCACTGTAGACTTTGGCTTCCCCTGAATGTAGCTGAGATGGAGCCATCAGGATCACAGTGATGGAGAGAGGTGAAAGTAATGCTCATGCGGTGAATAAAAGGATCCAAGTGAGGATTTATCAAGTATGGAGGAGAACTGAAATTCAGAGAGTCACAGAATCATGTAATAGAATCATTATGGGATTGTATGAGTTGGGAGAGACCTTTCAAGGTCCCCTAGTCCAACTCCACTGCAAAGAACAGGGACATCTACAGCTAGATCAGGTTGCTCAGAACCTAGTCCAGCCTGACCTTGAATGTCATCAAGGTTTGAACTGTTGTCCTGTGCCTTTCTGCTACCATGTTTGTTGGAACGCTGTAGTGGGATTGGAACCCGTCTCACCTGGCCACTTCGTCAGTGAAAGACAAGAGGCCATTAGCTGCATGGTGTATACTTTTTACACTGAATATATGCTGGTTACCTTTACAGTGCATGCTCCTCTATCTCGGCACCTTGTGGTTATGCCTGACTCTGTCCAGATAGATAGGAGAGTTATGTTCGGGGTCTTGCATTAATTCCTGTTATAACAGTTTTCCCTTCCCTCCCAACAAATCACCCAGAGGAAGGGTGCAGGCAACCTGAGGTTCAATCACATATGCAATTGTCTTCACTGATGAGCTACCCGGATGAAATGAGCTGTGCTCTCAATCTTGTTTCTCGAAAATAGGTTTCTATGTCCCAGAAGGAATGTGTTCATGAGCCTGTTTCAATAGGAATATAAACATAGGGAAGGCAGAAATTCAATTCCTTCTGCACCCTGCAGGCTCCTGGCATTGGGAAATAAGGTATATTAGCAGAAGAGCAGATACTGTCTGCACCACAGCTGTCCATGGTCTTTCTGGGTTAAAAGAGAAGAGCTGAAGCCTTCAAGGCTGATCTGGAAACATTTGCTGTCATTAGACTAGTGTATCAATAAGGGGGAAAAAAAGAGGATGGACAGAAGAATTACACTTTCTAAACAGAGTGGTGCTGCTTTGGACAGTGACTGACACTATGAGGTGACTGGTGAAGTCCTCTTTGGTGATGGTCCTCAACCTGAAAAAAACAGCAAGGGGATCTCTCATTGATGTCAAACAAAAATTTACACAGAGATCATAGACACAATGCATCATTTTTGTAGTTAGCAGACTTGAGAAATAGCTGTATGATTTCTAGCACACTTCTCTGGCTACAGTGGTAAATATATTCTGTAGTACATCATCCTACTTTTTCCTCCCTTGCAATCTGACTTAGATCTCTTGCCTCTCCTTTCTCTTACCCTACTTTTCAGCTAGCCTCCCTGCCTGCTTCAGATGGCAATGCAGTAAGGAGCACAACACTCATTAATATTACCTTCTAGATTTAAAATTAGGCTTTAGAATTATTAGTCAGCTCCAGGCCTCAAATAGGAAACACATGTTGATAATTCCTCAAATACTCAGTGGATGCTTTCCAGGGTAGTTATCAACCTTTTTGCTCTTTGTCTGCGAGGCACACTGAAGGGTGGTAGGTCAGCGTAGCTGCTCTAAAGGAAAAATATTGCTGAAACTATTAACAAGAAAAATCATAACTTACTGGCAGACTCATCTTTCAGAGTAGGTGTTTTGTGCTGCCTGCAGAAGAATTAGATAATGCTGCAATAGTGTTTGGATTTGGGAAGCTATGTTGGCAGATATGTTGGTATTTGCTTGTATAAAGATTTACTTGGCTGCTCATACTATGTAGAGTAATTGTCAAACATAAAGGCAGTATGAACACCTCAATCTGGGCAAATCCTGTTTCTAGGCTTAATTTTTTATTTATCATTATTATTATTATTTACCACCCAGCCTTGGATCAAAATACGTATGACACATTCTTTCTATCCCTTCAGAACAGAACACAACGATAAGGCAATGCTTCTGGACTGTAGCCTCTTGTATTGTTCTGGGACAGCACTCCTCAAGCTAAAGCTGTATAGCAAAGAATCATCTCCTACAGCAACTAATGTAGAACTAAATGCTGTCATGTTTTCCTAAACCTATTTTTCTTCCAAAAGCAGTTTAGGTGTCTGATGCTATACAAATCAAAGTGAACTAGGTCCCTAAATTCTTGCAAGTGTCTACTGTTAAATCAGCTGCCCGGAAGATCACTGGTAAATTCCAATTTAAGGACTGACTCAATTCAATATTCCTTTTTTTTTAATATCAACTTCAATCTCTTCCCACTGTGATTGCTTTCTCCTTCAAAACTCGCTTCTCTCTGCCAAAAACTTTCTAGCATTATGTTATTAATTTTTCCAACTTATCTAAAAGTTTTTAAGCTTACCTGAATGCAGCTCAATTTGTAATGTAAAGCAATGCAAGTGCATAACCAATGAGCAAGAGAAATCAGTGTTATTCTCTGTGTGTTGCCTGCTGCAGAGGTCAAACTAAATCAAGCTCAGACCACAGTTGCACATATTCCTGTTTTAAACCCATGTGAACTCCATTAGGGCTAGCACCAAAGACAATAAACTTTCTGAACATATTTTGAAAATGATTCATGAACATCAAAGTCCTTCAAATTTCAGCTGAAGTTTCTAATCATGAACTATATGGGCTTGTAGAATCATAGAATCGTTTGAGTTGGAAGGAACCTTCAAATGTCATCTAGTCCAACTCCCCTGCAATGAACAGGGACACCTACAGCTTGACCAGGTTGCTCAGAGCCCCATTCAGTCTGACCTTGAATGTCTCCAGGGACAGGGCATTCACCACTTGAGAATTAGGTTTGCATGTGCGTAGAATATTCAAAAAAGTATTTGTACATGAACAATTCAAATAAAAATGCCTAAAGAAGCTTGAAACTAAAGTGAAATGAATGCATCACTGGCTTTCAGTGGAGGGACGCAAATGAAAATTTGATGGTGTAAATAGGGTCACGAACCTAGAAATGGGTAAATGGCAGAAGGACCACAGAGAGCAAAATATGCAAACACTAAACATCAGTAGCTGCTGTTCAGTGGCTACAGTCTGGAGTGAGACAAACCTGGGTATCCAGTGCAAAATTATACCAACTTCTTTTAAAAAGTGTAGTTTCTGTACAGCTTTGCAAGTTCATATCTAGTTCACTGCTTGCAATTCCCTCATGGCTCTTTCATCATTACTTCTTTCTCTGTGTCTTTCTCCTATCGAGTGTTTCAGCTGATTACTTTCTCCCCAGATATAGACACTTACATTATACTTGAGTTTCGTTTCGTTATTTTCTGCTCTTACATTTAACCTCTAAGAGGACTTTAACCAATAAAGGTTCAGTCTTTAGTGCCTATTGAACACCCATCAGCTGTCATTACTGGGATCAACAAGGCCCTAAATGCCTCCAAGTTCTCCAGCTTTCTGTGTAATCTCATCGGGACTTGCAATTGTGATCAGTGCATTTCCTGAACTGGGTTTGATGAAAGTAGAGCATTCTAATTGAAACTCTTTCTCTTGTATTCCTTCCGTGTACTAGAAAATCATTTCCAAAGTAGGACAGCTCTTTTCAGTCTGGATCTGTATCCTTGGTAAAATTGGCTTTTAAAATATCATTGCCTTCACTTGCTGCCCTTTTCTCTGTACTGGTTGCCAAGTCATTAGGATGTCTTCAGAGTCCTCCTTACTCCTGTGATTTTTTTCCCACATAGTTACTGAATACTAGCAATGATAATAAATGACCTTACTCATTGGTTTCATCTTCTTTAATAGAACAAACCCTTACTCATCTTCCTGGTACCATTTCAAATGAAGACCTAGTTCCAGGCAGAAGAAAATTACAGGTGGGTGCACATTGGGCTGCTGAGTTGAGCTTATCTCCCACAAACATTTGCATAGCCCTTAGGGAAAATGTTTTTAATTCAGTTATCATTTAATTCCAATACTGGCTTTTGGAAAGAGAAAGAGTAGATAGATCAAGATGTCCAAAGAGTAGAATGTTTTGAAGACAGCATCAGCTCGGAAGCAGTGGGAGAGGGTGGCTGGGCCGCTTAGGAGTTATAGAATACAGGTGAGGTTGCTGTGGAAGGACAAAGCAGCGTTATCTGATCCCTGAGGGCAAAACAAATAGTGATGCCTTAATCTACAGTGAAGAAAACAAGGCAACAATAAATACTTGCTTGGGCAAGGATCTGAGAAATATTTGGTCTATGCCCTGACCTTGGGGAACCAAGATTACTTCCACCATGCTCTCAGTGCCCTCATTCCCAAGGGCTGGGGGAGACCCTTCATCACTGCTGGGGGCCAGGAGCTGAGCTGGTTCCACAGTGAGTGGGAGGACATGAAAAGTACATGACAGCAGGGCTATGCTGGGATGCAGAATGCAAGACACATCAGCAACTGAGGCACAGGATGAAGGGCTGTCTAAGTAATTATAACCATAGACTTGGTGGCTGCTCACATCTCATCTTCTATGGAGTAGCTGCCCCATAATGGACAAGGTAACAGACCCTTAGAGCCAGCCGCAGCCTTATCTAGGTTTATTTTGCTGGCATAGTCTCTCAGAGTCATCAACATGCCAGTTCATTTGCACTTACTTATTTTGCCATTTCCAAATGCCATGCACAACAATTTTGCCCTTGAGATGAGATGCCTTTGAGCTTTACTGAGAGCTTAAGTTTTAACTCACAAATGACATGTACCCCTGGCCATTGGTCTTGTTACTTTTTCATACCAGATCTCTCCTGTGGCCCTCAGATTAAATAATCCTCTGGTCAAAGGGCTTGGATATCAGAGAATCACAGTGTGAGTGATCTGACCTCCACTGCACTCTGAATTCTCCATTTTAAAAAGTAGTGATTTCTTCCCCAGCTCTGCCCCAGGAAGGGACTCCCACAGCAGACCGCAGAAGAGCAGTGGGGTTTGTGTGAACCATCATAAGTGAAGTTTGTGATAGACTTCAAGAGGAACCATTAGTAAGAAAATAGGATAGCAGGAGGAAGGGTGAAATTCAAATTGCAGAGAATCTTAAATCACCCCCTGGGAAGAGTCAATAGTAATGCAGTTAATGTTGTATCAAGAGACACAACACATGCCATAACTTAACAGAGAATTGGCCTGTAATTTTTAGAGCAGAAGTCATTCAGACATTGTTTAAAGGCATGAAAAGATGGAGAAATTTTCTAATTCATCATGAGGATAGGATGGTGAGATACCCTCTTGGTTAAACATCAGCTCAGTTTTTCCATTCCTGGCAGCGTAGTTTCAGTTCATAATCTTGAGGTTTCAACATGTTTATACCCTCCGGATTAGAGGGCCAGAGGTTATTTGTCAGCTCTTCAAGTAGGTGCTTACAAACTGCCAGCAAGTGCTCCAGCAATGCCTGTGGGCTCCTGCATGGAGGCTGGGGCTCCCACTGCAGTGTGTGATTTTCAGAAATCAAGCCACTGTGCTAGCTCTCACTGCAGCAGTGTTGGCAGCTCCTCTCTTCCCTGAATGGCCATATGCTGCTCTCATTAAAAAACAATTCATTCACTTATTTGTGAATCCATCTCAAGCATTTCATTCTCTGACTTTGATGGGTGCTTTACTATCTGCTACTTGCAAACCAGGGAGAAATCACTAGGTATGAAATGTTCGCAGAGCTCGTTTTCATTCATTGTGTTAGTGCAAATACATTTTTTTATTAAGTTTTACCCTTTATTCCCTGTTATTATTGCTTAGTTCTGGAATAATAAAAATGTTTAACAATAGCCAATTGCTTTCTAGTTCTGTTAATAAACCAAAGCATTCCTGTTGCTGAGAAAGATTAGTATAACCTTGTTTCCTGGAAGAAAAGCCTATAGCAGGGAGGCTGGAACTAGATGATCTTAAAGGTCCTTTCAAACCCAAACCATTCTATGATTCTGTGTGTCTGAATGCAGCCATCTGCAGAGCTGACCTATAAACCAGAGCAGATCTCTAAGGTTCTATCTACATGCGTGGTATCTGCTACGAAGCAAAACTTCCCACATCTGTGTGAACAAATTTCCCCCGTGAAATAAAACAGCTGCACACAGACTGCCCATGGGGAAAGTCCCCATCCTGCATTCTGGACTACTTGGGAAAATAAGTGGAATTCAAAAAATGAACCAGGAACAGCTTCCACAGCCTCAGTGTGGAGACCCAATACCGTTAACTTAGCACAGATGTAGTCCGACAATTCCCTTTAGTTTGCCTGAAGAGTTAGGCACCATTGTCACAAACACTGGAGATAGGTAACTTAGATCTTTAAGGTGCTTATTTCTCTCCATGACTAAAACAGCATGAAGAGTGACTGGAAGAGAAACATCTTCATAGTAGATCTCTAACAGTAGATGAGATGAAGAGGTCAATCTCCCTGAAGTGTCTGACAGTTACATTTCCAAGATAATGCCCCAAATTAAAGCAAATGGGACAGGATTAGTAGTGTTTTAAGCATACACTTCAAATGTCCTTCTTACCAATGGATATTTCAAAATTAAGGACAATTCTTTTAATATTGGTTCCACTGAAGGAAAACAA
Organism: Aquila spilogaster; assembly: GCA_024606505.1. Taxonomy (NCBI): domain Eukaryota; kingdom Metazoa; phylum Chordata; class Aves; order Accipitriformes; family Accipitridae; genus Aquila; species Aquila spilogaster. The sequence continues at coordinate 12,120,507 of JANHGO010000063.1, read as the reverse complement.
ACTCCCCTTTTTGTCATTGGAACTTGGATTTCCTTGTTAGGATTCAAATCTCCAAATAAGAGATGCTCATTTAAATTGGATTACTTGCCCGCCGCTCTGGTGATAGGCAGCAGAGACTGAAAAAAACAATTATAATTCTGATATTCTGGACAGCTCTGCTACTCCAGTTCTCCCCCAGCATCTGAAGAATTGGCAGTTCTTAGAAGAAAGCCCAGACTAAATTAAGAAACATTCCTCTCCGCTCTATGTTAACAGCTTGCAAGCAGCAGGAGACCAAGGAGATGTGCTCTATGAATTATTTTTTAAATGGAGAGAATTAGTTTTTTATTGTCCTCTATTTTTACTGCAATGCGTTTGCCAGGACTCCATATGCCAAGATGTAATTAGTTTTCAGAGAAAACGTTTGGGGCTCTGGCACAGACCATGGATAGTTTTAACAGCTTCTTTTCTCTGTCTTCTGAATATTAAGCAAGAGCATATAATTGTCTGCTACTTCTTTCAGAATCTCTGGAGTTTAAAGCATCTTTCAGAATTAAATAAATTAAAAATAAAAATAGGATTAAGACAAGTTTTAGTCCAAAGAAGATATTTTAGGCATGAAAGAGTCAGGAATTTCTACAATTGCAATGGTTCATTTCAGTGCAAATTCACTCCTGCCTTTTAATTATACACATATTCATTCTGTCTCCCTATGTAAAGACAAGAAAGACTCAATAAAGATTGCCAGGTGAGTGCAGTAGAGGAGAGGCAATTTTCTGAAAAGAACCATGTCTTCTGCCATTCCTTGACTCTAGAGCACTTGATATTTCAGGCTTAATAATCCATTCATTTCTTTTTAGATCTTAGGGCTTTCTATTCACGCAGCAGCTTGGAGCTAACCAGATATCTGGAACTAGCACAGTATTTGCAGTGAGTTGGAGGAACATTGGGGTAACTGAAAATTTGTACTGATTTCAGAAGGTAAAATTTCACCTCTGCCTGATACATTTCCCCAGACCTATGCCTACTCTACATGCCATCAGCCGTAACCACACAGTTCCTGAGCTCTTTTACATTCCACAATCTTGTGAGCCTGATCCAAAGGACAGAAAAACCATGGTGATCATGGTGATGTTCTGCCTCACTTTGCACTAGAATAAGCTTGTGCACAGGAGTGAAGGAAATCAAACTGAGGATAAATTACTGCTCTCCAAGTGCACGTGTAGAACCACAGATGGAAGCTGCTCAATGACTTTGATCCTTTCATAACACTGTCAGTCATGTAATGAAGTATCAGAGTCCAGCCTTAAAAGATACTAAGACATTAGGACACAGAACGGACAAACTGGTAAAGTGATCCTGCATGGGTCATGCGTAATCATGACATGAGACTGTACTGGCCATGACAATTCTGCAGGAGAGCTTTTTGGGTGTGCTGCAGACTATGCAAAGATGTTCCGAGTGCATCTCATGCAAGTACAGTTTAGAGGAGATACTTGAAAAATATAGATCCTCAAATAAAATGGAATGATTGCACTTATCCAATTTAAAGACTGCTTAGGATTCCTCAAGGCCAGGCAAGATGGGCCCTGGGCGGCCTGATCTAGTGCCTGATTTAGTGGTTGGCAACCCTGCCCGCAGCAGGAGGCTGAAACTAGATGATCTTTGAGGATCCTTCCAACCCAAACCATTCTATGCATCTGTGATTCTATGATTTTAAACTAACAAAGGTGAATGGGGCTGAATGCACAGAAGATGTGATGAAGTTCAAATTCTTCTACAAAATACTTAAGCGAAATGCTTTGCTGCTAGCCTGAAACTTGGCACTGTACCCAGGGAGCAAAGGAAACTGGAGGTTCAGTTTGCTCAGCAAATGAATAGATCAAACAAAAACGGTGCCACTGTTCACTGAACTGGTAACATGGCTTAATTCCTGGTAAGGATAGAAGAAATGTGTCTTGGGTGTTACATAATCCTGACAGTTCAGTTTCAGTGGACATTGCAGTAGGAGGCTTGTAATCCGTCATGAATGTTTGATCAAAGCCATATCCTGCTTATGAACTACAGCATGGGCAATATGGGTGATGCTCACACACCCAACTGCCTGTACGTCCCCTTTCTCCTCCTTATCTGCCACCTTTATTTACATCCCCATCTCTAAAAGGGGCTCCCTAGGACTGTTCCAGTTGTCCTTCAGGCTGTCAGGATCACCTTCAGCAAAATCCTGTGTACTTCTTCATCTTGTACTCTCTACTGTTGTAGCAAATGCCAGTTTTCTCCACCAAAAATGACCAAATGTAGTCCTTCCAATGAGGTGCAGTCTGTTTTTCAAACACACAGACACCAAAACAAAGCTAATGGGGGTCCTTCTCTTTGCGTTTCAGCTCCATAAACCACCTGGCTATGTCTCAAACAGCAAAGCATTCATAGTTATAGTTAGCCTGAAAATGTATTTTCAAATGTTTTGATTTAATAGCAGAGGAAAAAATGACTGGATGTGAAGAAATACCATTGTATTGATTATAAAATGTTTCCTTTCTGGACCAATAAACACTAAATGAATGTTTTCTAGGTCATTTTCCAGGAGTGGCTCATTTTTATCTTGTTGCAATACTGCAAGACTGGAGATGGGAAAGAAAAATAATCAGCGCTTTCCCACACTAGAACTTGTCTTTCTAAACATGGAGATGTCAAAAGAGGATGTAGAAAACTGATGACTTCCAGTTAATTTTGGAATTATAACAAGACGTTCTGTTTATTTTTTTAATCTTCAAAATCCTCTTATCCTCTGCCACAGGATGCAGTGTGGACACCTCGAGACACTTTCATAGCAAACTTTGCAGGATGAGAAATGGTGTGAAGATATAAAAAATAATCAGTTACACAATATTCAGGTATGAGTAGTTAGGTGTATATTCACTTCAAAGTGTTAGGGGCATGTTCACCCCGCAGAGAAACTTTCTGGAGGTTCTTTCCATTGATACTGAATGACATTAGATTTATCACTTAAATTTAGATGAGGTAAGCCACACATTTCTTGTCTGAAAAAGCCATTCTTTCGTTCTGAAGTAAGACGTGGGGCAAGAATTAAAGCTGAACCTCTTGAGAAAGTGACATTCTGACTGTATTTTATTTTTGCATCTGATTTTCTTTGCCTTGCCTATAAAAAAGTTTTCTTCACAGGAAATTAATTTCCCAGTAATGTATGCAGTGAGTTCTGTACATACTCTGTGCTGACTGCTGAGTAATGCGTCTCAGACATTGCCTGCATCGAACTCCCTAAATTACATTTTGCTTGAGTAAACACAATGACATCGATTCACGGATTATGTGCAGATGTTTTTCACAAGTAACCAAGCCTTCGAGTTGCACGATCTCCAGAGTAGGAGCCAGCACTTCCTGGGCCATTACTTTTATGTGCTTTGGCACTCCACTGACACATTTGGTGTCAGATTTTATTTTCTCTTTTATGTAGCACATGCAACACCCTGTCTCAATCCCAGACTTGCCACTATCTATAGAGAGCATAAGATTCATTCCAAAAAAAAAAATAAATTGTACAATAAAGGTCTGTCTGCCAATGAAACATAATGTCCAAAAAAGCAGAGCAAGCTCATAATCACAAAAGACCTACGTTTACACTAGAAACATGGAAGTGGAAAGCAAATGAATAATGAGCCATATTTTCAAAAGCAGCCTATTAAACTGTTGAGACAATTTTTGACCCATGTAAACCCTTCTGCTCTGTAGTAGTCTTGCAAATTTAGTTTCTGGACAAAATTTTATCTAAAAGCAAGTTGGGGAAGCTTTCCAGTGGAAACTGTAAATTTGTCAGATAGACACAGAGCCCTCTGCTATCACTGCTGCAGGTAGGTCCTCACTACAAGAAAGACATTGAGGTCCTGGAACGTGTACAGGGAAGGGCAACAAAGCTGTGAAGGGTCTGGAACACAGTTCTTATGGGGAGTGGCTGAGGGAAACAAGATCATTCAGTTTGGAGCAGAGGAGGCTCAGAGGAGACCTTATTGCTCTCTACAACCCACTGAAAGGAGGTTGTGGGAAGGTGGGGTTCAGCCTTTTTTCCCAAGTAACAGTGATAGGACAAGAGGCAATGGCCTCAAGTGGCACCAGGGAAGGTTCAGGTTGGATATTAGGAAAAACTTCTCAGAAAAAAAGGGTGAGGTATTGAAACAGGCTGCCAAGGGAGGTAGTGGAGTCACTGTCCCTGGAGGTGTTCAAAAAATTGTGGATGTGGCACTAAGGGGCATGATTTAGAGCAGTCAAAGGTATGGGTTGATGGTTGAACTAGATGATCTTAGAGGTCCTTCCTAACTTTATAATTCTATGATTCTATGAATTTTACTGCCCTGCAACCCATAGGTTCCTACTTTGAGAAAGGAAGCAGCTCTCTGTTGCATGGGCAGGTAATCTCATCAGCCTTGAGAGGACTACATAAGTCTTTGAGGGGAAGTAGGCAGGTATCATTGATCTCTCTAAAATGCAACGTACTTGTCAAGCTAAAAAAAATAAAGAAAATGAAATGGGGATAATAAGACAAGACTTTCACAAAATCATAGAATGGCTTAGGATGGAGAGGAACTTGATCATCCAGTTTCATCCCCCTGCTGTGGGCAGAGTTGCCACCCACCAGATCAGGCTGCCCAGGGCCCTATCTAACATTGACTTGAATGCCTCCAAGGATGGGACATCCACAATCTCTCTGGGCAACCTGTTCTAGTGTCTCACCACTCTCTAAGCAAAATATTTCTTCCTAACATCTTAGATCTCCCTTAATTTAGTTTAAAGCCATCTCTCCTTGTCCTATCACTATAAGACCATGTAAAAAGTCAGCCCCCCTCTTTCTTTTAAGCTCCCTTCAAATACTGGAAGGCTGCAATGAGGTCTCCCTAGAGCCTTCACTTCTCCAAGCTAAACAAACCCAACTCCCTCAACTTCTCTTCATAGACAAGTTCTCCAGCCCTCTGATCATCCTCATGGCCCCCTCTGGACCCACTCCAACAGCTCCACATCCTTCTTGTGCTGGAGGTTTCAGGACTGGACACAGTACTCCAGCCCAGTACTTCCAGGACACAGGACACAGTACTTTCATCAAGACCATTTTGTCTGAGTCTGAAAATAGGGACTAGAGCAGCAGTAATGCAGGGGTTGAGATCCCATCCTGCAGTCAGAATAACAGAAGGAACAAAGTTTGTAATGGAGAAGAGAAGTCTCTGACTGGGATTTAAAAGGCACATATTTTCACATGAATTCACTTAAATATAGAATTATAGAATCATAGAATCGCCAAGATTGGAAAAGACCTACAAGAGCATCCAGTCCAACCATCCACCTACCACCAATATTTCCAACTAAACCATGTCCCTCAGTACAACATCTACATGTTTCTTGAACAACTCCAGGGTTGGTGACTCCATCACCTCCCTGGGCAGCCCATTCCAGTGCCTGACCACTCTCTCAGATAAGAAGTACTTCTTAATGTCCAACCTGAATCTCCCCTGGTGCAACTTGAGGCCATTCTCTCTAGTCCTATCTCTAGTTACATGGGAGAAGAGGCCGATCCCCAGCTCACTACAGCCTCCCTTCAGATAATTATAGAGAGCAATAAGGTCTCTCCTGAACCTCCTCTTCTCCAGACTGAACAATCCTAGCTCTCTCAGCCACTCCTTATAAGGCCTGTGCTCCAGAGCCCTCAGTAGCTTCATTGCCCTTCTATGAACACACTCCAGGGCCTCAATGTCCTTCTTGTAGTGGGGGGCCCAAATCTGAACACAGTACTGAAGGTGCAGCTTCACCAGTGCTGAGTATGATCAGAGGGATGATCATTTCCCTGCTCCTGCTGGCAACAGTATTTGTTACAAGCCAGGATGCTATTGGCCTTCTTGGCCACCTGGGCACACTGCTGGCTCATGTTCAGCTGAGTATCCACCAATAACGCCAGATCCTCTTCCTCTCCACAGTCTTCCAGTCACTGTGCCCCAAGCCTGTAGCATTGCCTGGGGTTGTTGTGGCCAAAGTGCAGGACCTGGCACTTGGTCTTGTTGAACCTCATCCCATTGGCTTCAGACCAGTGGTCCAGCCTGTCCACATCCCTCTGTAGGGCCTTCCTACCCCCAGGCAGATTGACACTTCCAGCCAACTTGGTGTCATCTGCAAGCTTACTGAGGGTGCACTCAGTCCCCTCACCCAGGTCATCAATAAGGATATTGAACAGGACAGGCCCCAGTACCAGCCCCTGGGGAACATCATTCATGACTGGTTGCCAGCTGGATTTGACTGTGTTCACCACTACTCTCTGGGCCTGGCCATCCAGCCAGTTCTTTACCCAGCACAGAGTGTACCTGTCCAAGCCATGGGCTGCCAGCTACAAAGTCTGTACTGAAGTCCAGGTGGACTACATCAGCAGTCTTTCCTTCATCCACCAGATGGGTCACTGCATCATAGAAGGAGATCAGGTTGGTCAAGCAAAACCTGCAGCTTGGCAATCACCTCTGCCAGCTCCCTCAGCACCCTCAGGTGGATCCCATCTGGCTCCATGTACTTGTGGCAGTCCAGGTGGAGTAGTATGTCTGTTTCCACACGAATTGTGGGGGGTTTATTCTGCTCCCCAGACGAGACTTCCAGGTCAGGGGGTAGAGTACCCTGAGGATAACTGGTCTGACTTTTAAAGACAGACCTAAATAAGGCATTGAGAACCTCAGCGTTTTTCTTATCATCAGTGGTCATGATCCCTGCTGCAACCAGTAGAGGATGGAGATTCTCCTTAGCCCTCCTCTTACTGTTAATGTCTTTCAAAAAGTTTTTGTTCTCTTCTACCTCAATGGCCAGGTTGAGTTCAAGCTGGGCTTTTGCCTTTCTAGTTTTCTCTCTACACATCCTACCAACTTCTTTGTACTCTCCCTGAGTTGCCCGTTTCTTCTTCCACAGAAGGTAGATTCTGATTTTCTCTTAGAGCCTCAGGAAAAGCTCCCTGTTTATCCATGTTGGTCTTCTTATCTGCCAGCTCATCTTAAGGAACAGAGGGATAGCCTGCTCCTGCGCCTTTAAGATTTCCTTCTTGAGGAGTGACCAGCCTTTCTGGACCCCTTTACCCTTCAGGAATAAATCCCAAGGGACTCTCTCTACCAGTGTCCTGAACAGTTCAAAGTCTGCCCTCCAGAAGTCCAAGGTAGCAGTTTTGCAGTTTTGCTGCCCCGGCTCCTGACTTCACCAAGAATCAAGAACTCTACCATTGTGTGGTCACTCTGTCCAAGACAGCTCTCAGCTTCCACATCTCCCACCAGACCTTCTCTGTTTGTGAACAGCAGATCTAGCGGGGCAGCTCCCCTGGTAGGCTCTCTCACCAGCTGCAGAAGGAAGTTATCTTCCATACAGTCTAGAAACCTCCTCGACTGCTTCTTCTGTGCTGTGTTGTATTCCCAGCATACGTCAGGGAAGTTGAAGTCCCCCATGAGGACAAGGGCTGGTGATCACACAGCTTCTGCCAGCTGCTCATAGAACATCTCATCTGTCTCTTCATCCTGGTTAGGCGGTCTATAACAGAGCCCCATCAGGATGTCCGCCTCATTAGCCCTTCCCCTGATCCTTACCCGCACAGATTCAACCTTATCATCCCCAGCCACAAGCTCAATAACATCAAAGCACTCACTAACATAGAGAGCCACGCCACCACTTCTCCTTCCTTGCCTTTTCCTTCTGAAGAACTTACACCCACCCACTGCAGCACTCCAGTCATGGGAGTGATCTCACCATGTTTCCATAATGGCAACTAGATCATGGTTTGCCTGCCGCACAATGGCTTCCAGCTGCTCCTGTTTGTTGCCCATACTGCATGCATTGTAGATGCACTTCAGCTGAGCCCCTTGCCTCACCTCCAGTCCTGTCATTGTTCCCCTAGGCTTATCATCATCACATCTGGTGACCCTTTCCATCATCACCTGTCTACTTCTCTGTTACAGAAAGCACTCTCTGTTTTGCACAGGGAGAGTGGTTTGTGCAATAAGTCAGTGCTGAAATGACAAAGAAAAGTCCATATTTGGCACTTGGCACCACCCAACTTCGCTAGCTATGTTGTGGTAAGGGAACTGAGCTGCAGAAATTCAGGCTTCCTGGCAGCAAGGTGGTTAATCCTGAGCTGCACAGGTTCAAAACATCACCAGCTTTCCTGCACAGCCTTTTGATTTTGTGCAGACCCTGCACACTTTCGAAATGAAATTCACAATGTTCAGAAATTGAAATCTCTAGGAAAGACTAGAAAAGTTTAAGAGCAAAATCTATACAATTAGAGGTGTACTTTGATCCATGGACAGGGCCAAAGGCTGTGCTACAGGAGCAAAGAGTAGATTAAAGATGTTACAGAATTGGTCGGCTCTGCATGGGTGTGTAGACAAGGCAGGACAAGGACAGAATGTTCTGCAGTAGGAAGAAAAGTCGAGTCTTCTCCTTTCTAGGCCATATTAAGGATGAAATTAATTACTTGATGGGCAATGAGAGCAATAACGCAATAAATCTGACACAGCAAATAGTGACAGAAATATTTGTTATTAGGGTGTTTCCTGTCTCAAGGATGATGGAGAAAAATGCATTTGTCACCAAGTCATGGATAGGAAGGACTGCATCTGCAGACTGGAGTAGGGAAACAAGCTGGCATTGGCATGTGCAATTTTTGAGATACAACAGCAAACACAGGTCAAGACAGCAGTGCCCCATATATCTCACAGACAGATTGAATTAACTTCCACAGGCAGGATTTTATTTCTCCAATCTGGCACAGAGTAACTGCTGTCCTCAGTTAAACTCTAAGTAAATCTGTGAAAAAGAATGAAAGTCCTCCTCTTTTCAGATGAGCAAGACTGCTTTGTTTTTTCCTCATCCACTGTTGCTATAGCTTCACCTCTCACTGCAGCTGGGCCTCTTGTTTTCCTCAAACTGGTTTGGATGGGTGAGCTCTCAACCAAGATTTCATCTCAAGATCGCAGGGCTGGCTGCAGCAATGTGGATGAAATATGAGGCCTTGAAGTATGGACAGGAGAATTTCCTACCTTAGTGTTGTGAAGGCAAACAGACAGGACAGAGATTTAGTTTTCCCAGTGCTACAAGTTCTAATCTTCTCAGTACTATTTTCATCATTCTATACCATCAATGGAGAAATTCTGCTTTGTGACATGGGACAGGATTAAAGACCAATGCCCTGTTTATGACGGGTTTGACACATACACACTTGACACTATTTTAGCACTGCACAAGTGGATTTACATGCATAGGTGTTGCAAAGATTTATATCTTATTTCCAAGGATGCAAAACATCTGCATGGTGATGCAGATGAATGTTTGACTGTATAGCTTTTCTTATCCTGAACGTAATGGAGGAGGAAAGAAATGAAAACTGCCCAAATTCGTAGTGAAAGAGAGACTAGCATATGTTTGTAAATCCTGAATTCAGACCACAACTCTTTCTCCTGACGGATGTTCTCAGGTTCATTGATGTATGCGCTACTGCCACTTGAAAGATTACGTTTAGACTCCAGAGATCCATTTAACTCCAAAATTATTTACAATGAAATTCACAGTAAGTTTCTTGACTGAAGTTTAAAACCTTGCATTTTTATGTTCTGCCATATTTCTATATCAGACTATCAGTGTGTCCAAGGGTAAACGGTCAAATTCTGCACACTCAACAGTGCAGCGATAAATTTAGTATAGCTACTGTAATTGCTTCTCCCCAAAACGCCAATGAAAATGATGAATATGGCAAAACTCCTCACTAACATCTCACCATTTCCAAGAAAACTACATCATATACGGGTATTCATTTGTTAATTGTCATACAGTCAAGTGCATGCAAATGATGTACAATGTGGATCTACTAAAGAATATTGACATGCAAATGATGTGTTCTATCAAGTCTAAAAGGATCAAGAGAACGTTTGGTTATTTCCAGCTCAGTGCAGAATAAGATTCCGTTGACTTTGGAAGAAAATAAAAATAAAAATAAAAATAAAAATGGATTTGAGAATGGGTTCCCAAAGGTAAAACTTGCACTAGCAGCTGTTGGAGAACTTTTCCTCTGGAATGACTTTCCAGTTAAAAGGAATATTTTAAGGGAATATATTGCTGCTGGTTCTTGTTGGAAATAAAGATGGCAGTTGTCTGGAACCTATCCGCAAATATCCTAGGAATTTAGAATTGTAGAAAAGAATACCTGAATCATTAAGGTTGGAAAGATCACTAAGATCATCTAGTCCAATCATCATTCCATCACCACCACGCCCACTAACCATGTGCCTCAGTGACACATGTCCATATTTCTTGAACATCTCCAGGGATGGTAACTGGGCAGCCTGTTCCAATACCTCGCCACTCCTTAGAAGAATTTTTTCCTAATATCCAGCTGGAGCACAAGTTGGATATTTAGTGTCAGGCAGTGACATGGACAAAAGTGCTAGAAGGTTTTTGGCACTTTTGTGCCTTTGGGAATCTCAGCATGTTTTGCCTCATCTCCACTCCAAAAGAGTGAGTGCTCTAGCTCTTGCCTCCGCTTTCTCTGGAACTGGTATCATCTTTGTTCATCCCATCTACCATCACAAGAGAAAAGAAAGCAACCTCTTGCTTAATAAATTTTGGTAAACCGACAAAAGTCAGATGGAAAGAAAAAATGCCAGTTTTTAGAGGACACCTTTTTAAAAATTAAACAGCTTTGTTTTGTGACCAACCAGCTTCTGCTCTGAGCATAAAAAGAAATGTTGCTATTTTCTACTTAGTTTATGCATTCCCTCATTGCCAAACGAAATTTTTAAGCAGGGACAAATCATCCTATATGTTATAGACTCCTCCAAGGGGATGACAACAGGCAGAGCTTCAGCACTTTTTGGAATAAGTGAAAAAATACTGCCCCTGTAAGGCAGCTCTGATTAGATACTATAAATGGAAACAGCTGACATCACCACTCACTTGAAAACCGTAGTGTTAATATTTCAATTCAAAAAGGAGTATTTTTAGTGAGCATGTGGGAAAGGATGTTGTAGCTGATATAATGCACTCAGCTTTTTCAAAACTCTTCTGACAAGATTGAAAGATTATGACGGGAACTAAGCTGTCATGGGATAAGAAGGAAGGTCACCTCAAGGTTTAGGAATTGCTCAGAGACAGAAGACAGCGTAGGATAAACGGCCAGTTCTCACAATGGAACGGGATTATCTGTAGATCCCCAGAGAGACCTCTGCTCAAAGTTGGGAGGTTCAACATCTTCCCAAATGGTACAGAACAAGAGATGAAGAGTGAGATGATAGCATTTGCTGAGGTAAATTTTGAGGCTATAAAATAAGAGCCTTAACTCAAACTGTCTGAGAAAAGTAAAAAATTCTGAAAATCACAAGTGGATGGGTGATTTTAATGAAACAATAGTTCAGTGCCTCTAAGTGCAAAGGGGAAAATAATTTTGGCTAAAATAGCTTGACCTATCAGTACACTGAGGTATGTCACTTTTATATAACATCATAGAATCATAGACTGGCTTGGTTTGGAAGAGACCTTAAAGATCATTGAGATCCAACCTCCCTGCCATGGACAAAGCTTCCAATCACCAGGTCAGCCTGCTCAGAGCCCCATCCAGCCTGGCCTTGAACACCTCCAGGGTTGGGGCATCCTGTAAGATGAGGATAAAGATCTTTTACTGTCTTTTATTCTTGGTTTGGCAATAACTTCAATGCCAATGAAGCTCCTCAGGAACACTGCAGAGACTAAATAAAAGTCAAGCTCAGATATTTCTGGGAATCTGTCAGGTCTGAATTACAGGGATGTGGATCAAAGAATCTGTGGTTCTGAGTGCTGAGGATTTTTTATTCCAAAGGCATTTTACCTTAAGTGACTCTGATCTTGACATTAAGCCATAATGCCTTGCCGAATTAGAGAGTTACTTTGCTCATCAAGATGTTTACTCAAATTCCTTTTGCAAAAGTAAATGGCAAGTTCCCATGAACATAAAACAAGAACTCTAAAATCAGCATGAAAGATACAAAATATCGCCACATAGACGAGCAGCAGTGGAAACGGACTGGTGAAGTCTGCTTACATCAGAGTTTTTGTCCAAAACTAGATGGCACTTTTGAAGTGGGTCTCCTGCTTGTCTCTATTTGCATTGCCAGCAACCTCAGTGTGTGCAAATGGATTCCTTTTGGATAAAAACAATCTCGCAGATGTGGTGGAGGAGTGTAGAGTGGATCTAATGCCCTTTATTGCTAGTTGGTATACAAGGATTTGAACCAGTAACCAGGCTATAACATCATCTCATACTGTACACAGGCTGAAATGACTGTCATTAATGGCTCTGCATGAGAGGGAAAACAAATGATGAAAGAGAAGCAGCTAGGGGTGACTGCAGGTCTAACTGAGCTCAGCTCAGTCTTGAGTAATATGGTGAAAATAGCTATGGACCGTCATCTCTAAAAAAGCAAGATAAATGAACAGTATGCTAGCAGTTATTCTGGGTCATCTAGATATCGTACTTATATTTTTAATGTGCTCAAAGCTTAAGCTGCATTTAGCTCAGCATGAACCACTTCCTTTCAAGTGAAGTTAGAGGCATCATTGGGAATTTCTTTCTCTCTTTCACAGTAAAGTATGGGTAAGTTTTGTCTGTGTTTGAATGAAACAGATTCCTAGAACCACATGAAAAGACCACTGTCATGTGCCAGTATGCAATAGGAAGTACAAAGGTGGTGAGAGCACAAGCAGCAGGGAAAGCTTTTATACTTGCATTCATACACAGGTACTCATTCACTGGACAGACTGAATGAATTTTTGGATCCTCTCTTCCAGATGGGAAGAGGCTCCATATCAAAAAATGCTACACAGTGTTTCTATAGCCAAGGAGGAAAACCTGGATTCTCAGTCTGACCAAAAGGATCCATTCATTTCTTGATTCAAGGCTCACATGATAAACTGAAGTTCTGATATCTCAGGAGGTAGCAGGTGCTGAAATTAATTCAGTGCCTTATATAAAAGCTAGACTTCTCCACCTATGATGGTATGTAGTGATTTGCTTTAATACTGTGATTCAGATATCACAGCTGGCTTATTCTCGACAATGATGTCCCTCCCACTACAATCCAAAGCTGATTTAAAAAGTCATTTCTGCCAGCTGACCTTGAATATAACCTATACATCAAATCCTAAACGGACACAATGGGAAAGAAGTGCATTTTTATCTAACAAGAGAACACAAACTAGATCTAAGATTTCAGCTCGGAGTTGAGTAGACCCAGGGAAAATCATTTGACTGAATAAGTTCAACTTCATGCCAGATGTTTCTCGGCTACTTAGAAGCAAATATTAAACTAAGTAATCCCTTGGAACAAGCTTTAAAAAGCTTTCATTAGTCATTAAACCCTTTCTCTGCCTCATTAAATCTAGTAGTGTAATCTGGTTTTGATTAGCCACATTGTTAAACATCCACTGTCAAACACTGATAAGGGGGGAGAAATTGCTTTACAGATCACAGACGTAATTATGTGTCTCATCACAGCTGATAAAGTGTGAAAAATTACCTTCAGCCCCACAGAAATCACCCCAGCACAGTTAGCACGAAGTAATCTAACTAGACATTCATATCTAGAAGGTACAGATTAATCCATCTCAGGGGTTTTTGATACTTTACTACCACTCTGAGAATATTCAAACCAAATCTCAAGATTTGTGGGAAGGAAATCGAAGCAACTGAATTGATTGTCCTAAAATACTACAAACTAGTAATAGAGACAGATTTGAGTAAGTTTCAATAATGCTTGAAAGCAACACAGTTTCATACGTGAATTGCCAGATCAAGCTTAACTGTAAGCATATATTGAAACACATACATATTTTTCTTCAGAATAATTTTAGTGAGATCAGTGCATTTCCATTCAAATCTGGAAGCATATTGTAATATTATTATCAATCTCAGTGAAATCTTTAATTAAAAAAATCAGATGGCTGCCTGCCTGGTTGCAACACCAAAGGAGCCAACACAAATTTTGTGTACACTGTGAAACAGGCGTAATTATGCTGCCAGTAGAGTTGCAGATGGTTAGCATCGAGAGCACAAAAGCAGGGGTCAAAGCGTAGCCAGAGCTCACAGCTTTCTAACCAAACGTTCACCAGTCTCCTCTTTTATACACATATTTTCTGTGAAGGGGAAAAAAATGTTCACGGTTTAGAGCCATGGAGCTTTTTAGTGTTTCTGCTTTATGACACATGCTATAACTTCCGAGCTATTTTTCCCCAGATGCTAAGGCTGTGCTACACTGAAAACTGTATTCCTGGTAACAACAGTAAAAGTCCCAGTGTGGATTTTGTTATTATTATATTCCTATCATAAGGATGCATGAAGAAGCACCATGCTCACAGGTTCCCATCCTGATGCGGGATTTCAACCACCTGTATGTCTGCTGAGAAAGCAACATGGCGAGCTGTGAGTAATCCAGGAGACTCCTGGAGTCTGTTCAGGATATCCTAACTCTCCAGTTCAGGTACTGGACAGACCAACCAAAGCTGAAGCATTACTGATTTCCTTGGACATGAAGAAAGCTGAGGTACTCAAAAAGTTGTTTGCCTCAGTCTTCACTGCCAGTCAGGCTTCCTACACCTTTCACATCCCTGAACCTCTATGCAGGGGTTGGGGAACCAAAATCGCTCCCACTGTAAGTTAAGAGCAAGTTTGAGATGACCTGGTGGGATTTAAGAGGATAATAACAAAATAATAAAAGAGAGGAGGTTTATATTATGTTTATAAATAATAATAAAAATTATTTTAAATATATATAAGGATTCTGTTAGCTTTTGGTTTGACAGCAAAGGTCAAATTTTCCTTAGGAAAAATGAAATAATCTTATATGACCAGGCTGCATGGATGCTTGCTTGCCATGACTCCTGAAGCACAGCAGGCTAATCCATTGGCTGAAAGTCTGCAATGTGGATTGTCCCTACAAGATTTTCAGAGATAAGCATCTCTTAGGAACATCATAAAATCCTCACGGCAATCAATAATGCTACAAGAAAGACAGTTTTGGATCTGCTGCCAAAATCTACTGTTTTCTGTCCTCAAAGTGATTGTGGAGCTTCTCTTCTTCACCCATCCCAAGGTCAGCAAAATTCATACCTTCACACACAAAAAGGAAAGTAGACTTGAAAGAAGTCAAAAGATAAATTGCCTATCAGACTGCTGAAAACTATATTGTATTTGTCTGATCTCCTACTATGGGTATACATTTGCAGAAGATAGCACCAGCATATAGGATTCCAGTTACCAGGGTAGAGCTAACCAAGATTTCAGGGCTGAGAGGGTTATATCTTGAATAAATTTTCTCAGGAACAGGAAAAACAGGAAAGAACAATCCAAGATGATACTATAATAGATCAAGTATGTCCAAATTCAACTTTGGTGAATATCTTTGTGATATATACATTTTCTTTTCATCTCTCTGTGTATGCAACATTAGTATGAAACTCAATTTTTTTAACCTTCTCAGGTTGCAAGTGAAGAAAATCCATCAATTCAACTCATCAGCATGAGTTGATGGATATATTCTACTTCTCTCCATTACACTTTAAAAATAAGGACTATTTATCTTTATCTTACATTAAACATCTATGGAGAACCATAAAGCACTTCAGAGAGGCTAAAAAAGGCAGAATTCAATAGAAATGTTTTCTTTCTAACCACTGCATTTTTTGCATTATGTTTTCCAAAGTAAAAGAGAGACCACTTTCAAAGAATATACCATGAAATTTACTACGCATTGACCAATATTATGGGCACTACATGAACCTACATCGCTATTTAAACAACACACTTTAAGCGGCATTTTAGTGGTTTGGTTACAAATACATCTTATTAATTTTCTATCCTAAAGACAAAAATAAAATCTAACCACAAAATACCCTTTGCTACTATGTGAGTTTAATTTGCTTGCTGTGTCCCATTTGGCTAGAAGTAAAAGCTGTTTTGATTCAGAAGCATTTTCTTTCTGCAGGGCCGAGTAAGTCTTCCTTTATAGAGAAACAGTTTCAAATTAATTAGCAAGCTGATGTAAATCACTTAATTTGTTTTTTGGTTGTAGTTTCTCTTTGTGTATTTTTGTTTTGTTTTGTTTTGTTTTTTATTTCTCTTTTTTAAACAAAGTTGTTCTTAAAACTTAAAAAAAAGGTATTGATTTTAATGTAGAATTAAATGCTAATTCCCCTACTAAAAGGTCAAAAGAGGCATTCAGGCACATACATCCTGAAATCAATTGTTTTGTAGACAACAGAGTTAATGAGGCTTGATTTCCTCTGATTTGAGGTAATATGTCCCCCATGTATTTCTTACATTTCAACAAGAGCCCAATCTTGAAATACTTGCTGTGGCCCTCCTTCTGCAAAATTCCTTGTTCTTCTCAATATCCACCATCTCCTTCCATAGCAACTCAAGGTCTAAGTGTACTTAGTAAATATGTCCTACACACCTGTCAGCTTCCCCCCAGGTTCTCAAAGCCCTATCACCATGACTCCTACTTTCTTTAACTACCACCTAAACAAGAATGTTAACATGCCCTAAGAGCTACTGACACACTGATTAGCTGAGTGGCTACTAACAGAATAAGTAATGCCTAAGTTCTCTCTTCCCAGTGGCTGAAGCGTAAGGAATATCGCCTTCTTACTACGTAGTGGCCATTTACACAAACTTCAGAGGAGCTGAATATTCCTGGACTCTTCTTTTCTGTCAAACAGGGTAAAAATAACCAAAATTACTTCTGAAAACAGAACTGAGATAAGAATGACATGAACCTTGTTTTCTTGGGAAACTGGAGAGGGAAAAAGGAAATTCAGTCTTACTTAACTGCAATGATTTTCAATTATGAAATGGTAATTCAGAATACATTTGTTCTTTGATGCCCCTTGTTTCACTTCCAGGGCAATTCAGAAGCTGAGGGGAAAATATGATGGCAGAGTCTCTGGTTGCTAAAAATGGACTAAAATTTAGGGAAGTAGCAGCTCATCCCATTCCTGCTTCACAATCTTATTTGGTCTCAATGCTAACAACAGCTAAAAATTAGCCTTGATATTTTAAAGGGTGCCTGTCCGAAATATCTGGAACAGTTCAGAGCAGCTGTACTTAGAGGAACAAGAAATCTTTCTGTTTTCTCTCATTTTCCCCACAATGTCACTTGTCTGAGATACCTTGTTCAGAGTTCTCTCTTCCAACATTTTCAAGGAGTGGCATTAGTATACCAACTCCAAAATACAGGACTTTTGTATTATGCTGGGAAATTCACTCATGTATGGCAGAGTAAAGCAATGTCTCTCACTCCCAGAATACATCACATTCTTTCAGTGTTGTTCTTCATGAAAATGAAAGCACTGAAAGAATACATAGCTTTTTCTGCTACCTTTAATTCAGTCAGAATAAACATAATTCTTGTCTTCTCTTGTTTTTCAACAATAAGCCATCTTTTAAGCTAAACAGTAATTCTTTGGGAAAAAAAATGACAACATGTTACTCAAATGGCCCCCCCCCCACTCTCATTTGGGCTTTACAGAGTAAACAACCTAGAAAAGAAAAAAATTATATAAGCAATATACTTACAGAAAATACACCAGACTACAGAGGCATAACAAAGTTTATGGTAAGAATTGTAATGATATTTCCAATTTCAGCTAGATAATACTTACTCTACATCTAAGATTATGAAAACAACTCAGGTATACAGTCTACAAACAGAGGGACTATTTAAGAACATTTCAAATTAAGGGAGGCACTTCTTCATTATTTTCAAAATCAACATAACTTTTCATTGTCTCTGTAATCTTCTCTGGTTGTAGCTTAATAGGTCCCTGTCCAATTCGTTCCTTTTCTGGGATTATCTGTGTCACATCTGGGAATGAATATTTACTAGGATCCACTTCTAATTTCTCAACTTGTCTGCTCCTGAAACAAGAAGGAAACAAATGGAAAAAAAACTTTATTTCAGTGTCAAAAATAACAGGAATGTTTTGGATACCTGTTCATAAACTCATTGTTTTCGGAGTGAGAGTTGCTACTGAGTCCAAATAAATGAGGATTAAGAGTTCTTATTACTTGGAAATTGTTCACTACAATAACTCAGTGTAAACAATAACTACTACAAAAGTACAACAAAATCTTTATTTTTTACAACAGAATCTCTGTCTTACAAAGAATAAACACTGATAGTTAATTTTTTGGCATCTATAATTTGCCTCGTATCAGGACATGAAGATTGTTGGTGTCATATTATAAATGACTGGCTTCCGATGTAAGACAGGATTTTACAAGCATAATTGCTCTTTCATCTTTCTGTTCATTGTTATTACACTAAGTAATTATTAATTACAAGATGACAGATTCATCTTTGGAAAGCAGAAGTACTCCTTTATTTAGACAGAAAATGTAATTGTACTAATTTACGTGCTTGTATCAGCTAATTCATAGGTTTTGTTAGTGTAAATACTAATAATGTTTGTATTATGAAAAAAAAAAAGAAATAGTATTAGAAAGGCTAGAAGTCTAAAAGAATCTCCAGATTCAACCACTATTAAGGAAATTCTTTTAGATCACACTTAGAGATGTATACAGTCCACTCATTAAGGCAACCAAACAACACCACATGATGATCAAAGATTTGAAATATACTTTGTCCTGCAGCATTTAAAGCAACTCTTTTTGTTGTTGTTTGCTTGTTTTCTAATAGAAGAGCTAAATTGTTTGAACAGAAAAAATATAGCCTGTTTTCAAGTAACTTGCAGCTGTTTACAGACAAAAAAAAAAAGGCAAATGGGAATTTCACTGCACAATGATCTAATTTCTGAAAATTCCAACATGGTTTATCTTTGTACTAATTTTACTATTACACTAAGAACTACTTTGGGTCAAAGTTCCAAGCTAAACATTACAAAAGACAGTACATTACTCTACGAGATGTGAGAAAATTCCTTGTTTACCCAGGAGATCAGAAAGGCTTATTAGAACTAGAACAAAAGAAAACATAGCAGAGTTACTGGATGAAAGAATGCATTGCTTTGATGACAAAATAGGTAATGAAAATATGTAAATAAAGTATATCAAAAGATTTTTAATTCAAAATACACCATCTTTAGTACTTAAAGGGTTTTGTCAAGAAGCTTCCGAAGTCTGACAGTGCTTCTTCATTAGTCTCCCAGCTCATGCCTGCGTGTCAGATCTGTCCAAGTTATGGAGAAATGAAGAGGCAGGTTTCTTCACCTACACTAGCAACAAGGAAAACATGACGAGCAGAAGAGGTAGTAGTCAGCCTAGCCACCTCTTTCAGCTTTATGCCACTAGAATTTTCTTGTTTTAAGGGAATTATTTGCTCATTTTGCTGAGCAGAAAATGCCCAGAGAAGTCCGTGCCTTAATAATCAGAACAACCTTTTCTCACAAGTGATGAAAACAAAAGCTACTGAGAAAATGTATTATGAAGAAAGATACAAGAAAACTGTTATTTCTTTACTCTGAATATTCTTCCATTTGTAAGGTTAGATTTTTAACTATACTACACAGTTGAATGACATAAAAGTGGATTCATTTTGTGGCAGCATTCCAGAAAATGTTCATCCCTTTGAGTTAAGAAACATTTCTTTTTCCTCTGCGATTTGTGAAAAGTGCTGTCACCTTGAAGGACTTCATAAGTAGCCACTGGGGGATTCCAGAAAGAACACACTCTGTCTGGAATATTAATATAATCACTAATGATGAGTCACTAATCTTAAGCATCTCAGAAAAAAAGTAAAATTAATCAACCTCAGCATGTGCTTCAGTCACATGGTAGAAAAGATTTACCTTCATTTGATGTGTTTTAATTAGTAGCAGTAATTTACATTTGTTCTAAAATTGTACAAATTGCTAGTCATGAAAATACAATCAACACTATGGATTTTGAATAATTCATTGCTTAGTAGGAGAATAAACTTCAATACACCAAAAACTAATTAACCGTGAGTATCATAAGTAACAGTCCACATCAACAAGCTAGTCACTTGTCATTCTCAAAATTTTATCAGCTAATGTTATTTAGAATTATCTTCTAGCAATGACAATAAGAAAGACTGAGAATCAAGCGAAGGTCAGATATTCTGTACTTGTTTAGTACACCTCATGGTACTTTCTCAGCTATCATGATAGAAATGTTTGGACAATTACAAGACTTAATTATGCTGAAGTCAGTACATCTATGATGCATACACAAGTCACTCCGAAATTACTGTCTCCTATTTATTTCCATGGAAACTACAACAGATACAAAGAGCACAATAACACTGTTGGATAGGGCAAACTCACAGCTACAAAATACTATTTTTCCACATAGTCACCACCATTAGCTGTGCATTTTCATCAGCTATTAATAAGAGCCTCCATGCTGCATTTGTAAATATCTTCACGGCCATCCAAAATATGGTTTGTGTCTCATGTCATTGTTGCCACTGCTGAAACACACCACCCACTGCCTCACTGTGATCACATCCACTGTTTGGTCTCTGTAAACATTCAGCAAATGTCAATGAATGTATGTTGCTGCCACTTCTTCTGCATGAAAGAATTCAATTCCACACCTTTGTTTCCTATGCGTTTCCATGTCAGATGCTATTTTTTCAGACTGCCCCTCTGCTGCCATCTGTTGCATGGGAACAGAATGTAATAGAATATTGCTGGGAAGATTCTACTGCCATACCACCAATATCTACCTCTGATATTGTGGGTGAACACAGTAAAACAGGAGGCATTACTTTCAGAACAACCAATGCCCATTTCCTGGAAATATGCTCTTCTCATCATACATCCATGCAAAAAATAGTATGACTACTGATGATGTCATGACTATCTGAAAAATTCTGGAAGAAAGAATGAGATCATCTAAGGATTTTTTTCCATGTAGTTCTACCTAGGAGAGTAAAAAATATTCTTCTTGCTAATGCTTTTCCATAAGCAGTGGTACAATAGTGATGAAGACAATAACATTTCTTGCAGGACCAACTACAGCATATCTAGAATCCTCAATATTCAGAAATGATTTCAATTTCAGGCACTGCTACCTGCTGTTGAGTGATCTCTACTCAAGGGAGAATGATGGTCTAAAGATTAGATCATCATACAAAATAAATAATATTGAATTAAGTGCTTTATTTTTTTTTATGGCATTTCTTTCCCTAAGAAAGTTTATTTCTATCTGTACATAGTTGAAAGATGCTTTAAAAAAGGAAAAGACTTCACAATAAAGAAATGACAGTCAGTCCTTCAATTTTGCATAACTATAGCAGCCTGCTGATCAATCTGGTGTGTGACACAGCACAAGTCTGATAATTTGATCTTTTTTTTTATAATTTACACTTTTGTTCACACCATTCTTAATTCCAGTATTTGATATTTTAATGATTTGACAGTTACATTTTCTGGTTTCAACTTCTGAATTTCAATAAAAGTTTGAATTACTGAAGATTTTTCATACTTGTGATCCAGAAAATACACTCTGGCATTTGATTGGAAGTTTCTTTTCTTGCATCAGCATTTCCAATGACATTTTCAAGGTATGACCAACAATTTTGGAGAGCCAATAGTAGCATCCAGGTTTCAGCTTCACTGTTCTGTCCCTTACCTTTGTTTTCACAATCATTTCAAGACATCAAATATCAAACTGATCTTGTCTGTTAGTAAGAAACATGCTCCATTATGTTCAATATACAAATCCATCTTAAATCATATTTTTACTTCTTAATTGTCCCAGAAAAATAAAAAGCACTGCTAAATTTATTAGTCAAAGCTGAGTCCTTAAACATCAAGGAAGCTTACACTGAAAACACTTTACTCTAAAAAACTGTTAAGACCTCGTTTACAAAGTTCTGAAACATTATAAAAACACTGTATAGTATGCCTATGCTGTCAGTCTTTTATCCTTGTCACATATGGACATCTTCAGATGATTTTAGATTTTAAAGATCAAGAGCTAACTAAACAGTATTTCTGAGAATTTTCTGAAGTGTCCTCACCCTCACACAGTTATGGATTATTAGACATTTCTGTGAGCAAATTAATTTTCAAATAACTTTTTAGGCAAATTACCTTTTTTTCCTCTGTGTTAGTCAAATGATAGAGGTGTATACACTATATTTTGATTAGCTCTGGGCCTCCATGAAAATACAATTCAATCTACACTTTAAGCTTAACAGTGAAAAAAAAAGCCTTTTTAAAATGTTGCTTAGTCAGACCTAATCTACTTTCTGTTTAAAAAGTCAGTTGAACTACTATTTCTATGTTTTCTCCTATTTCAGACAATGTAACTTGCTTCGAGAGCAAGAATTCTCAGTAACTTCATAAAAGATGTAGTACTGCATCAATGTGATGGATACCACAGGTGGTGCAGAAAAGAGTAAAAATGGCTTCTTTTATTTGAAAAACAACTAGTGACTTATATAATATTTCTTATCTATTGCTTATACATTACTAAAGCTCTTGTGAGCTGCTCTTGGCCAATCGCCATAGTACACATACTGTCCATGCGTATCCGGGTCCATGTAGGTGTTCCATAGCCGTAGGCAGCCAGTGCTGTCAATCCAGTCAGAGTCAGCCAATGGCACGCATCATGGGGAGGGACCTCTCACTGTAACAACCTGAGCTCTGCAGAAACGCATCTGGTAACACTCAGTATAGGAGAGACATGGACCTGTTGGAGTGTAACCAGAGAAGCACCATAAAAATGATCCAAGGGATGAAATGTGTCCCCTACAAGGAAAGGCTGAGAGAGCTGGCGCTGTTCAATCTGGAGAAGACAAGTCTCAAGGGAGACCTGAGCGCAGCCTTTCAGTACGTAAAGAGAGCTATAAGAAAGAAGGGGACAGATTCTTTAGCAGAGTCTCTTGTGACAGGACAAGGGGAGATCGATTCAAACTAAAAAAGAGGAGACTTAGACTGGAGATAAGGAAGAAGGTTTTTATGATAAGGATAGTGAGGCACTGGAACAGGTTTTCTGGACAGGTGCTTGATGTCCCATTCTTGGATACATTCAAAATCAGACTGGACAGGGTCTGAGCATCTGATGTCCCTGGTAATCACAGGGGAGATGGACTAGATTACATTTAAAGGTCCCTTCCAACTCAAATTATTTTATGACTCTATGCAAAATATTATATCAGAATTTTGGTGGTTAAATTCAGCTTACTGTTAAGTGAAATACAAATACAAAAACAAGAACGAGTATCATGACATATTGTCTCGCTTTGGCATTGGCCACCACCAACCAACCACCCAGTCTGGCCGTGGCACTGCATCATTAGGTGGTGCCAAGAGGTGATGTC
>JANHGO010000063.1:12068901-12097074 GCA_024606505.1 Aquila spilogaster | reverse complement strand
GCCTTTCCTCATAGGAGAGATGCTCCAGTCCCTTCATCATCTTCATGGCCCTTTACTGGACTCTCCAGTATGTCCACGTCTCTTGTACTGGGGAGCCCAGCACTGGACACAGTACTCCAAGTATGTCTCACCAGTGCTGAATAGAGGAGAAGGATTTACCTCCCTCAACCTGCTGGCAACACTCCTAGTGCAGCCCAGGATACAATTAGCTTCCTTTGGCAGAAGAGGACATTGCTGGCTCATGTTCCACTTGGTGTCCACCAAGATTCCCGGGTCCTTTTCTGCAAAGCTGCTTTGCAGGATCCAAGTTTTTGGATCCACTGACAACGAAGATACTAGAACATGCAGCCCTCCATTCATGCATATCTTTGTGTGTCCCAGCTACACAAGTAGTTTTTAACCAAAACAAGGCAAAGCTCAGAACATCAACTCAGTTACTCCATAGAGCTTCTCTCTCCTCAGGTGTCACAAGTATCTGTGAATCATGACATTCTGAGGTGAAGCAGGCTCCACCCACTCAGGCTAGGTAAAATATATAGGTGTAGCTAAAATATCAACTTAGGTGAAATGTAGCTGAAATATAAAGTTAATAATGGAACAAAGGCAGTTCTCAATCACAGTATAAAGAGATAATATTCATTTTGCTGATTTAGGTATGACTTTCTAGGCAGGCAGCACAGTTGAATATATCCAGAGACTCTTTGAAATACTTACATTTTTTAAAGCACTGATCAGCCACAAAGAGACTAGCAAGACGTATGAG
Organism: Aquila spilogaster; assembly: GCA_024606505.1. Lineage (NCBI taxonomy): Eukaryota > Metazoa > Chordata > Aves > Accipitriformes > Accipitridae > Aquila > Aquila spilogaster. Next base: position 12,096,311 of record JANHGO010000063.1, on the reverse strand, counting down.
TAATAAAAGCAGGTTATGGCACAGAAAACTGATGGTACTTAAAATATCCAAAATACAGGTAAATAGTAAACAAAACTGTTCAGAAACATTTGAAAATGACATTATCCAAAATGGCAAATGTCAAAGCCTCCGTTTCAAAGAAATAAATTTAGGAAAGCATGAATTCTCATATGAGTGAATTTTGAACATTAACAAAATATGGATCTTAACCAAATGAGTACAATTTTCAGCATTCTTCAAGCTCATGGTTAAACTGCATGCTTGATGCTAGAGTGACAGTTTGTGATTTAATGAGAGGCTGTCCATATAGGGAAAGACAGATGGTATGGGACTGGAGTGTAGAAGAAAACATAGAAGGTATAGAACCACAAGTGGAAAAAGCCAAAAGCTGAAAAATAACTTCTTAGTTACAACTACTAGTTGCATAGTCTTAGAATTAAATCAGGTCACAAAGAAATGACCACAAATAGCTGCTGAAGGTTCCTCCTTCAGAAGAAAATGCTGTAATTGATATATCATGGCTTATTCATATGTAGCACTATGTCCCACTGCTCCTACACAGCAGAGAAACTTACTAGAGGCCTGAAGGGTAAGGTTGGAGCACTAAGTATTTATTTTTTCCTATAACTATCCTTGGGCAGGGTTACCCTATTTCTCAAAGCCAAAAATATATGATGTAGTCCTAGAGGCCTTAAAAGCAGCCGAACCCTCCAAAGGCATAATGGCAGAAGAGCAAGATGTTGAAGTTGATTAACCTCTCCCACAGCTCCGAGAACCCCACCATATAATCCATTCTCATCTCCAGAACACTACTTTCCTAAAACTTCCAGCTCCCTGTCTGCTCCATCTCTGCTCTTTCTGCAGGTCCAAGAACTCAGTCTTGCACCAGAGGACATCAAGTCCCACCTTAAATGCCTTCCTGTTCCTGCCACTGTCCCACCTGTTATGCCCCAAACCTGAAGATACCTCTGCCACTCAGATTCTCTCTGCCCCTTGTCTTCTATTCTGGTTTCGTGGTTTAACCCCAGCCCGCAGCTAAGCACCAGGCAGCCGCTCACTCACTCCTCCCATGTCGGGATGGGGGAGAGAATCAGAAGGGTAAAAGTGAGAAAACTCATGGGTTGAGATAAAGACAGTTTAATAGGTAAAGCAAAAGCCATGCACACAAGCAAAGCAAAACAAGGAATTCATTCACCACTTCCCATGGGCAGGCAGGTGTTCAGCCATCTCCAGGAAAGCAGGGCTCCATCACGCATAATGGTTACATAGGAAGACAAATGCCATAACTCCGAATGTCCCCCCTTCCTTCTTCTTCCTCCAGCTTTATATACTGAGCATGATGTCATATGGTCTGGAATACCCCTTTGGTCAGCTGGGGTCAGCTGTCCCAGGTCTGTCCCCTCCCAACTTCTTGTCCATCCCCAGCCTACTCACTGGTGGGGTGGGGTGAGAAGCAGAAAAGGCCTTGGCTCTGTGTAAGCACTGCTCAGCAGTAACGAAAACATCCCTGTATTATCAACGTTGTTTTCAGCACAAATCCAAACCATAGTCCCATACCAGCTACTATGAAGAAAATTAACTCTATCCCAGCCAAAACCAGAACATCTGGTTCACACTGCTGCATCTTCCCTGTATTTAAGCTCTAATGCCCCCTAAGCTTCCACTGGTTGCTGGCTGGCCACCCCTTACCTCTCTCACTGCTTACTTCAGTAGGGCAAGTTGACCTCCATGTCTTCGACTGTTCCTCATTACTGGTCATTCCTTCACTATTCTCTGATTTTTTGGCAGATGTGTGGGACCGGGTAGGAGATGTCCTGATTCCACCTTTGATTCTACCTCATCTACTCATTATGTCATCCCGCAAATCAAAATACCACTTACGTATCCAGGATACAAGGTACATTTACTGAAACCATAGGAAGACACAGAGTGGAAAGGAAATAAAGTGGACATACCTATCAGTTTCCTCTCATTTACACTGCAAGAACTGGGATGGGCAGGGAAGAGAATACAAAACCCACTTTAAGCCAATTTGCTTTTACTTGCCAGCAGAATTCTCATCTGACTTGAATCCTGATCAGCATGACACCATACAGGCAAACTTCAGAGCACAGGGGAGATAGGAGAGCACAGAGTTGGGGGAATATGACTTCTACGCAGGCTTCTTTTAAGTACTAGGGACTGCTGTGCAGCATTTTTCAGTTAAAACACCATGTTGCCACAACCCTCTTTCTCTGTGTTTCCATATACTTTGTACAGCTGGCCAGTGGATCCTTTCCAGCCAGGGAGAGCATGAAGGGAAAATGAATTAAGGAACTCTTGTTCTGATCACCTGAGATGTGACAGTAGTATATTATCCTTGTCCTTGAACCAAAATGTAATCTTCATACATATGTGTGCCACACAAATTTTGAAAAATTGATTTGTTTTTATTACTTCACAGGTGTAAAAAGAAAGTAGGTAAGTTGCTTATTTTCAGTTATTTAAAAAATCCATCTTCTTACACATTTTCACAATACTACATATTTTGCAGAGTCTCTTTTCATATATAAAAAGCTGGTTTTGTTGAAAATAAAGGAAATACAAATAGTTCTATTAATACTGATTTTCATAATGTTCCTTTAAAGGGATCTGAAATCATAAGGTTTGGCTCTATGATTAAATTGTCTCTCTGGAATGTTCCTTCTTTGGAAAATATGGCCTGATGGCAAAGGCTAGACTGAATAACTTTAGCTAGCCAGATGTTACCTGTCAGAAACATTCCCAAAGTACTCACAACATTTAAGTATCTTTGTATGATGCCGCCTCAGATTATTTTACATACCTTTGGCATGGTGACAACTAAATGACCAGTTGTTTGTGATCTTTTAGCAGAGCTGCTGTCTGGTTTCACTTCCTCAGGTAGCACAAACTGAAATGGCTATGAGAAAATATGGGATTGAAGTATATATATCATGCTAAAGTATCTCTTTTTTCTTTTTTTTGACCTGGACAGAACACATGCAGAAACATCACTATCGGATCCCTTGATCTTAAGCACAGTATAGGTCTAAATCCTCTCACTTTATACGTAATATTACTAATTCTAATAAATTATTAGCATGCTAAACAGCTTTTGCTTACAAGTATAGTCATATGTATTTTCCTGAATTGCTGTCATTCCTGAAGTGACATTTCTAAAGAAGGTTATAAAATGATGCTTGACTTATAGTAGCAATTAAATGAGAAAGATTATCCAGTCTATTTTAGACTTAAAGTAATTTTGATGTTTTGTTTATGCAGTTGGTACAGTCAAAAATAGGGATTTTGGTTTACTGTTTAAATACTTTGAATTTTTAAAAAAAATGATGATAAAATTAAAACCACTGAGAAGACAGAAAACCGTAATGACATTTTAAATGCCCTTTCAAAAGAATATACATACATTTGTTTCTCAGCTATAAATTCCAGATTGTGAAATTGCTAAATTCTAGCCTAGGGCAACTAGCAAGCTCTCTTCTTAAGTGAATTATGGTACACTGTGTGGGGGGAATAAGAAGAGAGAAGGAGAGAAAGAGAGTGAAATTTCATTTCAGGCTTTGCACATCTTATGCTTAGGACTTCCACAGTTTATGTGCAGTCCAAAATAATGCAAGTATGAAAGAACATTTTCTTCTGCATAGGTGCACATGGTTGGTAACTCATGAAAGTCAGATCCAGAGTCCACAGGATAACTGTGGTAAGCATTAACTCATGATTTGAAATGAATGTAGTAAGAAAACACTAACCTTTCCTTTCACCAGTACTCGTATGTAAGTTGGCTGGACATCAACATCGAGCAGAGAAGTGTCCAAATGTCTTCAGAATGAAATATAAATAAATGAATCAATCTACAATACAGTCCAGTAAATAAGCAGTGCAGACCATTTAGCTCTTTAATGAAGATTTCACGGTTTATAAACAATAAACTTCAATTTCAGTTATTAAGTTACATGAAATACCATTAGGATTTAATGTCTTTGGAAAAAAAACTTGATCTTCCTGTGTGTTCACAGAATGTCAATTAAAATAAAGTCTAAATTCTGTCAAGTCCATCACATCAGCTATTGTATAACTGCAAGAATTCAAAATCCTTGTGTAAAATAAAAAGGTCTTTCTTCTCTCAGTTTAGTGCTGTACATTAATATGAAAATTAGTCTATTTGTTGTTTAAAATTGTAAAAGTATTTTGCTACTTTTCTTTCTGAAGGCTTAACTATTAAATGTATAATAAGAGTTCCTTTTTTTGCACAGAATTTGCTGGGAAAAAATAAACAGAAATACTTTACATTCCCAGAAAACAGAGTACTTCTGAATTTCAGTACTGTCAAACAAAATTTCCTTATTTCCCTTCCTTTATAACGTTACTTCTCAGGTGAATTTTGCAAACTTTTCAGTCTGCATTTCTTACACCTGACCACAGAATATTACAATATATCCAACATTTTATTGCACCTGAACAGATTTTCTGAGGCTCAAAAAAACCCTAATTCTTATAACTCAGAAACATGGAGCAGGCCTCTTCTGAGGGAAATTAATGAGCTTTAAGGGAAGAACACCTGGCATAAATAGTGTTTCTGTGCTATAAAACTAGTTCAAGCTTTATTCTAACAAGTTCCTATTACGGGTAGATAAGCTTGCGGGTTTCCAACCCCTTCTTGAAGTGCGGGCAAGGCCACTGTACTATTTAGTCGTATATACTAACAAATAGTTATCAGGATTCCGTGACATATTTAGGCCTGGTTCAACCAAATTTCTTCCAGGCAATGACCTGGCACAGTTCAGGAAATAGCATGGGCCATGGACTCTTTCCAGTAAGCAAGGAAAGTAGGACAAGGCTACCCTACTCTGTCTTGGGGAGGAGAAGAATTTAACTAGGACATGAACTGCACTGGAGCTCTTCTAGGCCCAGAGAACTGGCAAAAAACCCATTCCCTACAACCCCAATCTGCAAATTAAGAATGGAAAAGATTTTATGTAAGTACAAAAGGACAGGTGTGGAGGAAACCTGCCTAGGACTACAGAAAACATCAATTCCAGAAGGGACTATTAGACACAGTCCTCATTCAGGAGTAACAGAACAGTCCGAAGGGTCTTTGGTTTATTCAGCTTCATTTCTTTGGCACAGGCTTCAAGACTGATTCCATTACCCTCTATGTTATTTGTTTTCCTCTTGAAAAGGAAACATGTCATGTCTCCCCATGACAGAGAGGAGTATAATTGAAACACTGTGTATTAGAACTTAAGAATGGCAAAAATTAAGAGGAAAAAAAAAAATCTGACCTGTAAACAGCAAGATCCAAGATGATCTGGTTGTTTTCTTCATCATCTTTCAAAGAGAAATGAAGCCTAATAATAATGACAAGAAACACCTCCAGGATAAATACAATTGGAGTGAATAAACAAACATTACGGCATATTTCAAATTCAACTGCTAGCAATTTTAGATTAATACAAATACCATTTGGACAACATGTCACATGATCATTTTAGAAACAGTTGCAATTTTCCTCATGAACAGAAAAAAATACTGGCATTTGAACCAGTCATTCTTACATATATTTTCTGTTCTCCCCACCCAACCCACAAGAAAAAAAAAAAAGAAAAAGAAAAAAAATACTGCTGAAGGTCAGTTAAAATTAAGATCAGTCTGTCAGTGCAGAAAGAGAGACATCTGCTGGTGAAATTCATCTGCTCTATTAATATCTTCATAGAAAAAACAGTTCATGAAAAGCATGAAAAGCCTGGAACTCGGTAATTCTAACCTTATCATATGTTAAAAAAAAAAATTGCATCTTTGTTCATAGCAATTCATTTGCCTAGAGTATAAATATCTGCCTGTGCATTTCCAAAGTAAAACATGAGTTGCACAATATCCTTGATTCTACAAGCTTTATAATATTTGTTGAAAATGAGAAGATTGTATTAGCTGCGTGTTTGTGATCTGCTGGCTCAGTTCTTAAAATTGTGAAAGAATCTTACCAGTTATAAATTGAAAATAACATCTATTACTACAACTGTAAGGAGATCTATTCTAGACTTACAAGTTCTGCTCATATACTCAAACATTTCCAATGTATTAGAGAAAAAACAGAATAAAGCCTATGTATAAATGAGAAGATTTTTATAAATTAGTTATTAGTATAGAATGAGAAGGTTTTGCTTAATGTAATTTATCTGGAATATTTCAGTGACATTAAAATACTTAGATACTTTGGGTTCAGGTAACAGAAATTCAAATATTAACAGTTTAGATGATACATTTTTTCAGCAATAAAAGTATTTGCCAGATATACTTTTACTCTTTGCTCTCCTGTATTCTGATACAGTCAATTTGCAAGAAAGCTTGTGGAGCTTTTAGCTTATCGGTATTTTTTAATGGAAAACTGCAAAGAACACAAACCAGCTTTGTTTCCCATTCATGCTTTTTTCTCTTATTGCATCACAAATTTTGAGAATTCACTAAAACATGAGGGGTAAAAAGAGAAAAGAATTGTAAAATTTTCTAGGAGGAAGCTTAATCAGAATTGAGGAAGAGAAATGGTCTGTTTTCAGCTGGATGAAGCCATTCCTCTTCCTAACCTTCCAAAAGAACACCAGAGAAGCTTGGACATTGCTATGGACATTAGACTTTTGCATTGGAGAAAAACTTTGGAGAACACCATCTGTCTACTTGTATCTCTTTATTTGTGTCTCTCCAATACACTGCCAGATTGCACTGAAGAGCTGTGATATTCTTGTTGAAGCCATGACAAAAACTGCTCATTGATCTGGCTTTATGTGGGCACATCCACAGACTAAATTCTAATCCAAAAAACTTTGGTGACACAAACAGGACTACTACTAACAGTGAACTCTAGGGGACTGTATTTTTTCTAAAAAGATAGCTAGAGCTTTATTCTAAATGTCCCTGCTTTTTAGAGGCATAATCGAATTCTATTAAAATAAGATCTGAACTATTTCAGACTTGTTTTTGAACTAGAAAATTATATAAAAAATTTTTCAGTCAACACATTTTTACGAAAAAGTACACCAATACAATGGTAAGTATCTTCTGGTATAGGTGGAATAAACATGAGTTCTTCTGCCACTACCTTTAATTTTCCCTATAGCACTGAAAACTATGCACTGATTCTATAATGTAGGTTTTCAAATTCCTTGAATTTGTGTGGATTTATAAATTTCCAAGATTTAGAAAGCATTCTTCATGCTAACAATAAGCATGTTCTTAGCCTTGATTTTGCAACTAAATCAGTCTTAAGATCGGAAAAGTTGTTCAGAGGACAGCAGACAGGTCAGAGGCCTTTCATAGGCCACTTTTTGATCAGAGTCTCCAGTAGGAGGCTCTTTGGGGAGCCATTTATAAGTAAACAATGTTTACACATTCTGTCTCCTGTTTTCCCTTAGAAAAGGAAGGCTTGGCTCAAGTGAAATGAATGGTAACACATGGCTGATATCCCTGGAAACTCATTCCAAAACATCTGAGCCAAGTGCCTTTGTCAATGATAAAATACAAGACACTTCCCTGTATCACCAGCCCCTGTTCCTAGAGACCTCATTCAGTGTCAAAGGACCTCATGCCATAGAAGGTAATTACACATCCTTCCCAATTCTGCCAGTTTTACATCTGTCCTCAGAGGACAGAATGATTTTGTCCAGAAATAACTACTTTGACTTATTTTTCCACATTTGAAGTGGATACTCATACACATTTATCTTCAATAGTTAAACCAGTTAAACTTTTTCCACTATTAGCAAGATGCTCCAAGAAGAGCCTTACCATAGAAGGAAAAAGTAAAACGTCTTATATCTTTTACAGAAAAACAAGTTCTTCAATCATCAAAGACTAAGGTGTTAAATTAAACAACCTTTAACACTTTACTCACTGAAAACTGATTCTTTTTCCAGCATCAGAATATAAATTAAGAAGTCAGTTTCCCCATCAGGAATATAATACTGCAACGAGAATTTGTCAGCCCTCTTATTTTTGTATTGTCACATATCTTGAAGTAGTTGTCCAAATCAACTATAAAGAGGTGAGTTAGCCTGTTTAACCTCTTAACTTTACATACTTAGGCACATTCACATTCAGAACTTTTCCTTCTGCAGTGACCAACGTCTGAAGAGGCTTCTCTCTCTTCTTTGATTCCCTTTACAAAACAGAAGGAAAAATGGTTTATATTTTCACATTCTGGTATTTTATGTCTAATAGCAAAAAGTAAGAAGCAGATGGCAAGAGGTTAGAATTATCTGGTATTTGATGTTGAGGCTACAACTTATTTCAGGAACAAAACAAGTTATATCAAATGTCCAATTGCACATTAAAAGTATCATCTAAAGATGAGCAAATGTTTTGTAATATCACATCTTACATTGATAATAACTTCTTCTGCATGTCACAATGTCCACTATCAAGCAGTAATACATCAAATTTATCTGGTATGTCTTAAGAAATCAGTGGATTGCTTAACATATGAAATGGAACTTTTTCTAGTTATGAATGGTCATACTAATCATGAGGTATCATTACTGCTAACTGATTTGATGTATGTGCAAGCAATTCTAAAGAAATTTTTTATTCATGCTAACCTAATTACTTTTACTGAACAAATGCTTGGCATATCTCTAAATAGCATGTCTATCAGTCACTGTTCTGCACTAGTAAAAAGAATTTTAATGGTGAAAAGTTTACAAGCAGGATAGATAGATACAATAGGATACAGTATGACCAAAGTGCATACATACAGACTATTTGTTGATGCATCTATTACATTTTTTTGCTGTGTTCTTCCTTCAAAAAATACAATACATATTACTGATGGAGACTTTAATCTTCACTATCCATGTTCAGCTATCAGCAATTAAACTATATCTGACTTTCATTTAGTTGAATAAACAAGCTACCTTAAATTTATCTGCCAAAACAAAGCAAATCACTGTAAGATCATTAAGACTTGTAGTACTGGTATTTTCCTGTATAAGTGTTTAGATCATGAGCAAGGAGAGGAAGAGTAAGGAATCTTAGTAACATGAAAAAGAAAAATCTGCTTGCACCTTGGTAAAAAAAGGCTATGTTTTCTTTAAAAATACAGCACTGTAATTGTCACTTTGCATTAATCCACTCTTCAGCTGGTCAATATAGTGTGTATGGCTACTTCAGCTGCATATAAAACCCCCCCATTTCTCAAAAAGACAACAGCAACACATTGCTTTTTGTGTTCCCACACCAATTTCTTACTATAAGTTCAAGATAAGAGAACACTAAAGGTAAATCACTAATGAGGGAAATAAAGTATGTAAGATTTAGACCACCTTGGGGAAAAAAAAAAAGCATAAAAAAAGATTTGGTCTATGAATACAATGGCTTTGAAGAAGAAATCAAAACATTCAAGTGGGGCTACTGGAATGTCTACATAAAAACAACTTCTGTTTAAGAAGATTCACAATTATCCATGTGTTAAATAGTATTCTATAGTATAAATCAGAGCTTTAATGTGGTATTTGTGGGCTAGCAGTTTCTACACCTGAATCCCTACTCTTGACACTTAAATGCAAAGTAAACGAACCACCACTCTGTTCTAAAGATGCAGTTCTCAGAAATATTTCAGAAAATTATATCTTACCACCTTTTGGCTGTTAATAATCTGTTTCTAGATGAAATCTGTCTGCTCATGTGAGCCACTTTAAGGCAGATTTAGTCATGTCATAATCATTAGAGTTGAAGATAATTTGTTTAACTTTGTGCTGAGATGAGCTGAAAGGCCTTGTTCTGGCAATGAGCACCTAAAGGACCTTTCAGCTTCAACTGATTTTACACTTGTCTGAATTTTCTTTGATTGAAACTGCAAGTAATCACTCATTTGGCAATAGCCAAAGCTGCTCAGTTTATTATCAACTGTGCAACTATACTGCAGCTGGCAAAATTAACGTGTGCTAACATGTCATAGATAGGTTCAAATTTAACATTGGTCTGATTGAGTTCATGTCAATTTTATACTAAAATAAACATCCTTTTATACTGAATAACTTGTATTAAAGTTACATTCCAGCTCCTGTCCACCAGCAAGGATGCTTTGAAGTTGTCAGGGGCACTTTTCTGTTCTCACCTTTCTCATGCTACCTAACAAAAATCTCACCACCAAAAAAAAATGAACTGTGAAAGGATTTTTAATTCCTTTAAATGGCTTAGAAATTTAGAAAAAAACCAGAAAGGAATTATTCTATCTTTATTATAATATTATTTGGACTTTCCTTGAATAGAGGGAAGCATTTGGAACACGCTTGCTTTTGAATAAAGCAAGGCATCGCCAAACACAGCAAAATTCTAACTAGCGAGAATCTGAGTTTCAAAGTAGTTCTTCTGGGAAAGTGCTAGACCTTGAATTAATAATAGCAACAAGTTATGCAGATTTCCAGATTTCTGGGAGAGTTCCCTAGGACTGACTTTTTCAATACTGAGGCTTGATAGATCTTTTAAAAACCATACCCTTAAAAAGAACAGCTAGAAAAATCTCTGGCACAAATGGTGTTATATAAGGGGAAGAAAAAAAAAAAAAGACATTGCTTACAATGTTTGTGGAATTGATAAGCCAGCAGCAATATAACTTTTTTTTTGCTAGCATCTGCATTAATTTTCCATGTTCAGCAAAACTAGTGACAACTTTAGAAAGTTTTAAAGGCTTTTCAGGGGCCAGATATCTTCAGATTCACCATGCCAAATAGCATAGATAACATGAAGAATCTTATTACTCGGGACGAATATCTTTGATAAAGTATGTGAAAAAAATTCTAAGTCACATAGAAAAGGTGCCTGAAATGCCACTTGTGCAAAAATTTTGTAGCATGGCCTGTGGGGCATTTATATAATGCAGTCTGCACTCTGGATAAATGCTTTTAGCAAGAATATTAAACATTGAACCACATGAAACATATTAGTTAGCTGACAGAAAAGTGAAACTTCTAAAGTCCATAAAATAGAGCTGAAAAGATAAATTATATTTCAAAACTGTATTTGAGGAAAAACAAAATAAAGGGTATAATAAATAAATTTTAGAAAATGAAACAAAACAAAATGAACAATATGAATATTTCATTTTGATTTTATAAGCATATTTGCACAGTCAACAGGGTTTTAAGCTTCCAGTTCTCAGTAATATTTAATGTGAGGCAGTCACCTACTTCTCTGTACCTTTGAAAATTTCCCCTTCTTCAATTCATAGAATATATTAAAACAAAAACATACCTTATATTGTCTTTAGCTCTCCGTTTTTCTTCAATATATCTGTGAGTTTCTAATCTCGATTCTGGAGTATATGGTGTAGGCTCCTCCCAAAATCTTCTGTCTTCTTCATCATCATCAACTCTTCTCCACGTTTCTTGTTCTCCATCTCCTTCTGCCTGATGGTTTTCTTTGTTCTGTAGAGAGTTTGAGCTACACAAGGTCACATAGACTATTATCGCAGTGAAATGAAGGAAGAGTAACTGTACTTGCTAATGAATTCTTGCAATAATACTTTTTTAACCCAATACTAATAGCTGTATAATTCCTACCAAGGACAGTATCTTACATATTTGGATAACATTCTCTGCTCTGCTTCTTTCATCAATCAACAAAATGTATTTTGACATAATGTTTTTCATTGACTTAACTAAGAAGTGATACTATGGTTATGCCTAACCCTCTGAAAACCCTCATAGATAGTTCAACAGATTTAATTTCAGGAGTAGATTTTTAGATACCCTCACAACTTTCAGGTGAAAGAAAACCTTTAGTCTATGTGATGTTTAAGTATTCCCAATATCAGGCATCAGCAGACCAGAAATTTATAGCGTAGCAATATTTTATTTAGGCATCTCCTCAAGTGCCACCTTAGAACCTGAATCATTTTTACGCCTAGCCCTAAGCCTCTGTAATCTTCAGAAATTCTCTATCAATATAGAGAGAAAACTAAATTTATGATACAGCTGTGATCTATGAGAACAAAGATCCATAGCCATAGTCTCTATTGGATTAAAAATAAGATGGATGGCAACTGCAGTGGAAGATGACCCCAGACAAAAATCTTTCTGCTGTCTACGTAATCTCAGTGATATTAGGTGGAAGAAGTATAGAAATCAACATTCCATAGCCTTTTATATCTCAAAGATCTGCAATATTCCATTTCAGTCTTCCTATCTAATAACTGTAAAGCAAAACAAATTACAGGTGAACAGCTGCTTTCTCTGGAACCCCTGCATTATCTTAAATAACAATTTCCAGGTGTTCTCCTGAAAGAAGCTATCAATTACACTATTTTGGCACCCAAACAATTTAGCTTTGAGTTTTGGGACAAAAATTCTATTGTACTGTCTGCAGATCAGTAATTAGTTATGTTTGTAATTATGTTTTTCATTAGAGAGAACATGCATGAGGAGAAATAATTCTGCTAGAATCAACAATAAAGACAAACCAAAAGATTTAAGTGGAATTATATACACCATTTAATGAGGAAAACCAAAATTCTTAATGAAGAAAGAGAAGAATGATGTTTACTCGCAAACTGTTGTTGCTTACTGTTACCTGTCAAATCCAATATTAGATTCCATTTGTTTTTGTTTCTTGTCCTTTCTTTCTTGCATCCTTCTTTGAGCCTCTTCTTTTTCTCCGGCTCTTTTGAGAAGGTAAGCTTGCTCCTGTTCTCTGATTTTCTGTTTCACTTCTGGATAGTTTTGAAGTGCTTGAATCCTCTCTGAACGTTCTATTTCTTTACTATCCAAACACTTCCCAAAGGGGAAAAAAATCAATATAGATATGTGAGAAATTTTAAATATATTCAAATCAATAAATCCATTAAACTGTAGGTTAATTTTGATAGACTACCTTCTGTATAAAATAAAAAATAACACCTTTCAAACCTCTATAGCACTATGTAAGTTATAGTGTATTGAAAAGAATTAACAATAAGTAGCTATTCGGATCTGAAAATGGTTTTGCGTGTCTGAGAGCTACTTTCTGCATTTTCCAGAAATTTCAACTGGTCTTACTAGACTATGTAATAGAAAGAGTCCATTCAGCCATTTCTAATATTTGTCTGACCTTGATTCAGCTCATGAAGCTATTACAAAATTATTTCTTTTGATGTGTTAGTTATTGACAACTAAGTGAGTTGAATCTACTCTTAATAAGTTAAGGAAGCATCTGTGCTTCTCCAAGGGAAATTGTGGGAGCATATTTCAGGACTTGGACTGCCTGTTTCAATGACAGGAAATCATTACATCAGTTCAGTCATTGCACAAAACCTCAATCTCAAAGTATCTATTTACAGCCAATGCAACATAGTGCATTTTTAGATCAGCTTCTATTTTTCTACTGCCTTACACTGTTGGTTTGGTACATGTTGTTGGTATGGTACCAACAACCTGGTAACTTTCTGCAATCATGAAAATAAAAATACATTGTGTATGTATATAAAAACAAATGAGAAAAAAAGCCAGAACTGTACAATGTATTTTTTTTTCAAAACTTTGTTTAAGCATCTCCAATAAAAATGACAGAAAAGTTAACAAATGCATGTGTTTTAGTCAAAACAGAACCAATTTATTACCACATTATTTATTGTAGTCACTTGTTCTTCAGCATAGAATTTAAATTCCTGTGGACGGTAAGAAAAATGCTACTAGCTTTCCTATCATAGGCATTTATTTTGTTTGGGATTAGTATGTTCAGTCAACAATGTTCATTATTGATTTGGATATAAATTTAATTTTTTAAATCTTACTTTTAATTGATGAAGAGTTGCCACTACAAATTGTCTATAACCTTCAAATTCAGTACATGGGTTACCCACTAGAAACAGTTCCTTCAGATGTATATTATATTTTAGGGTTTCAATACTGGAGAGTTCACCAATGAAATTTGCTGTCAGGTCAAGTTTCTTTAGTTCTTCACAGCCTGTTTGAAAAAAACTTAATTCAGTTTGTCCATAAAATAAAGGTACATGACATACACACACACATACACACACACGTGCACACACTTGGACATAAAACTGTCTGCATTTATTGTCTGTATACTAATTTCATCCTATCAGAATACATCTTTTCCAAGCCACAAGTGAGACAGTGACTCACAGCTTAAGTTTATGAGGTCACAATATTTACAGAATGAAAAAGAATCTCAATAAAATACAAAATATCAAAATTTATTATTGGTTTTATCATTATCAAAACTTTGTGGTCAGTGCTGGTATACCAGATGAGCTATTAAATGTTTCATTTTCAGATAAGCTGGACTTCAGTTTTAACAGTCTGATTGCCTTGGTACCCCTCCTCAATGGAATCTTCACCATATGGCTAAAAGAATGTCTAATTGCTTCAGGAGAGCAGGGTCAATTATGGGTTTCATTTCTGTATCCTGTTAATCTTAGCTAACATTACTGAAGTGTAAAGATAAGGTTTTCTAAAAATTCACTCCAAGTCAAGAGGAGGTTTTCCACTCTATGGACTGAGCTATCATTGTGAATATGTTATCGCTGGTTAAATTGCAAATACCAGTGAGAAAATGTTGTTTGTTAACCAAAACAATTAATTATAAACAGAAACTCTAAATTAGCTAACAAAATGCTCTGGGAAATCCAGATCCAAAATTTATCAGCCCCTCCTTTTATCATAATCTGCCCATGAATCATAACCTTGACTCTAAGAGTGAAAAAGTTTAGTTATGAGCAAGCTCAACTTCAATGCTCATCATTGTAATCACTTCTTTTCCTCTGCAGGTCTATTTGGCAAGTATTTTATGCATAATGGAGCTGAAAGAAAATAAACAACTCAAAATGATTTATTAGGGGAGTTAAATAACCCAAATTTTTGCAAGGCTCACTCCCAAAGGTTCTGATTTCTAAGTAAATGACAAATCACAGTAATAAATAATGCAGCCTGATAGAGGAACTTAAAATTTACTGGCATGAAAACAGATGCAAGTTTCTCAACTAACTGCCAAATATGTAATGTACTACCTATTTCTTCAACTTTTACAAATTTGTGTTTAGCCTATTTGCTTATTTTTTTATTTGATTTAAGCCATCCTCTTGAATCAGCTTGTAGACTTAAAAATACAACCAAAAAAACCCCCAAACCAAATAAACAACAAAAAAAACCAGCTTTTTTTCATTGTTCCCTTCTCAAAGTGGACATTTTAAAGATTCGGCAACTAGCCTAATCAGAATCAAGAAAGAGAAAGCAATCAAGTCAGAAATTATACGAGTAATATGGAATGTGTTTATGGGTGGCTCCAAGTCTTAGACTGTGATCTTGGAAAATGCTAGATCTTTGCACATGTAATTATAGTGACAGGATAAAGGATTAAACACAGATAAACCAGACAGGACTTCATGCAATGACAGAGAAAAGAATCATGTGAAAAACCCTTTAAAAATACCCCAGACTGCCAATGCAACCTGTGCACAGAGTAGAACCTTCTTGTGTGTGACACTTGATTGCTGAATTGAATATAACTGCTGAAACATTACACGAGAGACTTTTTACAGCCTGCATAGCATTAAAAAAAAAAAAAAAGTATTGCTCCAGCTAACCTGCATAACAAATTATCTTATCTTTACATTGGTGAAATACCAATTTCATTAAAAATTTGGATTCCCACTTTGTATTAAAGTATTAAAAAATAGAGCTATCATAGCTGGCAACACTGGTGAGAGAATATGCAAAAAGTGAGTTAAAATACATTTAAGAAAGTTCAATGACAAAACTTCAGCAGTAGGAAGCACTTGCTACTAAGAAGCATTTGTTGAAACACTGCACACAAAAAGCTCTTCCTGAGTATCAAGAAAGTACCTTTACTGGTCGACATAATGGCTTCCACCCTCTTTTACACTAAGTCAAAACTTAAGTGTTTCAATATGAAAAGACAAAATGGTTTGTTTAAAATCTGACCTTCCAGATTTTCAATTCTTTCAATGTTGTTCAAAGCTACATTTAAATATTCCAGCTTCTTTAGTTTGCTCACATTTTCTGTAACAGAACATAGAGCTGTTATTTCACTTCTCCTCACTGGAAAGGGCATTATCATTTTACCTTCTCACTTTACTTCAAAGAAACAATAAAGCAGAAAAATAGGAAGGACAAATCAGAATATGTATCAGATTACTGGGCATTAATAATATTAATAAAAAGACAAAACCAAACAAGTTGTCTGAAAACACAAATTAAATTAAAAAAAAATAAAAAGAAATAAGGAACGTTATAATCACATTTTTAATCACAAATCCATAAAACATGTATATAATGCAAGACAACTGGCCAAAAAGCATGGTGAAACATTCCATTTGTCATGAAACTCAGAAAGGATCAGGCCATACTTAATCAAGCTTTATAAAATTAGCGTTTTACACTCACTTATATGGAAAAGATTGGCTTCTTTAGTATATATTTAATTTTTAAAGATCCTTTATCTACACGGTTAATATAAGAAACTTCCTGTCCTCCGTTTTCAAAAATTTTGCAAATAAGGATTTATATGGCTTCAGTATGAACAATACAAAGCCACACACACACAAACACCCCCCTCCTAGTCTGGAATTTAACCTGTATTATTTTCACCATGAACTGTTGAAAATAGCAGGTTCACAATGTGTGGGGTTGTGTCAGAACGGCTAGCATTTCCTCCTTTGAATACAGAAAAGGGGTACAGAGGGAATAGGGTAGCAACGATCTTCATGAGTCCCAAAAATGTCTGAAAAATGCAAATACCACTTGAGACACATGATACATGGGTCAGAGACATAAATCTGAGACAACATACATAGTATAACTTGTGTCACAGTTCACCAATTTCTCCCCAATTACCAGATATTTCAAAGATCTGACTGGAAAACCTATCCAATGAAGTCATAAAGTTTACCTCAAACTCTAATTTACAAGTGGCACTGATTAACTGCTGTACAAACTGTCCCTACTGAGACAAAGAAATTCAAGCAGAGGGAGCTTCATCTGACCAACACAGATCATGTCTACAGCTGAGTTAGTTGTCTAGGCTATTCTGTAATCAATAAAGAGAAATAGGTTCTTCAAGTGCAATTTGTCTTATCTTAAATTGGCTGTCTAGAATCAGTGAACTGAATCAGGCTCAAAAATACGCCTTTTCTTCATCACTGGTTATAAAGGGAAGCTACAGTAATTGCCTAAAACATAGATGCCTAAAAGTTTGTTGACATGAATCCTACCATTTAGTTTGCTAAGAGATATTTTCTTCATAATTCACAAACAGATGATGAAACTAATTTCTCAGCAAGGACTTATGCAGCTTAGCTTGGCTATTTGTTTTTCTTACAGTGTTTCTGTAATGGCAGTTCCTGTACACATGAAGATGTGAGAGTGACAAGTGTTGAAGCCAATGGTATCTTGTGGGTTTTTTTCCACTTACGGAAAAGAAAAGAACAAGGACTCATCCATATAGTGGGTGCTGTACAACTTGCTATCTGATTAGTAGGCAAGTCTGATCTTGAGGGCTGCATAAAGGTTTTCTTTAAGAAGAGAAAAGACCCATCCCAACAGAGTCAATATAAACCATTTGGCTATGATATTTTGAAGCATGCTTGGAACTGCTGTGTGCTCTGCATGGACATGTTGGTATCCACTGGGAAGATTTACTTCTCCAATTCAGTACTTTGTAACACAACTCCTATTGGCAACCCTTTTGGTCACTACTTATATAGTGCTTTTTTCTTTTTTTTTTTTTTTCATTTGTTACTAAGGCATTATCTTGGAAAAGCTGTTACATTATACAAGAATATATGAAGTTGCATACTTTTCCAATTCCTACAGTTAGATTAAGATTAAAATTGAATGTCTCAAAATGAGAAAAATCTTGTGTCCAAAAAGCAATAATCTGAACGGTAATATGATATACCATGCTAAGCTAAAGGAGGTATGAGTGTTGACAAAAGAAAGAAATGAAGTCTTGTGCCTTATTAAGGACACAGTAACAGAGAGAAAAATAACTTATTTTAGTCCCATTTTTGATGGGGCAGAGCAGCATAAAGCAGTTTCAAAAACCTTATTGTCTCTGGGAGAAGATTCCTCCACTCTAAGAAATGCAGATGTTATCAGTACAGATACAGTTTCCTGATGAGCCCCTCCACAGAATTTAAAGCCTTTGACTACAAGCCCTGAGCACAGAATTTCACCCTAAAAATTTAGATTTTTTTTCTTCCTCTTAAGGAACTTCAAACTAATATGCTAATATAATTCCTGAGCACTTCTGACTTTCCGTTCTTCATCTACAGTCTATCTGTAGAGTCTAAGCTTTTCCAGCCCAAGGTCCGATGTATCTTTCTGTAGAGTGCCTTAGCAAACATGTGAACCTATACTACAAAACATAGACCATATGAAATTATACTTTCTCCTGTGGTGCAGGAAGACCATTGATACTTTGCTGTAAAAAGTGGTCTTTATGAACAAAAGCAAGTATTTTATCTGAATGAAAACTATTTCAATGTTAACAAAAAATACCATTTGTTTAAAAACTGAATTTAAAAAGGAGCCTGAAGAGAGCTAGTCCTATGATATCCCAGTCCATGGTATATGCTAAACTGTCTCTCTGTTTGTGACAAAGACAGGATATTGAAGTTATATCTTGATTTTGGAGATTTTAATCAATAAAAGGTGTTCCACACTCCCATTCTAGTGACTAGTATCTCAGTACTATCTTTCAATTTAAAATTTCTCTTGCAAATTTCTGAGCTTCTTAGAAATTTACTAAAGAGATAGGGAAAGGAAATCTTGTAGGAGCAGATCCACAAAGAACCTTTCTGTAGTTACTCACTCTACATTCCCTTAAAGTACAACACAACAGATATTTTTTTCTGATTTTGAAATTATGCATGTAAATCCATTTTAAAAGAAACACATCCAGAAAACACTTACCAATTTTTGGAATTAGATTATTCTGAAGATAGAGAATTTTTAAATCTCGGCACCATTTGTCAAGATACTCTAGTTTTTCTATTTCCTGCTGATGTAAAGAGATTTCTTCCAGTGAAAAAATTTCACAGTTGTTATGTTCTGCACGTCTTCTAACAAGATCTTCAGTGACTGAAAGAAACATTAGATGTCATATTTCCCTTTATTCATTTTCTGCCATCTGACTCATGAACTTAGAAAATCATTTAATTCTTTTGTTGCACCATACCAAATAGATATCCAGTAGGAACACCAACAACAATAAAATCTGCTAGAAAAGACATCAAGTACCAAGTAACTTCAGCCCACTCTGCCACAGTAAACATAATTGGTGAAACACACTCACATCACCTGTAACATTTAGAAAAATCCATATGAAAACTGCTGAGTCTTCCATAAGTGTGACACAACCCTTGCAGAAATTAATCCAGCATCCACTATTTTCAGGATTGCTCGGGTTGCAGATTGATTCATGCAAACAAGCAATGGAGTGTTGTATGCTCTTTTATTTCCTGATGCCAGATGTTCACATCAAAGGTAGCAGGGGCAGGGAGGGAAAGTAAACTAGCTATGGCATGTTATCACATTCTTCCACCAGCACAGTGTGCACAGAAATAAGCAGGATAAATGTTGAAAGTGGGCAGATGTTTTTTACTTTTTTCATGCTTGAGGCAAAGCCATAACTAATTCATGCTTATAAATATTTATGATAGAATGAAATTTAATCCTGGGTATTCCAGTGACGAGTGGCGTTCCTCAGGGGTCGGTATTGGGACCGGCGCTATTTAACATCTTTGTTGGTGACATGGACAGTGGGATTGAGTGCACCCTCAGCAAGTTTGCCGATGACACCAAGCTGAGTGCAGTTGACATGCTGGAGGGAAGGGATGCCATCCAGAGGGACCTTGACAGGCTTGAGAGGTGGGCCCGTGAGAACGCCATGAAGTTCAACAAGGCCAAGGGCAAGGTCCTGCACATGGATCAGGGCAATCCCAAGCACAGTTACAGGCTGGGCAGAGAATGGATTTAGAGCAGCCCTGAGGAGAAGGACTTGGGGGTACCAGTGCATGAAAAGCTGGACACGAGTCAGCAATGTGTGCTCGCAGCCCAGAAAGCCAACTGTATCCTGGGCTGCATCAAAAGAAGCGTGACCAGCAGGTTGAGGGAGGTGATTCTCCCCCTCTGCTCTGCTTTCATGAGACCCTACCTGGAGGACTGTGTTCAGCTCTGGGGGCCCCAATGGAAGAAGGACATGGACCTGTTGGAGTGAGCCCAGAGGAGGGCCACGATGATGATCAGAGGGCTGGAGCACCTCTCCTATGAACACAGGCTGAGAGAGTTGGGGTTGTTCAGCCTGGAGAAGAGAAGGCACCAGGGAGACCTTATAGCATCCTCCCAGTACCTAAAGGGGGCCTACAAGAAAGCTGGAGAGGGACTTTTTACAAGGGCATATAGAGATAGGACAAGGGGTAATGGCTTTAAACTGAAAGAGGGTAGGTTTCGACTAGATGTAAGGAAGAAGTTCTTCACTATGAGGATGGTGAGGCACTGGAACAGGTTTCCCAGAGAGGTTGTGGATGCCCCATCCCTGGAAGTGTTCAAGGCCAGGTTGGATGGGGCTTTGAGCAACCTGGTCTAGTGGAAGGTGTCCCTTCCCATGGCAGGGGGGTTGGAATTAGACTATCTTTAAGGTCCCTTCCAACCCAAACCATTCTATAATTCTATGATTCTAGTGTAGAATAAGGGTTCACTACCTTTGAAAAAAAAAAAAATCAGAAAAAGAATTTGGAAATGGGTTTCTAAAGGTAAATTTAAAAATTTGCTAGCTGTTGGAGTACTTTTCTGCTGGAATGACCTTCCAATTGAAAATGACATTTTTGAAAAACATTTTACAGCCAGATTTCTGTTGAAGTGAAGATGGCAGGTGTCTGGCACCTGCCTGCAAAGTCCCAGCAATTTACTGTCAGGAAGTGACATGGACAAAAGTGTTTGAAGGTTTTTGTACTTTGGTGCCTTTGGCATCTCAACATGTTCAGCCTCCTCCTCAACTCCAGTCCAGAAGTGGAGAGGACTCTAGCTCTCTCCTCTGCTTTCTCTGTGAGTGGTAGCATCTTTTTTCATCCTATTTGCCTGCATGGGAAAAAACTCTTGTGCATTTAACTTATCTAATTTGACAAAGGTGGGATGGGAAGTAAGAAGTGTCAATTTTTGTGCTTTTTGGAAGACACGTGTTTTTGAAATTCCTTACCTTTTTTTTTTTGTGAACAGCTTCTGTCCTCAGCATAATCATAAATGCCACTGTATTCTACTTTCTGTTTGTGTATTCCCACATAGCCAAAGCAAGTTTTTAAGCAGGAACTGATGATCCTGTGTGTTCCAGTTTAAACACCTTCAAGGGAATGACTAAAGGTACGGTCTCAGCACATTTATGAAAAAGTGAAGAACCACTGCCCTCTAAAGGCATCTCAGATTAGATACTAAAAATGGAAGCAACTGAAATCACTAGTCACTTGAAAGTCTTACTCTCAATATTTCAACTCAAAGAGAATGTGGAAATGGATGTTCCAGTTGATGTAATGCACTCAGTTTTTCAAAAAGCTTTTGACAAGGTTGAAAGATTAGGAAGGAAACTAAACTGTCACAGCATAAGAAGAAAGGTCATCTCAAGGATTAAAAATTTCTTAAAGACAGGAAAGAGAGTTGGAATAAGTGGTCAGTTTTCACAATGGAGGATCATCTGTGGATCCCCAGAGAAACCTGTGCTCACAGTTGAGCTGCTCAACCTCTTCTCAAATGGTCCAGAAAAAAGAGATTAATGAGATGATAGTATTCACTAAAATAAATTTTGAGGTGATAAAATGACTTATAGTAGTCATATCTCAAACTGCCTGAGAAGAGCACAAAAATTTCTGAAAATCCTAAGTGGTTGGGTGATTGAAACAATAGTTCAATGTCTCTAAATACAAAGGGGAAAATAACTTTACCTAAACCAGCTTGATCTGTCAGTATATAGTGGCAGTTCTTGTCTAGCTGTTGAAACTCAGGAAACGAAATCTGAGCTCCCTGTAAATAGTTTTAGAAATTTGTGGGTTCAGTGCTTGACAGTATTCAGAAGATAAGAGACCATTAAGAATCTGTAGGAAATTGAGAGATAATATGCTGCTGTGTGAAAGAACAGAGCAAACACTTCTTATATATTGTCCTGGTCATTCCTCGGTGTAATAAAAGTAGAAAGGTTCTGAGAAAGACAACAGGAAGAATCAAAGGAACTAGGAATCCCCAAAGAAATGTTGATAGGCATAAAATAAACAAAGGCCAATTACAAGATACATAATTAAAGCATAATGCTTGTAGTCACAGCATAAAGAATGGAGGTTTGTAAGCATAGTTAGTGTGAAATAATGACAACACAGATTCACAGAGGAGCGTTCCATCAAAGATAATTGCATGTTAGCCCCTAGGTCAGGATATCCTACAGTTCCTGACTGCCTGAGATTGTATCAGGGAAGGATCACTATTTTCAACATTTCTTATACAGAACAGAGTCAATACTTCCCAGCAGGGTATGCAAAATTGAATTTTGCCTCCCTCAGAATGAGGAGGAAGGGACTGGGCTGGATTGGAGCGTTGAAAAGAACCACGGTCTCAGTCCTGCTTCCCCTAGAGGGTTAGTAGGCATGGAGGGGCAGTCACACACAGCCCTCCAGAGTGGTGGGTATGTTGCCATTCGCTGCATTTTGCTGGCCTATGACATGTCCTGCTTGGTATTGAGCCACATCTTGGGCTAAATGGACTTCTGATTTGGCTTCATCTGGCCTTCCTTACACCTACTGCTGGGGCAATGAAATAAGAAATTTATCAGTGTATTTGTGCCTCCTGTCCTCAAGCGATGGGCTTCTGAATTATATCCTCAGCTCTGTCACTGTTGGATCAAGTGACTGAGGTATGCCACTTTTTGTAAGACTCTTCATGTGCTCACCCATAAGATGAGGATATCTTTTCCCACTTTTGACTCTTGGTTCACCAATAATTTCAGTACCAATGAAGCTGAGCTATGTGTGGGAAACTTCCAGGCCTCCTCAGTAAGCTAGCAGAGACTAGATATAACAGTAAAGCTCATACCTCTCTGGGAAACTGCAGGGTATGATGTATGGAGTCCTGGAGCAAAGGACCTGTCGATCTGAGTGCTGGGGATTTCTTATTGCGAAGGCATTTTTACCTTAAGTGACTCTGATCCTGACAATAAGCCATGCTATATGCAGAATTTAAGAGTTACTTTGCACATCAAGGTGTTTACTCAAATTCCTTTAGCAAAAGCAAATGGCAAGTTTCTATGAACATAAGACAAGAACTCTAAAATCAGCATGAAAGGTACAAAACAGCACCACATTCACAAGCAACAGTAGCCTGGAAATGGACTGGTGGAGTCTGGTTTAGCTCAGAACTGGACGGTACTTTTGAAGTGGGTCTCCTGCTTGTCTCCATTTGCTGTGCCCTCGTTTGCAATGTCAGGCAATAGATTCCTCGAATCACCTGAAAAAAACCATTGTCATGCCCCAATATGCACAAGGAAATACAGAAGCAGTGAGACCATTTTGCAGCACAGGCAGCGGGGAGAACATTTATATTTGTGTTCATACACAAGTGCTCTTCCTTGGACAGACTGAACAATATTTGGGATCTTCTTTCCCAATCTGAGAAAAGCTCCAGATCAAAGAACACCACACAAAGTCTTTACAGCCAAGGAGGAAAACCTGGAATTTCAG
The DNA here is from genome assembly GCA_024606505.1 of Aquila spilogaster. Classification (NCBI taxonomy): domain Eukaryota; kingdom Metazoa; phylum Chordata; class Aves; order Accipitriformes; family Accipitridae; genus Aquila; species Aquila spilogaster. Next base: position 12,072,574 of record JANHGO010000063.1, on the reverse strand, counting down.
TCTCTCTGACCAAGGTACACATTTTTTTCCTGATTCGAGGGCCCAGTGATAAATTTAAGGTCTGATATCTCAAGAGCTAGCAGGTGCTGAAACTAATTCAGTACCTCATATAAAAGGCAGACTTCTCGTCTCTAACTACATGTAGTAATTTGCTTTAATCTTGTGATTCAGATATTATATCCAACTTATTCTCAATAATAAAGTCTCTTCTACTTCAATCCCAAGCTGATTTAAATAGTAATTTTTGCCATCTGTCCTTGAATCCTTTACACTGAGTCCTGGACTAATACCAAGGGAAAGAAGAAAGAGCTTCTTGTGTATCGAAAGAACATGAACTAGATCTAAGATTTTCAATGATGAGATATCAGGGTTGAGTTGACCCAGGGAAACTCATTTGACTGAATAACTACGACTTCCATGACAAATAGTTCTCTACTACTTATGAGCAAATATTACACTAAGTAATCCCTTTGAAACAGGCTTTAAAAAGCTTCCATTAGTCATTAAGCCCTTTCAATGCCTCATTAATTCTAGCAGTATAATCTGGTTTTGATTAACCAGGTTGTTAAGTGGCCACTGTCAAACACTGATAAAGAGGAAGAATTTGCTTTACGGATCACAGGCATGTAAATATGTGTCTCATCACAGCTGATCAAGTGTGAGGAATTACCTTCAGCCCTGTAGAAATCACCCCAGCACAGTTAGCACAAAGTAATCTGACTACATGTTCACATCTATAAGGTATACATTAACATGTCTCAGGAGCCTTTGACACTTCACTACCACTCTGAAAATGTTTAGACTGAATCTCAAGATTTGTGGGGAAGGAAACTGAGAAAGTTTAACTGATTGATCTATAATACTACAGACCTGCACTGGAGACACACTTGGAAAAGTTTTAAGAATGCTTGTCAGTGACTTAGTTTCATTCATGAATTCCCAGATTGAGCTAAACCATAATCATAAATTTAAACATACATATATTTTTATTTTGAATATTGAAAAAAATTTTAGTGAGATGAATACAGCTTTTGCTATAGACATAAGGGAGGGTGATACTTTTTTAAAGCATTTAAATATCTGAAGCTGTAACTAGGTGCTGAGCATAAGCACACAGGAAGTTCTGAAAATGATGCAGGATATCAGCATCTTTAAAAGCTCAGAAGTCCAATACGAAGTCTCAGGTTCATGGAAATTAAAACAAAATGAGTGAGAAAAAATGGAGTTGATTCTTTTAGAGGATTTCCACTGCAGAATAGAGTTCTGTGCAGGAAAATCAGACAGCTTGGATTTCTTTTATAGCTGATGTCATGCTTCACTTACTGCAGCTATACTTCATAGGTGACTGATAAATCTCTGTGGATATTTTCCCTTTGAAAATTTTATACTGCTGATGCACTTTCATTTAAATATGGAAGCATATTGGAACTTTATTATCAATCTCAGTGAAATCCTTAATTAAAAAGTCAGATGGCTGCCTGCCTGGTTGCAAAACCAGAGGAGCCAACACTAATTTATGTACACTGTAAAACAGGCATAATTATGCTGCCGGTAGACTTGCAGATGGTTAGCAATGAGAGCACAAAAACAAGGGTCAAAGCATAGCCTCAGCTCACATCTTTCTAACCAAATGTTCACCAGTCTCCTCTTCTATACACATATTTTCTAGTGAAGTTGCTGAGGAGGAAGATGCTTACAGTTTAGAGTTGTGAAGCTTTTAAGTGCTTCTGTTCATATAATACATGCTATAACTTTGGAGATTTTTTTTTCCCCAGACACTAAGGCTGTACTGCACTGAAAGTTGTATTTCCAGTAACAGCAGTACAACTCCCAGTGTGGACTTGGTTATTAGGAATTTCCTATGCTAGAAAATCTGTTGTCAAATAGGAGAAAAGTCTCTTATAGGTTGAGATACCTCCACACAGTGCCCTATATGGAAAAATTGCCACTGTGTGCAGATCTGAACTCATCCAAGGGCAACCTGTTGTGCTAACATCTAGACAAGGTAGGGGGCTGGTCCTGTGCTATACCATCTCTTTAAATGAACAGATTTTTGACTCTTGATCCTTGGCCAATTCTGACCAAGTCAGGGTTTTTCTGTGGAGAAGCTGTAGGGGTAGAGTTTCTTTAAATGAATGTGTGGCTCTCATGGAAGCTTTCTGTAAGAGATCCTACTCTGTGGAAAGGTGTGGTTGTTGCTGGTTCTAAGGGCTTGTAAGGCAGAAGAGACTATGTCCAGTCTAACTGACTTTATGTTAAAGGAAATAAGGAACAGAAGTAACATCTCCAATGGTTGGGTTAGTGGAGGACATTACTTCCTTTTCTTCCCTACTCCTTCTAATTTCAGTAAGTTTTAAAAACAGCTCAGCTAATTCATGGTGATTCTGAAACCAATACAGTAAACGGTCTTGAGGCCTGATGTACTGTGTGGCTCTCATAATGCTTTGACTGTGAAAGGTTTGATGCAGTAAAAATTTGTACAAAACCTAGCTCAGACACATCCCAGTTAATTATTAGATAGCTCCAGTGCACAACTACAACCAACAGCAGCACTACTGCTACTAATAATCTATGTGATAATTTCTGCTTTTTAAATTGTAGAACACAAACTGTTGCTCTCAGAGTAAGCTGTGGTTTCTAAATTATGTCACACCTTTTGTCCTTATTAATTTATATGTTGCTTTCACAGTTTTCAGCTTCATTGGGCTTTTACTCTGCCTGGGTGTCTCAGAGGTGGAAGGAGACAATTGTATACTCTCAGTATTGCTTAGGTGGTGCGAATGAGAGCAATAAGCTTCAACATGCTACAGATGACTCCATAACAGAAGAAATACATTTATTCTCAAATAATTTACAATTAAACAATGAATAAGAGGACCTATGTGCTGGTGGGTAGGGGAAAGGGTTGTGCCATGACTCCATTCATTTACTATTCATCTACTTGGTCTTTTGTGCCCAGAGATCTGGTACTCCGGCCTTCCTTTCTGTCTGTCTCACTAACACAAGATGCTGTTGAAAACAAGTTCTTTCTCAATCCATGTCAATGGTTGGTAGGGCTCATGAGAAAGTTCCTCACCCTACAAAGGGAGTACATATAATTAGGTTGGTGGATGGTTGTCAGCTGCTACGAATAGTTTTCAATCACAAAAGCAATTATTACAGCTTTGTGTGAAAAGCTGCTTTTCAACAAGCCCCACGCAGTGCACGGATGTTATGCCTGCATTAGCCCTGCAGGCAAATACTTCTGATCCCTATTACACAACTGTTTCTCTCTATTGCCACCTCTCTTCCACAAGTCCTTCTAAAGCTCACTTCTGACTGTGGCCTTCATGGCAGTCCAGCTGAGATCCTAGCCATCACAGTAATTTCTGCCAGTGTCTTTTATCTTGTGTTGTAGATTTCACCTCCATGCAGAGGATGGTATTGATAATGGTATATTTTAAAGGAAAGAGCCTGGCAGGTAAGTCAAAAGCTTAGCACTAAATGCTACCCTCTGAAAGTATGATTCATAAAGTTTATAAATTCATATAAAATTCATAAAGTTTCATAAAGTTTAATGCTGTGTCCAGTGCTGGGCTCCCCAGTACAAGAGAGATGTGGACATACTGGAGAGTCCAGTAAAGGGCCATGAAGATGATGAAGGGACTGGAGCATCTCTCCTATGAGGAAAGGC
>JANHGO010000063.1:12018099-12068801 GCA_024606505.1 Aquila spilogaster | reverse complement strand
GTATTGGTAATGGTTGGACTAGATGATCTTCTAGGTCTTTTCCAACCTTGATAATTCTGTGATTCTGTGATTCTGATATTATTTGTGGCACAGCTTTTGCCAAGTTCTTTCTGCTGTTGGCATCCTTGTTGTTTTTGCTGAAAAGTGATTTCTTTGAATGAAGTCACAGATGAAGTGATGAGCTTTTCAATGTCAGTGCTGGAAAGGGAGGAAAAATACCACTTACGGGATTTGTAATATTTTTACATGATACTCCCACAAAATCCCACTTTCTCAGGGGATTAACAAGAATGTCCTTTGAAATACTACAAGAATATACTCCAAAAATGATCCTTGTTCTGTTGTCTTCTGTGTTTTATTTCTAGCTGAAACCTGGAAAGACTGTGCAGAAAGGGGAAAAAATGATGGTGTAAGAATCCTAACTGAACTGCAACATTGCCACATACTTCATATGCTTAGGTTACCCTGTTTAACTCAGCCCAGACCATGATCCGTCTCCTGGGGTATTGGCTAACACATGAACAATATCCCCATTTGTAACCAGGACCCCTTTCTCATCAGGAGTCTGAAATGGAGCGTGATGGAGCTGGCTGAAGACAGGGCCTGTGAGCTAGCCTGCTGCTGTGGGATTCCTTCCATAACGAATTTGAAATAACTTCTCTCCTTATAAACTGCCAATGCAAGACACATGACAATTTCCTTTGAAAAGGCTCTAGCTTAGTAACAGTGAGGGAAAATGGCCCAGCAGTTCCTTGAAGTGGAACAGTGGAGGTAGGCAGACAATACTATAGCTGTGCGAGTGCAGAGGGAAGAGGCAGTAGAAGGTCTTGTGGCTGATTTATTGCATGGAAATGAAGACTATGCAGTGGTATGTAAAGTTCATGCATCAGCTGAACTGATCAATTGCCCCACACTTTCTGGTTTCTATGAAACAGCTGGGCTCTTTGCTATTCCTAAGGATAAAGGAATAAGTGAACTTTCTTTTTCTTCTAAGTTCTGGCTGACAGCACAGATTCTAATGGCTGCACGTGTGTTACCATCAAAGAGAACCTGAGTAATTCCAATTCTTCACTCTGTGTGCAGTGAATTGAAGGTTGACCCAAGCTACCAGAGGCTGTCACTGTATCTTCACACTGTTTCCAGTGATTACAAAAAATTAAGCGGGACCCTGCATTCAACATAAGTTGTGCAGATGCTAGCATAGTCCTTCTGGTGGCTAAGAAGAATAATGCTGAAAAGGATTTTGACCCTTTCAGATTTCTTTTAGCATCCTTAAGAGAGGGTTTGCACTGGTCATGAGGATGTGGGGAGAAATGTGCAAGCCAAGTTCTCAGTACTAACTGAGCAGTACCAGAGTAAAAATAAATACAGTAGTTTTATCTGGACAAATACCAGGCATATCTTCTGTCCCACAACCACAATTTCAGAGCAAAGGGAGGCACACAGATGTGATGCAGCATCCCTGTTACAGGAGTTCCCGTAGGAGGCACAGTCAGTGGAAAAATGACACATTGTTTTGATATAGCTGAAAGTTTGACTTCTGTTAGTGTACCTCAAGTATTTCAGGATCTAGGACCAAAATTAGGGTATAGATCACTCTGTTATGCTGGACTTTTCCTAAGCTAACTTTCCCATACATGCCTGCTCATTGTGTTAATTCTCATGTCATGAGCTACTCAGATCTGGTGGTACTGCATGCTTGATGAAAACTAACACCAAAAAAATTGTTTTGTGTATGCATGTTGTTCTGAAGAACTCCTAATCACGTTTCTCCTATTCAGAATGCATAAAATGTTACTTCAGTGGAATTTTGAAAGTTTTGCCTTGTGACTTAGATAACAGTTTCAGGATTGCATCTTGGAATGGCTAAGATCCTTGACCTTTTCTTGCTGGGCAATATTGTATATTGCAATTCAGTCAGATGTTGGGGTTCAAAGACATACTATGAGATTTCTCAAAGCAGAAGCAAGTTCAGGATCTGGGTACATGCAAAGTAAAGAAATTTGACATCTGAGGGATATAAAACAAGAAAAACACTTTTTATGGTGTTGGTTTAAGAACAGCTTTAAAGCTCTCACAGTCTTATGGGGTTAACATCTTTTTTAAAAAGCCAATGTAGCAAAGTAGTACAATGAATGATACAAATGCACCATGTAAGATAGTGGCATGTATACTATGTCTCCATTTACTGAAAATACTGCAGGCAGCTTTCTCAAAGATTTCATAGATTCATAGAATGGCCTGGCTTGAAAAAGACCTCAAATACCATCTAGTTTCAATCCCCCTGCCATGGGCAGGGTCACCAACCACTAGACCAGGCTGCCCAGAGCCACATCCAGCCTTGCCTTGAATGCCTATAGGGATGGGGCATCCACAACCTCTCCGGACAACCTGTTCCAGTGCGTCACCACCCTCTGAGTGAAAAACTGCCTCCTAACATCCAACCTAAATCTCCCCTGTCTTAGTTTAAAACCATTTTCCCTTGTCCTATCATTATCAACCTGTGTAAAAAGTCATTTCCCCCCGTTTATATGCTCTCTTCAAGTACTGGAAGGCCACAACAAGGTCTCCCGGAAGCATATCCCTGATATTTGCTTGCTTCTGGCAGTCATTAACTACTACCTGAAGGAGTTTTAAGAGCTGGAGTTCATGGCACATATAATAGAATGGACCTGTGTTGCATAATCACAGAATCACAGGGGTTGGAAGGGACCTCTGGAGATCATCAAGTCCAGGCATATCCAACCCGTGCCCCAAGGGCCACATGAGGCCTGGTCCAGTTGACACTGTGGCTCTGCCCCACTGAGCAGTCCAGCTCAACCCTGGGAGTACACCCATTGCTCAGCAACAGCCAAATGTCAGGGCACTATTAATACTGTCTGAGCTGCAACCAGGGCACAGGGAGGGTACAGTGCAGTGCCAGCTCAAGTTATGGCAAATAACTGCATGCATTTTCATTCATTGGCTAAACACAGTCCTGTGAAAAGCAAAAAATATGCAGCCGTGCTTTCTGTTTTGATAAAGGAATTTGAGAACAGGTTTCAAGACTGCCAAAAAAAAAAATCATCTTTTTTTTTTGTATAGTTGCAACTCCATTTTCAGTTGACATGAATACATTACCTGCAAATTTTCAAATGCAGTGTATAGAGTTGCAATCAGACATTCAACTCGAAAATCTGACCATGTCCCTTTACATTTATAAGCCCTATTTTACCAGAGAAAAACAGTCCCCACTTCACAGTCACGCCTTATTCATATAATCCCCTTTTGGCAGTACACACATTTGTGAACAACTGTTTTCAAGGACCAAGTACAGGAGGAGGAAAATTTCATCAAAAATCTCTGATGAACACGTTGAGACCTCATTAAGAATTGCAGCCACTGCCATTGAACCAGACTGATGCATTAGTTTCATAAAAACAGGGTCACATATCCCACTAGTTCTGTATTTTTGTTGGTCTCCACTCTCTCAAGGAAATCTCTGTCTTTCTTGAATTGGGGAGCCCAGAACTGGACACAGTGCTCCAGATGTAGTCTCACCAGGGCAGAGGAGAGGGGGAGGAAAATCTCTTTTGACCTGCTGCCAATGATCTTTTTAATGCACCCCAGAAAAACAAAAACCTTGCAGAATTGCTTTTTGGAACTACTTAGTGCAGAAGCTCAATGTGTATACTCTATCAGTGAGCAAATACATTCATGAGACAGATTCAAAACCATTTTTTCCAAATGGTTTTGAGAGGCTACACAGCAAGGAGCTCTGCAGAGACAACTCCCAGTAGGTGGTATAGTTTTAGGTGCACTATTTCAATAATTTGAATGAGTTGATGGAACAAAACTGATCTACAGAAATAAGTGCTTTTTTGGCTCTGCTACTGGAGCAGATCATTTTATAAACAGCACCAGACAGGCCATTAGTCTAAGGATTTTATACACAGTTGTAATCTATGCAAATCAATATTTCCATACTTTCATCAATAAGATACTCAATAAGAAGCAAATACTCTGGCAATTGAATAACTAATATACAAAAATTAAAACTAACATGAAAGAAAAAAAGGAATTACCTTGTACTTTTCTGCATTGTGTTGCTGTCAGAAGGTCTGACTGAAGTTGATAATTTTTGCTTAGCCAGGATTATTTCTTTAACCTAAAATAAAAACAGACAGAAAAATAAGTCCCACAAAAGTTGATATTTATGCTCAAAAGCATTTAAATTATCTGTCAAAAATTGAAACATTAAGAGGATGTGAATAAATTTTCTCTTGTGACATTTTGTCTTTCTTTTAGATTTTAAAACTCTAATTCAGGATGAAACATGTATAACTCCATTTAAGCAAATGATCTAAACAGAATCATATTCAAATACATATATCAGTATATATATATATCTTCATATGTATATATATCTGCATATATATATATTAAGTATATGTTGTCTTGTTTAGTACCATGTTAATAATGCATATTGATTTTCTCTGTAGCTAATGAGCTTTTTCTTGATGCGTCTTCTGCTTGGATTTGAGTCTTAATGTCTATGTTAGTTCAGACATTTTTATTAAAAATCTGCTGCATTCTGGACTTCTTCTCACTATTTATAAGAAGAGGAGTGACTACAAAGTCTTCCAGCAACTTTACTAAAATGGAATTTCAAGACTGAAGCCTAAGTGAATTCCCTTTCTCAAAGAAAATATGTCCATCACTATTTTCTGGAAGGAACATATTTCATTTCTCGTGGTGAAAACATATCTCTTTCCTTTCTTAACAATATCATGGGAGAGGGATCCCCTAAACACATGAAAGAAAGGAGGAGAACAGGAACTACAACTGAACCATAACAGAACTAAAACAAATAGTTCATTTTATCTAGTATTTTCTAGTAAAATTCACTTGAAAGTATTCTGTTCCAGACCTCCTAAAGTCTTTGCTCCAAATTATGTAAGGAATAAGATAGATCTATAATTCTATAGCTTCTATAATTTGTTTCTGAAATGCATTGCCAAGAGGCTGATCCCTTCTGATTCTGTATATACTCAGGTGAAGGAAAGTCTTTTTCTTTGAACGTTCCCTCACTTCATGGGGGCCCTACAGTGCATTCCTTTGATTGCCCTCTGAACATATTGTCAAGGAAAATAAGGAAAATCACTGGTCCTGCTATCAACAGAAAAGGCTTCCTTGACAGGATAAAATTTTGTCAAGGGTTTGTCAACTAAGAGAAGGGTTAGGATTTGTGTACTAGATCATCGTTTTTACTCAAAAGCTCTCTTGCTCAAAAGATGTCCTCCTACCTCTCTTTAAGAAAAAAATTAGGTGAGATTGTCTCATTTTTTGTTTGTTTGTTTTGAAACAATATACAACTATGGTACGTGAGGTTCACCAAGACAGTGATCGCATGTTGATCTCTCAGAGAAGTCAAGGAAGTGAGCCTAACTAATATGGAAAACAGAACTGACAGAGGTTAAACTTTGTCTAAATATAAGACTTTGGGCTCAGGAGAAAGTTAAATGACAGAAATTTGAAGTCTGTGATATACAGGAAGAAATTCTAAGTGAATATAGTGAAGCTTTCTTGAAGTAATTCTACAAAACTGTTAATATTTAAATTATTCAGAAACCAGAAAAGAGAGGTCTTTTAAGAACATTAGCAGTTAACTCTAAAAACGGATGTGTTAAACAGAATCTGGCATATATTTGAGAAAAGAGAAGGAATTTGTGAAAACAATATTTTTAAGTTGAGTCATCTTTTCAGCCTACAATTTTTTCTCCTGCAACGTGAATTCCACTGAGTAACAGAGTTTATCTGAAACACATTTATTCTGAGGGAAGAAATGATTTGTAGGGTTCCACAGCTGTATGTCTCCATATGCACTGGATGGCAATTAAATCTAACTGCATTTTCCACACCTAGCTGAGTGAGAACTGTATGAAATTTCATCAGACAATTCTTACACTGACACGCGTGATATATATGCTTCTATTTTCATATTAAGGTAACTAACTCTCAATGATCTTCAAGTTTCTGAATGCTTTTGAATGCCTATGTTATAAAAAGCTGTCAGAATTTATTTGTTATTGCTTATACAATGAAGGGTTAATCAAAAAATGAAATTTTTCCCTTTGATTTACTAAAATAAGGAAAGCTAAGTTTTAAAACATGACACATGATACAGAATATATCAAAACCCCAAATAAAAAAAACGTTTGCTAATAACACTGATTTTTGTTGCTGTTTCTCAAACAGTAATTAACATGCTACTGGTATAATCTATTGATGGCATTTTACAAAATGATTTAATATGCCAATTTTGGTAGAAGTTAACCAAGAAACTCTCACTTTTTAACTTTCCTGCATCATTTGCAACGATGGCACTAGCATAGAGGTTCAAAGGTTAAAAACCTTCATGTCACAAATATTTTTTCCAGAAAGCAAAGCATATACATGCTTTGTACATACAATGTACTTGCTATCAACTTCTTGCTCATACAAAATCTGTATGGACACTTAAGATTATTACAGGAAAAATGTCACACTTGAAAAGTGTCACTATAACAATTCAGTGAATGTGTCCTTCACCTTTGTTTCAACAACCATCCAAAACCTGTTTGTAGACAGTGCCTTAGAAATTTCTAACACCCATTCTGTATTGATTTGCTGTGCAAGAAATATTACATTTAAGAAAAGTGTTTCCAGAAAACAAGGTGAAAGTGATTTACTTCCTTCTGGTTTATGTGGAATTTACTATCTATAGCATCTATGGTATGGACGGCCATCAGAGAGACAACTAGAGAGGTTTTATTTTTCTGTGTAAAGGCTAGGAAAATATGAACAGGCTGGAAGATGTACAGTGAAATGTTTAGCAACCTAATCAGAAACTCACTAAAGCAAGAAAAAAACAATGAATTCAGTTAGCTTTCTGTTAGAGATCTTTTCTGGATAGTCTCGCAAGAAGCCTTCTGTGTAAGTCTACTTTATAGTTTAATAGCATTTTTAAAACTTCAGTTACCTATGGAATGTGCTAGGTCTTGTATCGAGTTACAAAGAATTTTATTTTGGGAATAATTATTTATCAGGAACAGAAATGTTAAACATAGTGCAATATAGTCATTAGGTTTTTCTTATCACTGATGATACAAACTGAAAAGAAGTTGCATGAACTGTCCTTCCTCTCATCTTGAAATTAAGAATTAATATCATGTTTATGATATAAAATGAGTGCTATCAAATATTGCTGATACCTTCAACCATAATGTTCTGGAAGAAAAACTTGTATTGGCCTTACAGTTACTCCCAAACTGTATTAATTGTATTACTTTCCTAGAATACAATCTCTTCATATTAATAGGATTTGTATGGATAGAGAGCATTTGAAAAGGATTTGTATCCCAAAAATGTAATTTTCATACGTATGTGGGCCACACAAATTTTGAAAAAATCATTTGACTTTATTATCTCACACAGATAAAAAAAGCTCCTTATTTTCAGTTCTTTTAAAAATACGTCTTCATACATGGCTTCGGAACACGACAGATTTTGTAGAGGATATTTTCATATGTAAAAAGCTGTATCTGTTGAAAACACAGGAAAGAGTTCTACTAATACTGATTTCCTTAATGGTTCTTAAAGGGAATTCTAAATCATACTTTTTGGCTCTATGATTAAATTGTCATTCTGGAATGTTCCTTGTTTAGGAAATATATCCTGAATAGCTTTAGCTAGCTAGTTGTTACCTGTAACTCAGAAACATTCCCAGTGTACTCACAACATTTTAAATACCTTTCTGTGATGCCGCCTCAGATTATTTTACATACCTTTGGCATGTTTACAACTAAATGACCAGTTGTTTGTGATCTTTTAGCAGAGCTGCTATCTGGCTTCACTTCCTCAGGGAGCACAAGCTGGAATGTCTGTGAGAAAACACAGAGTTTAAGTATATCATGCTAAAATATCTTTTTTTTTTTTTTTTGACCTGGATAGGACACGCACTAAAGATAACTATGACATTCTTTCATTTTTACAGCAGTCTATGTCTTAATCCTCTCACTTTAAATATAGTATTACTAATCCTAATAAATGATTATCATGCTAAACAGCTTTTATTAACAAGAATAGTTATATGTATATTCCTGAATTGCTGTCATTTCTTAAGTGACATTTCTAAAAAATGTTATAAAATGATGCTTGACTTCTATTAGCAATTAAACGAGAAAGCTTATCCAGCCTATTTTTTAAATTAATTCTGAAATTTTATTTATGCAGTTGATGAAGTCATAAATACGGACTTTACCATTTAAGTATTTCAAATTTTGCAAAAAATTGATGATAAAAATACAACCACTGAGAAGGGAGAAAAGTAAAATGACATTTTAAACACTCTTTCAAAGGAATACGCATCCATTTGTTTCTGTCAGCTATAAATTCCAGATTGTGAAATTGCTAAATAGTAGCCTAGGGCAACTAATAAGCTCTCTTAAGTGATTTATGGTACACTGTAATGGGAATAAAAAGTGAAAAGGAGAGAAAGAGAGAATGGAATTTCATTTCAGGCTTTGCATCTCTTCTGGTTAGGACTTCCACAGTTTATACGTGGTTCAAAATAATGCAAGTATGAAAGAATGGTTTTTCTGCACAGGTGCACACAAGTTGACAGTTAGCGTAAGTCAGCTCCAGAGTACACTGAATAACCATTGTAAACAGTAAGCATTGATTTACCATGAACTTAATGTGAAAAAACTAACCTTTCCTTTCACCAGAACTCGTATGTAAGTTGGCTGGACATCAATATCAAGCAGAGAAGTATCCAGATGTCTTCAAAATGAAATATATATAAATTAATAAATTTTACAATACAATTCAGTAAATAAGCACTTCAGATTATTTAACCCTTTAGTAATACTTGACAGTTTGTAAAGTACAAAATTCAATTTTAGTTAAGTTAACTGAAATATCACTTGGATTTAGTGGAATGGTTTTTGGAAGAAAAACATGATCTTCCTATGTGTTCACAAAACATCAAATAAAATAGTGCCTAACTTCTGCCAAGTCCACAACATCAGTCTTTCAGTACAGCTACTGTGTAACTCCAGTGTTTCAAAATCTTTGTAGAAAGTTGAGTTTTTGTGTGTGTATGTGTGTTTTTCTGCTAGTTTACTGCTTTACATTAACATGAAAATTTGCTTACTTGCTATTTAAAATTGTAACAGTATTTTGCTACTGTTGTTAGCTGGTAAATTTTTAATAAAGGGACCCTTTTTACATTGATTGAAAATAAATACTTTATATTCCCAGAAAACAGTATTTTTACATTTCAGTACTGGCAAACAAAGCTTGTGACCTGTAGAAGCTCCACTCTAACATCTGTTCTTCATCATGTGAAGTATACTCTTGTTCCTGTGGCCAGCCAGTGAAAGTATGAGAACATATTTCCTATTTCTCTTCATTTATAGTGTTACTTCTAAGGTGAAATTTTCAAACTTTTTGGTTTGCATTTCTTACAGAAGAGCACAGACTATTACACAATATCCAACATTTTATTGCACGTGAACAGAATTTTTAAGGTTCCAAAAAACTTAATTCTTACAATTCAGAAAAAAATTGAGTGGGCTTGTTCTAAAGGAAATTAATAAGCTTAAAGGCAAGAACACCTGATATGAATTCTAATTCAAACTCTAACAAGTTCCTATTAGGGTTAAATAATCTTGTGGCTTTATAACCCCTTTTTGACCCATAAGTAAAGCCACTAAAGTACATTGCAGTATATACTATAAAAGAGTTATAAGGTTTCCTTCTCATATTTTGGTCTGTTTCAGCCACATTTCTTCCAGAAATGCTCTGTCATAGTTTAGGTAAAAGCATAAACCATGGACTCTTTCCAATAAGCAAGGCTATCTCACCTTGTTTCAAGAAGAATTTAACTAGAAGGAACTGAACTGTATTAGAGCCCTTCCAGGGCCAGACAACGGACAAAAAATCCCATTTCCTACAATTCTGTTCTGCCAATGAATGAATGGAAAGGATTTTACATAAGTATAAAGGGACAGGTGTGGAGGAAACTTGTCTGTAGACTGCAGAAGACTATTAAGACACAGTGCTCATTCAGTCAATCTGAAGGGTCTTTGAGTTATATACTTCAGTTTCTTTGACAGAGACTTCAAGATTGATCCTATAACCCCCTGTATTATTTGTTTCTCTTGAAATTCCCATTACAGAAAGGAGTATATTTGAAATTCTGTGTATTAGAACTTATGAATGGCAAAAATGAAGTGAAAAAATAATGTCTGACCTGTAAACAGCAAGATCTAAGATAAAGTGATTGTTTTCTTCATCATCTTTCAAAGAGAAATCAAGCCTAATAGTAATGAAAAGACACACCTCCAGAATCAATACAATTGGGGTGAGTAAACAAACATTATGACCCACTTCAACTACTAGCAATTTTAGGTTAATAAAAATACCCAAAAATGATCAAGTCACATGATCATTTTAGAAATGATTTCAAATTTTCCTCATAAGTAGTAAAAACTACTGACATACTGACATTTGAGCTAAAGTCACTCTTACATTCTCTTTCTGTTCTCTCTATCTGATCCCCAAGGAACAAATGAAAACTGTGCTGAAGGTTAGTTAAATATAAGATCAATCTGTCAGTGCAGAAAGAGAGACATCTGCTGGCAAAATGTCTTTTTTGTAGATGTCTTCATAGAAAACAGTTCATGAAAAGCATGAACAGCCTGAAACTCAGTAATTCTAACTTCATAATTTGCATGTTTTTTTCATGTCAACTAAGTTACCTGTAGCATAAATATCGCCATGTGCATTTGTAAAGTAAGAAAATTATTTGCATAATATCCTTGATTCTGCAAGCTTTGAAATACTTGTTAAAAATAAGACTGTAGATTCTATTAGCTATGTGTTCTTGATCTGCTGCTAATTTCTAAAATTCATGAGCAAATCTTACTAGTTATAAATTTCAAACAACTCTTCTACTGTAAGGAGATCTAGTCTACAGTTATAAGTTTTGATCAAACACTGAAACTGACATTCAAATCCTTAGATACTTTGGGTTCATCTAATAGAAAAAAAGCTAAACTATTAACAGTTTGCGTGTATTTGCCAGATATACTTTTAAACTCTTTTCTCTCCTCTATTGTGACACAGACTAATTGGAAGAAAGCTTATGGAACTTTTAGTTTATGCATATTTTTGAACAGAAAACTGCAAACAGTACAAACAGCTTTGTTTCCCATTCATGCTTCTTTCTCTTACTACACCCAGAATTTTGAGAATGCATTAAAACACAAAGGGTAAAAATATAGAGAATAGTAAAATTTTCTAGGTGAAAACTTAAGTAGAAATGAGGAAAATAAATAGTCTTCCTTTCTGAGTAGCACACAGCCGTTCCTCTTGATAACCTTCCAGCAGCAGATAAACCTGGATATTGTTTTGGACATTAGACTTATGCAATAAAACTTTGGAGAGCACCATCTGTCTACTCTTTATTTATGTCTCTCCGATACACTGCCAGATTGCACTGAAGAGCTGCGATATTCCTGTTGAAGCCATAACAGCAAAGAATGCTCAGTGATCTGGCTTTATCTGGGCACATCCACACAGTAAATTTTAATCCAGTACACTCAGGTGATAGGAATAGGACTGCTACTAACAGTTAACTCTAGATGACTGTTTTTCTTAAAATTAGATAGCTTAAGCTATATTCTAAATGTCTTCTATTAACGTAAGATTTAAACTATTTAAGGATTGTCATCTTTGAACTAGGAAATCATTCTTTTGGTATTCTGTCAACACATTTTTACAGAAAGGTACACCAAAACAATGACAAGATTATTCCAATGAAGATGGAATAAATATGAGCTTTTCTGCTATTACCTTTAATTTTACCTATATCATTGAAAATTATGCATTGACCCTAAAATGTAAGTTTTCAAATCCCTTAAATTTGCATGGGTTTATAAATTTCCAAAATTCAGAAAACATTCTTCATGCTAATTGTAAGTACTTTCTTAGCTTTGTTTTTTTGTTGTTGTTGTTTGCTTGTTGTTGCTTTTTTTTTTTTTCAGCAAGCCAGTCTTAATTTGGAAAAGCTTGTTCAGAGAACAGCAGACAGGTAAGTTTCCCTTCAAAGGCCACTTACTGATTGTAGACTCCTGTAATACGCAGTTTGGGAAGCTGTTTATAAGGAAGCAATGTTTTCAGTCTCTGTCTTCTGTTTTCTGTTAGTATAAGAGCGCTTCGTTCCAGTGAAATCAATGGTAACACATGGCTGATATTCCAGGAAATTCATTTCAAAACAGAACTTGAATATCCATGTGCCTTTGAAGGCATAAGCCTCCATTGCTAGAGACCTCATTTAGTGTCAAAAGAGAAGATGTCATGCACAGAAGTGAATTACATATCCTGCTCAATTCTGCCAGGCTTATATCTGTCATTTGAGGACAGAATGATTTTGTTCAAAAATAGCACTTACTCATATTTTTCCACATCTAAAGTGGCTACTTATACACATATATCTTCAACAGTCAAATTTTGCTTTAACTTTTTCCACTATTAGCAAGATGCTGTCGGAGAGAGAGCCTTACCATAGAAGGGAAGAAGAGTAAGGAGTTTTATGTTTTTTACAGAAAAATAAATTTTTCAATTTTCAAATATACAAATTAACAACCTTCAGCACTTTCCTCACTGAAAACTACTGATTTTTCCAGCATCAGAGAATAATGTTGGGAGTAATTTTCCCCACTTGAAATACGATACTACACATCAGAATTTGTCATTTCTCTTATTTTTGCATAGTCACATATCTCAAAATAGTGGTTTAAAGTTACCCTGTTTAAATTCTTCACAGCATTGCTTCCTTACATACTTAGGCATATTGACATTCAGAACTTTTCCTTCTGCAGTGACCAGTGTTGGAAGAGGCTTCTCTCTCTTTTTTGACCCTCTAAAAGAAATAGAAAGAAAAACAGTTTATAATTTCACATTTTCGTATTTTATGTTGAATAGCAAAACAGAAAGGAGAAGATGTCAGGAAGGGAAGGATTATCTGGTACTGGATTTTAAGGATACAACTTATTTCAGGAACTAAACAGGTTATGTCAGATGTCCAACTGAACATTAAAAGCATGATTGAAAGCTGAGCAAATGCTTTGTAGTATCATCTATTTACACAGATAATAACTTCTTAGGTGTATCACCCAGTACTCATTGTCAAGCATGATATCAAACATGAGTTAGCTGGCAGAACAGGGGAAATTCTGAAATCCAATCAATGGAGCTGGAAAGATAAATTATTATATTTAAAAACCCTGTTTGAGGGAAAACAAAATAAAGGGTAAAATAAAAAATAGAAAATGAAAAAAATAAGCAGCTGGAATATTTTGTTCACATTTTTAAAGCATATTTGCACAGGTAAAGACAGTATTCAGTGTGAGGCAGATGCCAGCCTCCTCTCTGTGTCTTCAAAAAGTTGTTCATCTTCAGTTCCCAAAATATATTAAAACAAAAAATATACCTTACATTGTCTTTTGCTTTCCTTTTTTCTTCAATATATCTGTGAGTTTCTAATCTAGATTCTGGAGTATATGGTGTTGGCTCCTCCCAGAATCTTCTGTCTTCTTCATCATCTTCAGCCGTTCTCCACATTTGCTGTTCCCCTTCTCCTTCTGTCTGATGATTTTCTTTGTATTGTAGGGAGTCTGGGCTACACAAAACCACACGGAATATTGTTTGAAAAAAGAAGAGTAATAGCATTGATAATGAATTCTTGCAATAATATATTTTTCACCCCAATATGAATATGAATTCCTACCAATAACAATATTTTAAGTATTTGGATAACTTATTCTGCTTTACTTCTTGCAGCCATCAAAAAAAAAATATTTCAACACCATTCGTTCCACTGACTTAAATAAGAAATGATACTATGATTTTGCCAAGCCATCTGAAAATCCTGAAAGATAGTTCAAAAGAGTTAATTTCAGCAGCAGAATTGTCAGATGCCCTCATAACCTTCAGGTGAAAGAAAATCTTCAGTCCCTGTCATGTTTAAGTATTTCTTATATCAGGCAGTAGTAGATAAGAAATTTATAAGATAGCAACTTTTATGTACACATTTCAAGTGCCATTTTTGAACCTAAGTCACTTTTTCACCTAGCACCTATATAGAGTGAACTGAATTTATGATACAGCTGTGATCTGTGAGAACAAAGTTCCATAACCAGTGGAAACAAGGATCTGTCGCCTGGGAAGAATACAGAGATGCTGTCTGGACATGCAGAGATGGGATTAGGAAAGCCAAGGCACAGATGGAACTGAACTTGTCAAAGGATGTTATAGAAAAAAGAGGTTCTATAGGTACATTGGTCAGAAGGGATAGGTGAAAGAAAGCATACCTCCTCTGATAAACGAGAAAGGAGAACTGGCTGCAACATATATGGAGAAGGCTGAGGTACTCATTGTGTCCTTTGCCTCAGTATTCACTGACAGCCAGGATTCTCATATTTCTCACAACCCTGAACCTCATGTTTCTGAACCTCTTCGTGGGAACTGGGGGAGAAAACTCCCCCACATTCTAAGGGCCTTGATAAACTCAAAAGGTGGGCCCTTGTAAACCTAATGAGATTTAACAAAGCAAAGTGCAAGGTTTTGCACTTGCATCAGAGTAATCCCAGATATGTATGCAGACTGGGAGATGAAATCCTTGATAGTAGCCCTGATGTGAAGGTCTTAGGGGTCCTGATAGATGAAAAATTTAACATGAACCAGCAGTGTGCACTTGCAGTCTGGAAGGCCAACAGTATCCTGGGCTGCATCAGAAGAGGGGTGGCCAGCAGTGAGAGAGAGAGATGACTGTCCCTCTCTACTCTGCCTTCGTGAGGCCCCATCTGGAATATTGTTCCTGTGCCCAGGCCCCCGACACAGAAAAGATGTTGAGCCTTTGGAGAGGGTCCAGAGGAGGGCCACAAAGATGATTAGAGCTGGAGCACCTCTCCTATGATGATAGGCTAAAGAAATTGGGCTTGCTCAGCCTGGAAAAGAGAAGGCTTCAGGGAGACCTCATTATGGCCTTCCAGTATCTAAAGGGAGATTATAAACGGGAGGGAAATCAACTTTTACATGGGCAGATAGTGATAGGACAAGGGAGAATGGTTTTAAACTAAAGGAGGGAAGATATAGATTAGATGTCAGGGGAAGTTTTTCACTCAGAGGGTGGTGAAGTGCTGGAATACATTGCCCTGAGAGGTTGTGGATGCCCCATCCCTGGAGGTGTACAAGGCCAGGTTAGGTGGGGCCCAAGACAACCTGATCTACTGCTTGATCTAGCAGTTGGCAACACCTTCCCATGGCAGAGGGACTGGAACTCGATGATCCTTGAGGTCCCTTCTAACCCAAGTCATTCTGTGATTCTTTGATTCTATAAACCATTGAAATTAGACTCCATTGGACTAAAAATGGACTAAATATGAAGGTCAAGTATAGCGGAAGTTAAAGCGAAAGAAAAATCCTTCTGCTGTCTTAATCTTAGTAACATAAGGTTGAAGAAGTGTAGGGGTAGACATTCCACAGCCTTTTACATCTCGAAAGATCTTTAAATTCTGTTTCATTCTAAATATCTATTGAGTCTGAAGCAAAAGAAATTACAGATGAAGACCAGCTTTCTCTGAAACAATTGTTTTACCTCAAATAACAATTTCCAGCTGTCCTGAAAGAAGCTATCAATTACACCATTTTGGCACCCAGATAATTTAACTTGGAGATACAGTATAAAAATTTTTTTGTACTGTCTGCAGATCAGTAATTAATGACATTTATAATTAATTATATTTTTCAGTAGGGATAAAACACTTGAGGGTAAATGCTAGAATCCTACGAGAATCAGTGATAAACACAAACATGACACTTTAAGTAGAATTACATAACCAGTATTTCAGGAGGAAGAGCAAAATTATTAATGAAGAAAGAGAAGAACGATAATTAGATGATTGCTTAAAAACTGTTGCTGCTTACTGTTGCCTGTCAAGTCCAACCTGAGCCTCCATTTGTTCTTCTTTCCTATCCTTTCTTTCACGCATCCTTCTTTGAGCCTCTTCTTTTTCTTTGGCTCTTTTGAGAAGGTAAGCTTGTTCCTGTTCTCTGATTTTCTGTTTCACATCTGGATAGCACTGAAGTGCCTGAATCCTCTCTGAACGTTCTATTTCTTTACTATCCAAATACTTCCCAAAGGGAAAAAAAAATCCATATAAATACATGAGAAATTTTAAACATATTCAAGCAAATAAATTCATTAAACTGCAGGTTAATTTAAGATTCATTTTAAACCTCCAAAACATTATTTAAGAAACAGTATATTAAAAACAATTAACAGTAAATTTCTATTTAGATCTGAAAATGTGTTTGTGCCTGACAGTTGCCTTATGCATCTTAGAATTTTCTTGGTCTTATTACTATGGAGTAAGAAGAGTCCCTTCAGCCATTTCTGGTATTTTTTTCTGACTTTGATTCAGCTCATGGAACTATTACAAATATACATTTCTTAAATGTGTTCATTTGCTACTGACAAAGTGAGTTGAATCCACTCACTTTAAGTAAAGTCAGTGTCTGTGCTTCTCCAAGGGAAAGTGTGAGTGTGTATTTGAGGACACTTTCAATGACAGGAAATCATTAGATCTGTCCCTGCACAGAACCTCAATCTCAATATATCTATTTACAGCAGATGCAATATAGTGCATTTTCATGTCACCTTCTACCCTTCTGTTGCCATGCACTGTTGGTATGGTATATAATGTCAGTACGTTACCAACAACCTGGTACCTTTCTAAAATTATGATAATATTTAAAAAAAATCGTCTGTATAAAAACAAATTAGTAAAAAGCCAGAACTGTACTGTGTATTTATCTTTTTGGAACTTTGTTAAAGCATCTCTAATGAGAATGACAGATGACTTTAAGAAATGCCTGTGGTTTCGTCAAAATTCTTGGGAACAGATTTCACTTTCCCAAGGGCAGTTAAGAAAAAGATTCCTATTTTTTCCTACCACAAGCACTTATTTTGTTTTGGGTTAGTATGTTGAGTCAACAAAGATGGTTATTGATTTGTTCATAAAATTAACAATAAAAATCTTACTTTTAATTGATGAAGTGTTGCCACCACAAATTGTCTATAGCCTTCAAATTCAGTGCATGGGTTACCCACTAGAAACAGTTCCTTCAAATGAATATTATATTTTAGGGTTTCAACACTGGACAGTTCACCAATGAAATTTGCTGTCAGGTCAAGCTTCTTCAGTTCTTCACAGCCTATTTGAAAAAAAAAAATCATTCAATTTGTTCGTAACATAAATATGCATGACACACTCTTGGTTTCATGACTATAAGAACTTTGTAGTCAGAACTTGTATACTAGATGGGCTATTAAATACTTCATTTACAGATAAGATAAACTTCAGCTTTAAGAGTCTGATTATCCTGGTACCATCCTCAGCAAAGTCTTCTCCATGTGGCTAAAGAGAGCCTAATTGCTTCAGAAGAGCAAGATCACTTATGGGTTTCATTTCTGTGTAATGTTAATCTAAACTAACATTACCTAAGTGCTGATACAATGTTTTCTAAAAATCCACTCCAAGTCGAGATGAAGTTTTCCACTTTATGTACTCAGCTATTGTTATGAATATTTTATCACTGATTAAATTGCAAAAATTGGTGAGAAAATGGTGTGTTAACCAGAAAAATTCATTATAATTAGTAACAGTAAATTTGCTAAGAACTTGGTCTCAGAAATCTGGATCCAGAATTTATCAGCTACTCCTTTTATCATAATCTGTCTATGAGTCATAACCTCGGCCTAAGAGTAAAAAGTTCAGCTAAGAGCAAATTCAATGTTTGTGCTCATCATTTTAATCACCTCTTTTCCTTTGCAGGTCTACTTGGCAAGTATTCTATGCATAATGGAACTGAAAGAGCATAAACAATGCAAAATGATTTATGAGGGGATTAAAACAACCTCAATTTTTGCAAGGCTCACTCCCAAAGTTTCTGGCATCTAAGTAAATGACAAATCACAGTAATAAATAATGCAGCCTGCTAGAGGAACTTAAAATTTGCTGGCCTGAAAACAGATGTAAATTTCTCAACAAATTGCCAAATAAGTAATGCAGTACATATTTCTGCAACTATTTGTTTATTTTTCCATTTGATTTAAACCATTCTCTTGAATCAGCTTGCATATGATTTAAAAGAAAACAAAACAGCTATTTTTTTCTTTTGTCCCCTTGCTAAGGTGCACTCAGCAACTTGACTAAGCAGAATCAAGAAAGAAAAAATAAGTAAGTCAGAAGTTAGAAATGATTCAAATAATACAGAATGTGTTTATGGATAGCTCTAAGTCTTAGGATTTGCTCTTGGAAAATGCAAATCTTTGGAGAAGCAATTATAGTGACAGGCTAAATGATTAAACAGAGATAACACAGATAAGATTTTATGTAAAAAGACAGAAAAAAGATTGATCTGAAAAACTCTATGAAAATACTCCAAACAGTGCAACTTCTGTACAATGTAGAACCTCCTTCTGTGAAACTTTTGATTGCTGAAGAGAAGATGACTGCTGAACCATAACAAGAGACACTTTTTACAGCCAGCATAGCATTAAAAAAAAAAAAATTGCTTTGCTCTGGGTTAGCCGCATAACAGATCATCTTATCTTTACAGTGGGGCAATACCAATCCTGTATGGGTTCATTAAATTTTGATTCCTTTTTTGTACAGTATTAAAGAATGGAGCTGTCATAGCTGACAATACTAGTAACAGTATGCAGAGAACAAGTTAAAACGCATTTAAGAAACAATGACAAAACTTCAGCAGTAAGAACAACTGGCTGCAAAGAAATACCAAAACGCTGCACACAAGCCAGCTCCTTCTGACTGTCGACGAAGTACATTTATTGATGGGCATAATTAATAGCTTCCACTTTTCCTTATATTAAGTCTCAACTCAAGTTCTTCAATAAGAAAAAGCAACTAGTTCATTAAAACGTCTTACCTTCCAGATTTTCAATTCTTTCAATGTTGTTCAAAGCAACATTTAAATATTCTAGTTTCTTTAACTTGCCCACATTTTCTGTAACAAAACACAGATCCATTACTTCATTTTCCTTCATTGGAAAGGCATTATCATTTTACTTGTTTGCTTAACTTCAAATAAACAATAAAGCAGAAAAATGGGAAGGACAAACCTGAATTTGTATTAGGCTATCAGGCATTAATATTTTAACACTTAAAAAGATGAAAACAGGATTTCTATGAGAAGAATAAATTAAAATTAAAAAAGAGAAATAAGGAAGGCTATTAACATATTTTTTTATCAAAAAAAATCTATAATACGGGTATATACTGCAAGAGGACTGGCCAAAATACATGGTAAAACTTTCAATTCATCATGAAACTCAGGAATGATTGGACTACATTTTGTCAAGCTCCATAAAACTACAGTTGGCAGAATTTATTCTGTTTTGAAATAAAGCCTAGAATTACTATCTTACATAACACAGAGTTACTTAGCCTGCAATTTATGTGTTGTGTATAAAATAGTATGAGTTAATTCTGGTAAGAATGTGGCCTAAGAAGCTTTCTTTTCTGCTGGAATTTTTGTGGCAACTTAAGTTTTTAGGAAAACCTGTACTAAAGATATGTTTTAATTCCTGACATTAGAAAGTAATGGAGGGATTAACAAGCCAGACAATATTTTCAACTACGATTTTCAGATATGCATGTTCAATTGAGGAAGCAATAGTAGGTTGGCCCACCATGATGGGTTAGCCATTATCTTTTCTGTTTTCACTAGTGTCATAATGAATACACAAACATGCCATTCTGATGGAAGTAATGGTAAACACAATCAACTTCAGAGATGCCTTTCTGCCATAAGGCTAAAAGACAACCTTGAGGCATGTATCAGCATTTTGGGAAATAAAACTGTATCTAACATTTCCCTTCCTCAGAGCTCATGCTCCTGTGCTAGTAAGTTTGCTAGTCCTCTGTTTGTGTTACACTGTCCTTCACTGTTGCACATCTGCCTACAATATATTTATTTTTAAAGCTTTATGGTGCTACATGCCCATGTAGTGAGTGAAACTGGCTTAGCATGCAACACTAGTTCACAACAAACAGAGGTAAGGCTGAATAATGAAAGAGTTGTAGGACTGTTTAGATAGCTTGTGGCTATCTAAAGGAGGTTAAGCCATTTGCAGAGGAACAAAACTAAGATCTGCAATGCAGAAGAGTAGAGATCCTAAATGATTGCACGTTTCTTCATAGAGGCTCAGCTCCCTCAACTAAATGGAACTGGAAAACCAAGAGGAAGCTAGGATTACAGCACCTTGTTGTCCCTGAGACAATCACACATTGTGTCAAAAGCAGTCTGTCTGCATTTGACACTGCACAAGATTTCAGTGGCATATGGGAGAATTCCTTTTCTGGATTCAAAATAAATATTAGTTAGGCATGAATTGATTTACACTAGCTTTCTATATGCTTTCTTTACAGAAAAGTATTACGTAAACCCTAAACATCACCTTATGCATTATCTAATGTATCTTTCTTCAGAGTGGAAAGCACTGAAGGAGTGCAGTACTGCTTGGTGTTTGTTCTCAGAGGATAAAAGGATTAGAAAGTTGACTTCATCATAGAAAATGTGTGGTAGTATAAGAGTACAAGAGGAGGTGCTACATCACTTTGTTTCAAGCCAAGAATAAATATAGTAAATTATATATCCAGGAATATTTCCTGATAGATTAAGACAATTGGGCAGAAAGAAAATGAGTGAAGCTTCTCTTTATTAAACACAGTGATCCAAAGTTATCCATAGTGTCACTGTGATATAACTGGAATATGTACAATGACTTATTTAAAGTTGCAGGACTTCTCTTTCTACAGGCCAAACATAAGAAAACAGGCAGCTCTCAGCCAAGGACAGGAGCATTCTATAATCTATGATCTAAAATGTGTTATTTTCACCACAAACTATTGAAATTAGCTGGGCCACAATGTTTGCTTTTTTATTTCTGTCAGAATGACTAGCATTTCCTCCTTTGTGTACACAAAGGAGGTAAGGAGAATAGGGGGATAGTAAACTTTACCAGTGCCAAAATAACTGGGAAATGCAAATGCCATTTGAGATGTGACACAGAAGCCTGAGACACAACTCTGATATAAGATATATGCTTTAACTCATTATGCAGTTTATTAATCTTCCCTAGTCACCAGATTTTTTGAAGATCTGACTGGAAAACCTATCCAATGAAGTCAGAAAGTTTACCTCATACTCTAATTTGCAAGCTGTGCTAACTGCTGTACATACTGGCCCTGCAGTGACAAACAAGAAAATTCAAGCAGAGGAAGATTCATCTAACACATACAGATCATGTCTACAGCTGAGCTACTTCTCTAGGCTCCTCTATAATCGATACAGAGAAATAGGTTATTCAAGGTGCAATTTGTCTTGTCTTATATTGGCTGTCTAAAACCAGCGAACTAAATCAGGCTCGAAAATATATCTTCTTCCTAAGGGAGGCTACAGTAACTGGCTAAGACAAAGATGCCTAGAAGTTTGGTGACATGAATTCTACCACTTAGCTTACTAAGATGTTGGAGAGGTGTTTTCATAATTCACAGATGATGAAATTAATTTCTCAGCAAGGATTCATGCTGCTTGTTTCGCTGTATATTCTATGGTATTTCTATAATTGCAATATCTGTATGTATGATATGAAGATATAGAAAAGAACCAGGACTCATTCATACAGATTGGCAGTTTTACCTTTTATGCATATGAATGCCTTGCAGCTTGCTATCTGATCAGTAGTCTAGTCTGATCTTTAGGGTGCTGTAAGGATTTCCTTTAAGAGATGAGACACATCCTGACAGAGGCAATATAAAACACACGACTATGATATTTTGATGTACAGAAGTGTGCTTTAAACTAATGTCTACCTGTTGTGTGTTCTGTATGGACACATTGCTGTCTACTTCACAGTGGATTACTTCTGGAATTCAGTACTGTTTCTATGAGATATGAACATTACAAAAGAATGAGATAAGGTCTTGTGCCTTAAGCACAAAATAACAGAGAGAAAAACGACTTTTTTTTTAGTACAATTTTGATGGGATAGAGCAGCATAAAGCAGTTAAAATCTTTCTCTCTCTGGGAGAAGATTACTCCACTCTAAGAAACGCAGATGCTATCAATACAGATACTCCCTAGGAATTTCCTGACAAGCCCCTTCAGGGCAGCTTGGAGTTGAGAAGATCTAAAGCCTTAGCCTCCAAATCATAAGCACAGAATTGCACCCTAAAACTCTAGATTGTTTTTTCTGTCTCTTAAAGAACTTCAAAGAAATATGCTAATATCTTTCCTGAACACTTCTGACTTTCCATTCTTCATAATGCCCTTAATAATATGCTTTAACTTTTAGTTAGCTCCAGAGAGGTCAGGCAGTTGTACTTTGAAGGTCCCTTCCAACTGAACCACTCTATTCTATCTACACAGTATCTGTAGAATCTAAGCTTTTCCAGGCCAAGGCCTGATGTCATATCATTCTGTGTGCCCAGGAAACTTAAAACTGCATCACAACAGCACAAAACATAGATCATATGGATTTTATCTTCTTGTGGTGAAGGAAGATCATTCAGACTTCCCTTAAGTTGTCTTTATGCACAAAAGCAATTATTTTATCTGAATGAAGATTATTTCCATTTTAACAAAAGCTACTATATGTATAAAAACTGAATTGAAAAAAGAGCAGGAGGAGAGCTAGTTCTCAAGTATTGCAGTTCATGGTATGCACTGAACTGTCTCTTTGTTACAAGGAAAGGATCTTTGAGTTATACCTTCATATATGAGATTTTAACCAGTTAAGGTGTTCTACACTCATATTCTAGTGACTTGCATCTTGGTACTAACTTTTTCATTTAAGTTTCTGCTAAGGTGAAAGGGAAATAAAAGCTTGTGGGAGCAGAGTCAGAAAGAACCTTTCTGTAGTTACTCACTCCACATTCCCATGAAGAATAACACAAAAGATATATACATATTTCTCACTATGCATGCAATTACATTTAATAAGGAATATATCCAGAAAATGCTTACCAATTTTCGGAATTAGGTTATTCTGAAGATAGAGAATTTTCAAATCTCGACACCATTTGTCAAGGTATTCTAACTTTTCTATTTCCTGCTGATGTAAAGAGATTTCTTCCAGTGAAAAAATTTCACAGTTATTATGTTCTGCACGTCTTCTGACAAGATCTTCAGTGACTGAAAAAATAGTTGAGGTCATTGGACAATATCTCCACCACTAGACTTATTTTTAAGATCATTAAAATCTTTTGTTCCATCACACTAAATAGATACTTGGGACAAATATCAACAAAAAGAAATTCTGCTGTAAAAGACAAGTGCCAAGAAACTTCAGCTCACCCTGCTAGAGTAAAAATAATTTGTTAAACGCAATTAAGCCACCTGTAACATTTAGAAAAATCCACATTAAAACTGCTGAATCTTCAATAAAAGTGTAACGCAAACCTTGCCTGAGGCAAAGCTATAATTAATTCATGCTTATAAATGTTTGTGTTGGGATGATATGTAATCCTGGGTATTTGGTAGGCACCAGCAGTTCATCAGCAGCAAGCAGAAGAGTTTCAGTGGCTGAAAGACGCTAGAAACCTGGCTTCAGGATTTTCATTTAGCAATATTTAGTGCCAGGCAATCTTTTAAAAAGTGAAAAGGCTCTGTATAATGAAGATAAAGAAATTCTATGAGAACTAGAGCTCACTCTTGATGTAGATGTTATTACTTTGTTTCCAGTCCACTGCACGAAAAAAAAAAACACGAGCATTTTCATCTCCTTGATAAACGAGTGAAGTACTGGTTAAAAACAGGATTTTTAGCAAATGAGCATAGATACTTGCTCATATTTTAAAAATGTAAAGAAGTCTAGCAAGCCTTTCAAAAAGACTCTGAAGAAAAATAATAAAAATATATATAAATACAGAGATCTATGAAAACCAATTGGTGCTGGCACGCATTTATTAAAGATATTCTTTCATTGCTTCTTTATCTCAGGGAGGCTTTGATAAATCATCTGTCTTTATTACTGGTCCTGGAATGGCTGCACGCATTCACATGAACTAGGCTGATAAAAGCTGCGTGACCTGTGTGGCCCAAACTTGTGTGTGCCAGTGCAGCTCCTCTATCCACAGCCTTTAGGAAAGCGGCAAAATAGGTTTGGCACGTATGTTACATGATTTGCAAATGAGCAGGGTTCAATTTCCCTTCTTTCACCCAAACTTCATCTGATTTAGATTTAGGTCACATTTACAGATATACAGAATTGTTTAACAGTGGTGCTGGTACCGATGCAAGAGGGGATCCTGTCTGCATAAGGAAGCGTGTTGGGAAAGGTGTCACTTCTTGAATCATTGTGGGCAGCTTTGCTGCATCTGAATAACCATCTTCTGTTCAACAACAAATTCATTAAAACTGATTAAATTATTAGAGAAAAGAGAAATAGGGCAATAATCATGATTAAATGGTATTTCCAGAAATTATGAAAAACATCAGCATTTCTAATAACTTTCTTTGTGAGTATGCTGGAAATTACAGAAAAGAATGGCCTTCTTAGCAATGTGTGTAGTGCCAGACCTTCTAGTGACAGCTATTTTTGAGCAAGAAAACAATATTCCACACTTACACATCGGGGACATCTTTAGGCTCTATGCCCTTTATAGAAAAAAGAAGTGGCACATACTATTCTGGACAGTTTTATTACAGTCAGATTTCCATTTGCTGATGGAAAGTGATGTTGCAGGGATTATGTAAAAACGCTCATCTTCATTGCAAGTGAGGTTTGCAAGACAGAGACAACCACTCCCAGCAGAATCTACAGTGACCTGTAGAGCTCTTTAGAGACCTGTTCTGGGGACCTGCTGTAGGGAACGGGGTGAACATCTGACATTTTGTATGCTACCTATGAAATTAGGGGGAGTAAGGGAAACAAACTCGCAGGAGAAAACAATAAATATTGAGGTAAAGGGGGAGCAAGTGTGGGGAGAGGGAATATGGTAGCTGGGGAGTGGGGAAAGTAGGGATAGGACCCGGGGACGGGAGGGAAGGCTCTGCGTGACACTCACTCCGCACCATGGCTGCCCGCAGCTTCCGGCCGCCGCCATTACAGGACGCCGCCGCGCTGCCGTGGCAACGGGGCCGGGCGCCGCTGCGCCGTCGGCCGAGCGCCACTCCCCTCAGCGCGGCCTCAGCTCCGCCCGTGTCCTCATAGTGCTGGAAAACGTCCGCACAGATGGCGCCCTTGCCAGCCACAGCCTGAGGAACCACAGATCAGCACGGGGCGGGGATCCCACAGCCCTGGTCCTCTTCCCAAAGCCTGGCTTTCGTTTGGGGATGAAATCATGTTGACTTCGTGTCATTCGTGTCGTTTTTTTGTGCTTTTTCACAGCCTGATTTGATGACTGTGCACTTGTTCCAGAGCAGCCTGAAGCATGTGTATGTCTCCCTAAGACGGAAAATGTTGGGGGTTTTTTGTACTCCAAAATGATGATTCTATGAGTCTGTCAGTCCTGGCCCCTTCCTTTGGCATTCAGATATGAAATATCTTCCTCAGGCTGTGTCTTCTGTTTGCCCATCGCATGATGTCCTTGTCGCCTCGTTTCCGCACACACTGCCTTGCAGCAAACGCTGCTGTCCTTCACCTTTTAGCTGAGATTTTCCCAGCGGGTCACAGTCTCAAAATAACTCTTACCGCTCTACCTAAGGCATGAATCTGCTCAAATAGCGGTGTGAAATGTGCCTCGCTGCGTATGTAGCTATTACAGCCTCCTGCAGTGTTCTGTGGATTCTCACTTGTCATTACCATGCTTGAACTTCATGCTCAATACCTACCTTGCAGCCAACCTGAGTCACAGTCGTGGCTGGAGGTCTCAGTGACATAAATTCCCATGACTGGGATTTCCTATTCTGCAGTTACCATAATAATGTCGTGTTGCTTCATGTACTTGATTAAACAAGTTCCCAACTGGCAAAAGTATGGCAACCTAAGCCTCAAAGAAAGTGAAGGAAGTGGAGAGGGTGACATGCTGCAAAACATTGCTTTACAGAGTCCTTCACCTAATCCCGATGTGATGACCACCACTCCAGTTCAGCAGTGAAGGAATTACTCAAACAGAGTGTTCATTTGAACGCTGGGTAATAAAGTAGACTGAAGCCCCTATTTTCTTTTTTAAAAGTGTATGTATCCTCTTCATTGACACATCACTCCTCGGTCACAACCTTGTGAAAGCCACCATGGATGATTCCAAAACTTCAGGTACAAAACATAAACTGGCATTAATTCTAACCAAATCAAGGTGTAAACATCAGGAAGGTCAGCATGCACCACAAACCACTTAGTTAAACACAACATAAAGGTTCAAGCAAGCCTAAAGC
This sequence comes from Aquila spilogaster, assembly GCA_024606505.1. Classification (NCBI taxonomy): domain Eukaryota; kingdom Metazoa; phylum Chordata; class Aves; order Accipitriformes; family Accipitridae; genus Aquila; species Aquila spilogaster. Next base: position 12,042,308 of record JANHGO010000063.1, on the reverse strand, counting down.
TCGTCTGTTATCCAAAAAATCACATACATTACAAACGTGTAAGAAAGGATTGATTGGTTGATTGATTTTGAAATCTTCATTTACTAGGTCACTTCGCTGGGATGTGATTCATGAAAATACAGATCACAATGTAACTTTCCAATTTTGTTGCTATTTAGGGGATAGTAGGAGAAAGGAGGTGTCACTGAGTTAAAGCTACTAAGTTTTGTGGAGATAATGAGACACAAAGGAGCAAACTGAAGTTTACGTGCTTTGGTTTCTAACTCCCTGGCATTTGTCCCTGCCTGACTGAACGTAGCCAACCCACACTGAGGACAAAGATTCAGACAGAGCTGGTTGGACGGCACCATCTCGTGGCTACAAAACCACGGAGATGAAGGCTGGGGGCAAGGCCTTTTGCTGTCTATTCATTTATTTCATATCAGACTGCAGGCTCCTTCAAATAAGCTTTTACAGCTGTGCCTTTTACTAGAAGTATTAATTTCTGACTTGAGATTACAACTCACAATCAAGGTAATGAGTGATAAGAAGAAAAATCTCATTCTTACTACATCCAATATGTTAAGTGCTGTGTCTACATTGTATTGCACAGAAATACCCAAGTTATTCTGTTATTCTAAAGTCCTGTTGCTTTTTTTCCATGGCTCTTGACTTGCACACTATTACTTTCTCACGCTCTCAGTAAGCTATAAAGACCAGGTGGGTGTATGAAGGGGTGACACTGAGATTGGGAAAAACAGAGGAGATGAGATTTTTTTTGTCATTTTTTCTCATTACCTGAATTAATTTTGTAAAAGCATAGAATTGTTTGAGTTGAAAGGGATCCTTAAAGGTCATCTGGTCCAACTTCCCTGCAATGAACAGGAACACCTACAGCTTGATAAGGTTGCTCAGCGTCCAGACTGGTGCTGAATGTCTCCATGGACAGGGCTTCCTCCTCCTCTCAGGACATCCTGTTTTAGTGCCTCACTAGCATTACTGTAAGAAGTTTTTCCTTATATCCAATTTAATCTCCCTTTTAGTCTGAAACCATTTCCCCTTGTCCAGTCACAGCAGACCCTGATAAAGTGTTCTTACAGCCCCTCTTTAGACACTGAAAGGCTGCTGTCAGGTCTCCCTGGAGTCCTCTCTTTTCCGGGCTGAACAGCCCCAGCTCTCTCAGCTTGTCATTTTAGGAGAGGTGATCCATCCCTTAGATTATTTTTGTGGCCCTCTCCGGATGTGCTTTAGCAGGTCCATGTCTTTCTGAGAGACTGAAGACTCCAGAAATTTCAATTTGCAGTAATGGAATTTTCCCTAGTTTGAGTCTTTCTTGCCTGTGACAGTAAGTGGTAACTTATCCCCCTGTCCCTCCTTCAACCTATGTGCTTTCTCATCCTGTATTCTCCTATTCTGTTGCAGAGGAGGAGTGAGAGTGGCTGGGTGGGAGTCTGGCTGCTAGCCAAAGCTAACACGGCACAGCAAGAAACAGAAATAGGCAATTGCAAAGACTTGTTCTTGCAAGAGCTTTGTGGGAGGGCTGAAGCAAATTTCTTGAGGATATTTCAGATTCATAAAGTAAATAAATCAGTCAGTAATCTATGCTGACATGTGTCCAGAAAAGCTACTTTATGGAAGTTATGGTAGATACTTTCCTTTATCTATACAACATTAGTTTTCTCTTATTAATGCAGTTACCTTCTTGAGATTTGATTGGGAGCTGCCAGAAGTGGCAGCTTTACAGAAGCAATACTGCAGGGATGCTGCAGGTCCATGCCCCTAGTTCCAAACCAGCACTGAGGCTGAGCATGTATTCCCAGCAGGCACACAGAGAGACACGTGCCCAGCTCCTGGGCCGTCTGAGCTACTTGCTTTGTAGAAACTCCTGCTGATGCTGGAGCACCCTCACTCACTCCAGTTGTCCTGGTCCCACTCCCGTTGCTGCACTCAGACCCCCATACACACACATGCATACCAAACAGAAAGGCTTTTACCTAGGAAGTATTAGAAATGGGGTTTAATAAGGAGATAGGACAGACTGCTCTGATGAGGCACAAGATGCGTATGGCAGACAAGTGTACCAAACCACAACCACTCTTACACGCCCCTTTATCCTCTTACTCTCTGTTTTCCTATGTCTGCTCCTCCCCAAACCATGTTAATCCTCCTTTTTGCCCCTAAATATGCCACAAAATGTCTTGTGCAATCCCAAGATGCTATGTGCCATAATGCACCCCATACCCCAGGCAGTGCTCCCTGCCTCGGTCAAAATGTAATGTGGAGGTGAAATGTTACATAGATTCTGAAGTGACTTTTACATTCATTTATTTTCAAATACAAGTCTAAATGTTATGTTTACACACATGAATGTTATTGTGTTCACTATTTTCGTGCAGTTATTTGTACTAATTGTGTACTAAGAGCTTCAAGTAACGTACTTCTGCATTCTCAGCATGAGACAATGTCCACGACAAAGATAGTGTAACAAACCACATTACAAACGGGAAAATGGAGTTGAGAAAGAAGAAAAAGTGTTCCACCTGGAATTCATTCCCTGAATAAATTCACTTTACTGCTTTAATACGCTATAAGTTTATTTGTTACATGCATAAAGCAATGCAATATAAAATAATCATTCCACATCATAACAAAATTAGCTTTATAGCAGTATCATTACAGTGCATCAGAAGTATCCTGAATATGTGCAGAATATACTCATGTAAAGTGCTGTAACCCTAGCGAATTGATTTCCATGAACAAATCTGAACTATTAAAATGCTGCAGATCAGAGGCTGAGATGGAGATCAGCTGATTGATACCCAGTTAGAATCTGGAACTGTCTTTTTCTTTCTTTCTTTCCTATTTAATTATTTTTATTGTGGTTTTTGTTATTATTACTGTAATTATCATTATATGCTATGTTGGTAACAGTTACATAGTAACTAACAAAATTAGGTTTTCATCTTCACACCAGAGTACCAATAAATTCCGTCCAAAGAGCACATAGCCTACAGGACAGGTCAGAAAATGACAAAAAACAAATTAATTGGAATATATGCAATTCCTTATAATCATCTGCATTACTGATGACACAAATACAGGAGAAAAATGTGACAAAGAGCAACTTTACAGCTATGTAAATGATAGGAGGACAAGCAAAAGGCAGCATGATAAATGTACAAAAGCAATAATATAAAATAAAGTGACAGTTTTGTACTGCATATATTAAAATATACAATGTTTACAAAGTGCTGCAGCTAATTCACAAAAAAAAATACACCAATGAACAGATTCTGCAGAAATGGGCTGAATGACCATGCCTATTTTCTGCATCATTTAACAACACTTAAGTCAGGATGTTAATCATAGTCCATAAGGTTTGACTTCTGTATGTAGTACTTTCAGGACAAATACTAAACAGACTTGGTCGCACACTGGCAACATTATAAGCTATTATCATTCTGCTTGCTGCTGTTCTCTTCAACATGAACATACTCACTATTAAGCATTATGTGATATATACTCAAGAATGCCCTTGGAATTCAGCTGAACACAGCAAGAAATAAAAGACAAGGCATAGCGATAAAAAATAATTGTAAGGAGAGGTATGAGATAATGTGCAAGGGGTTATAAATCTCAATCTTGAGTTTCTTCTCTGATTTATTTTTTTTCAAAATAAGGTGCTATATTAAATAAGGATTTAAACACTGAGGACAGAAATAAAGTTGTAGTAGTCCTCTCTGTTTGTAGATGCATCTGTTAATCACCAAATTAAAAACAGTTTTACTTTACTAGAATTACTATTCAGACTTATCCTAGGCTTGATTCTCTAGTTAGCAGAAGTTGCAAATGCTAATTACCTCTGACAGCCTGGGTTTAAACATTTAGGCTAGAAAATGTTTTCTTCAGTTTTTCATCAGATAAAATTTGGCTTCAGTTTATCATTTCATAGGATTGAACATACTATACTATTGTACTTTTCAGGGAACTGCTTTTCTGTCCATTGGAATATATGGAAGGGAACAGTCAAAATGCAAGCAGTCTGATAAGCAAACAGAACTTTCTTAATTCAACACTGGCGAATATTGCAGAGGGCACCTCTTAGCAGATCCCACACATCTTATTTTTAGGCCTTGAACTCTGATTGCAAATTTGTTCCAGAATTTCCCCTCTCCTAATCAGAACACTTGTAGTTTATAGCTTATATTTTTTCACAGACAGATTATAGTAGTTCATGCTACACCAAATTTTTGGCAAGCTACATCAGCTTTTTCTTCACTTGCTCTTGTATCTCTACTAATTTACAGTAAGCTTAAGCTTTCCTGCTTTTCAGCACATCACTTCTTTAACTACAAGGGTAGTTGCAGTCTTAGATTTTTCTGTCAGTACAGGATGTTATTTTTCCAGTTTATTCTTTCAGAAAATTATTTAAACACAAAAGATCTCTTAATCCTTTTATTTTTAATGCATTTAGTAAAGGACCTGTTATATCTAGAAATAAAATAGCTAAGAAAAAATATTTATAAATATTACACAATGGTACCCTCAGTTGTCTCTATAGTTAAAGAAAATAAAGCAGACTAAAATGGACTAAAGTACTTAAGTGCATTAAGTACAAGTAAATATGAGAATAAGTATTATAATACTATACTAACTACCTACACAATGCATAAGTCGTAAGAAGTGTTCTGTCACCTTTTATTGCAACTATAAAACTGGGTCTTTTTACATCATACAGTCTGCATTCACATAAGATCAATGTAATGCACTGAGCAAATGTAAATTACTGTCCAAATATTCTAATTTGGGTGAAATTTCCCTGCTTGAGCTCTTTATGCTTCACTTCAAAATAAAACCAGCATATATTTATTTACAATTTGAAAGAGAAATGTATGTATTAAATTACTGGACATCACTTTCCTCATTGCCACACTTTGGATTTTCAGCGCTAGAAATACGGCTATAATGTGCTTGACCTTGGCTTAGGCAGAGTTGGACAGACAATGGCTTTTGAGTTTTGTTGATTCCTCCACCAGCACCCTTACTGTATGTGTTTTTGCTGCAGTTTTGAAATCCCCCCACAGCAGAAGACAAGCAGATGAGAATCAGCACTAGTTACAGAATGATCTGGTGGGCAATAGCATGTTCACATATCATCGTTCTGTTGCATGGGAAGATGAAATCCATGCTGTCCTAGCTAAACTGGCATATAGGGAGATATTTAAAGAAGCAGATTATTAAATGCTTGGAGTTGCAAGATAGCAGTTTTTGGTTGCCCACAGGATCTATGTATAATTTAGTCTCTGTGGTGGCAAAGATCCAACTTAAAAAATAAGGCTCAATTTTTCCAAAGCACAGTTAATAGCTGCAGGTCTTGTATTATTTTTTCTATCTGAATCCAGGTAGAATTTCATAATTGAATGAATTTCATCATTGCTTTTCCACATTCTGATTGCTAGTTTTCTGAAGAGTCCCTTCCTTCTAATAATTAGGCACTAAGTTGGCTCCCATTAATTTTTATGTTTTCTTACGTTTCCTTCTTCCTTTTCCCTCTTTTTATAGTGCTTAGGATAATGGTATGATGGCTAAAAGGCAATGTGCACACTATACAGTAATGCTTCTGAAATATTACCACAGCTACTCAGTCTCTATCCATAGCAATTGTCTTTAACAGCATATCATTACAAGAAATTAATATATATGAAGCATTTGAAGGCATCAGCTGCTTAGCAAGTACAAAATTAATGAGGATTGCCAAACACTTTTACAATCAATTCACTATCAAAGTGCTTGTAGGACTCCATGTTTCTGTAGTACCTCATTGACATAGGAGACTAGAGGTCTCTGGTTTTGCATGACTGCTTGCAGATGATGACCAAGAAATATGACATCACACAGAATAAAAACAATAAAAATAAAGCTACATTGAATAGCATTTTAAAGAAAGAACACAAACAATTGTTATTTTTTTCCACAGGACCTCATGTAACGGTGGCCATAAGGAAGTATCTAATAGTCTGGTTCTAAAGAGCTGAGAGAAATAAGTTTGAGGAGGAAGAAAAATGAAAACGGTCAGTGAACTGATAATGGAATGTACAGAAGTAACTACTCTGCCTTAAAGTTTCTGTAGAAGGCTAGAGCTTGTTTTGAAATGCTGGAAGCAGCACCACTCCATCCTGTAGTCCCTGCTTTGGGTAATATTGATTCTGGCCTTGAAAATAAAAATCAGCTTTGAGGCTACGGTGTTGCAGCCCATGCATAAACAGTCACACTGACTATGAGAAGTGCCATATCTAGTGTCCATTGCTTGACTGTGGCTGAGCAGGTTGTATTTTTCATCACAGGCTTTCATACTATGCAGAGTGATCAAGTGCCTGCATGAAGTTCTGAAAAGCTTTGTTCTCAGGATAAGCCTCCTCTTTCTGAGGACTTTCTCAAAGGTTTTCCAGGTTGCATCTGCAGCTGCACAGCTGCCTTTAGATCTCAGAAGTTGAATGGACTCATCCAGGAACTGACAAACAAAGTTGTTTTACCCACACTGTGAGGAACACAAACCTGGGTACAGCACCACTTAGTTCCTTCTTTTCATTTTTGTCTTTTCAGCATAAAGAGATGTAAGAAAAAAGGGAACCAGGACTGGGATGGCCACATCCCAGAAGACAGAAGTCAGTGCTCTTGTTCTAAGGGCTCTGAGCTACACAGAGACTTAGAGATGCTTGATAAACAGCAGCTGGAGACTAATTACTAGATAGAATCACAGACTGGCTAGGGTTGGAAGGGACCTCAAAGATCATCTAGTTCCAGCTCCCCTGCTGTGGGCAGGGTTGCCAACCACTCAATCAGGCACCAGACCTGGGATCTAAGGACAAGGGTGTTCTTATTTAAGGATAAGGTTTGACTGAAAAAATAATTGTTTCTTAGATATTTTGGACTGATACATAGTTATGCTGGCTTAATCATTCAGCAGAGTGGTATCAAACTAGAGCAATATAGTACTTGGCCCTACTGTTCAGAATCAGCTTGGAAAAAGAGTATTCACTTTGCCCATTACTGAAAGGATGCTTTTTCTGGGCTAAAGCACAGTGGTTTTTAACAGCTTAACAACGGTAGTCAAACAGTAAAAGAAAATTTCATCTAAATAAAATCCAAGAGGAGTTTTAGACAGCAAAGTGGAATAATTCACAGTGGAAATGGGCAAGGGCCCTACAGCTAAACCTGTTTTTAATGAAAAGTTGAGGAACTTTCCTGGCATGCTTGAACCCAGTTTTATAATAGGGCTCTTCCCAAAATGTGTGAAATTCTTTCTAAACTTAAACATGTACTCACCAATTATTCTTTCCTTTCAGTTATTCTTGTGGAGGGGAAAAAAACACAAAACATACATTTTTGTACATTCTGATCTACACAACAGTTTGTTATAGTATATCATGTAGGTTCTAATTTGCCATATATATCATGCTATTGGATTGCTTGTTTGAGAGGTATTCTCTGTAAAAGAGGTATTCTCTGTACCCCAGAGACTGAAAAGCTCCCAGAGTGTACTTTTTTCCTTCTTGTGAAGAACAGCTTTGTTTATGACTCCGGGCTAAACTATTCAGAAAGTCAGAAAGCTGTACGTTGGAGCATGGGTGGCCCTGATTTCATTTTGAATAATAACATAATGACAAAGGGTAACATACTGTACTTTAGTGTTTGAGATGTGTTTTTGATCAACCAAAAGTTTAATCAACCAAAATGCTCTCCAGCTTTTGCCTTGTTGCTTCTAACTTCCCACATATTCAACTTAAATGCAAGAGATCTGCCGGATTTGTCCTGTTGCCCTTGACATTCACTGAACTCCTGAGCCCTGACATTGTACTAGAAACAATGTCCTTTTGAGCTTGACTTTCACTACACATTCAGATAAGCCCAAAGGTTTTAGTCTTAGCAGCATTTTTGACACATTCCGAAGAACTTTCCTCTGCATAGAACGTGGAATAATAATAATTCATCAGTCCTGCACATGCATACACTTTTGTAACAAGGAAATATATGAGCTGTTCTAAAGATGCAGTTCAGATCTATGACTCTGCAATTCTTTTTCTCCAGAAGGATCTAGAAGCTATAGCTCTGTCCAAAATTCTGATATAAATCAGTCTGAAAAAGAGCAACATCATCACCTTTATTCAACTCATCAAACTTAGCATTTCTAAAACATTTCTCAGACAGTGGAACAAGCCAAAGGCAAAGCTCTGTCCTGAACCTAATGGTGCATTGGGTCAGTGAGGGCTGTCTCATTATGTTCATGTTTCTGCATGTTCATATTATGGCATATTAGGTTCATCTTTATTTTTCTGTGAACTGTTACAACATTTATTGCAGATTATTAAAACTCAGTTTTTCAAAGTAAATAGAAAGTTTCTATGAATACAAATCAGTAACACAAAAAGCCATATCTGCATCAATAATTTCGGATCACACCTTCTATCTTTTGCCATGAAAACAACAGAAGGAGGCTCTCCTTTCTCTCAGTATAAAATTTCTAAATTACATTATTCATCACATTAGTACTACTTACCAAAACTTAGTTGTTTTGAAAGATGTGACAAGACTGACAAAAGATGACAGAGCAGCATCCTGGGACAAAAGAACTGTGAAGTTTAAATGCAAAATCCTGTAATTGATTGAAGGCTACATTCTGTCCCCATGTGCCCACATACTGATCTTATCAGAATCAATAAGAGCCATGGATTTTTATATAAGGACAGATTTTTTTTCCACAGACATCACTCAGCAAAAGGTAGTGTCAAATATAAAGAAAATCGGTACTTACAAACTAAAATTATCAGCAACAAAGTGGCAGACAATCCTCCCAGAAAATACCTGTGAACATAACAGTAAAATTTAGAGAAAAGCAGGGGATGCATAAATAGATGTCTGGGTGAAGGACAAGGCTTTTGCAGATAACCAGCTGACCTATTCTAGGTGAATGGCAATGTGAAACCTTAAGTTACTTGAGCTATTGAGGAAAGCCACCTAGAAATAAGGATATCAACATTGCTGGTCTGAGAGAAACACCCATATTAGTCACTTGGAAAGATACAGATATATTCTGATTCTACTCAGGCTTCCACAACCCTTGTCAAAAATATTCTTGACAAAGTAGGCATCTGCACACATAATTCTTATTTTTGTCCATACTCAAATAGCTGAGATATTTGCCTACATTGACTACTGTGAAAATGAGATAACATAAGATATATCTAACTTTGCAAAACTGACTATTTATGTTATTCACCAGGTGAAATACAATAAGCATTAATATAAAAAGCAACAAATTTCAAAGTTAAAAAGGATTACCTTGTACATACTGAAATGATTAAACACACCATCAGTGCAGCGATCTGAGACAGAAAATTTGGCACAGTACTGGATTCTGAAAAAAAAAAAAAATAAGAAAAACAATTCTCATGAATTTTCAAGAAAGTAAATAGATGACAGAAGGTGTTTGTAAAGACTACTCTCAGTCCATGAGGCTAGCAGTTCCTCTCTGTTTTTATGAGAATTCACCTAGACTGGTTCAAAGCAGAAACCTAATTCTCTTGCTCTGGGTGTCTCCCAGGAGTCTTTCCCCCACAGCCATAGAGATTCTGTGCCCTTCAACGCTTGCAGAAAACAAGCACTTCTGAATAATTGCCTTTTTCATATATATTGTTCCCATGCCCTTTCCTCCTTTTTCATCTTCACTCTACATTTTTCTTTTCACATTTATTGCTGAAAATAGGAGAGAAAAAGGAAACAGGGAGAAATGAACAAATAAAATACCAATCTTAAGACTATTATTTTTAAGCAGTTGTTTAATTTATTTTTTTAAGGTACATTTTTTGTTCTGCATGGGGCCACATCAGCATTTTTAATGTGAATATTTCTGCTTCACTCTAAAAATGAAATTTATCAGGATAAGAATGTAACATACCTGCCTTGTTCAGTGTATCTTCATTTCCATTTATCATAAATTGAGAGCAGGATGGTGAGGCACAAAGTGGTTTCCCAGGCTGAGTAAAATCCTCATCTCTGGTAAGAGAGGCTCTAATAGATGCTGGAATTTGCCCTTGTAGCACTGGGGTGTTATATTCAGAAGAAAAGTCTGAATTGCCTATAAAAATTGCATATATAAATGAGACTGCACAATAGATGAACTTTGAGAATTTGTGGTAATAGATTTTATGAAACAAACAGAAACAAAACAGACAACAACAACACATGCACAAAACCCTTAACTGTATGGAGGTTTTCAAATTGTTAGGAGTAGGAACTGGCAGGTTCAATGTATGCAGGAGAAAGTAAGCAGAACAAAGACCGAACTACATAGAACATAACACAATGACATTAAAAGAACCAGGTGAAAGCAGCCTAAGCCAGATATGAATGACTTCAGGGTAAATGTCTCTGTGTTCAAACTCAGTCTATAAATGCCCTTTTGGCACAAAAGTCTTTCTGGAATCACAGTCTCTGAATTTTAATGCCAGGAGCTCAGTTCACCACTGACAATTTGGTTGTTCATATATCCTTTATCTGCACATTTTGGCAGGCAACCCAAACAAAACCTGCAGGAGATACTAATTCCCACTAAATACAGATTATAATGTAGCTAGATTACTTTGTATGTGGTCAGAGCTTACCAATATCAGTCTGACTGGTCTCTAGTTTATTGCATTCATCAGGCCAAGGATCATCTACATGGGAAGAATCCACACTATTGAGAACGGTGCTGCTGAGCCATGGGCTGGAGGCATTGAGACTGAACAAGCTGGCAAGAGAGCGTCGGATTTTCTTCCTTCGCCTGAATATCCTAGAAAGAAAAGGCCCATTGTTGAGGAATAGACTTAATTATTCTTAACAAGCAGGGCCAGAGCTCTAAAGCTTGCAGAACTTAAAGGGGAGAACCAGGTTTTCCATATGGTTTGCAGCTCTGTTGTGGACCCTTGGTATATCACCAAGGATCACTACTGCACACTGCAGTGATGTCAGAGGATGTAGTAACAGCACAGTAATGCATGATGATACTGTGATGCTTCATATTGTGGTGCCAAATGTTACTTCAGCTGACAGACTTTAATATTGCTCTGAGTATAGGGTCTCATGCTCCCCACAAGTTTCATCCTACCATATCCCAATGCGACATAGCCTGGATCCACGGTACTTCTACTTTTTTGAACTAAATTTTATATCCCATCCTAAACCAATGATTTTTCTGAATTCAGGAGGGAGTTTTCCCCAGCAAAGAATGCCAGATCGAGACTTTTCTTTTAATACTTTTCTTTTTATACCTTATCTTTATGCCATTGGCATAATGAGTTGTAGCTCTCATTTTTCTTTATTTCACACAACTCCAATTATAGCAACTGTGTACTCTGCAGTTTGGGGTAGTATGACTGCAAATCAAGTCATTTTAATCAGCGTACTCTCAAAACTAAATCAGTGTAGATATTCTTAAGAAGAAACAACTCTCTGAGCACAGGGAGGATGTGGAGCTGCTGGAACGGGTCAAGAAGAGAGCCACAAAGATGATCAGAGGGCTGGAGGACCTCTCCTATGAAGAAAGGTTGAGGGAGTTGAGCTTGTTTAGCTTGGAGAAAAGAAGGCTCTGGGGAGACCTCATTGCGACCTTCCAGTTGGAGGGAAGTCGCAGGGAGCTTACAAGCAGGAGTGCGACTGATTTTTTACATGGTCTAATAGTGACAGGACAAGGGGAAATGGCTTTAAACTAAAAGAGGGGACATGTAGGTTAGATGCTAGGAATGCTATTTTCTCAGAGAGTATTGAGGCACTGGAACAGGTTGCCCAAAGAAGCTGTGGATGCCCCATCTCTGGAGGTGTTCAAGGCCAGGTTGGATGGGGCCCTGGGCAACCTGAGCTGGTGGGTGGCAGCCCTGCCCATGGCAGGGGATTAAAAATAAATGGTCTTTAAGGTCTCTTCCAACATAAGCCATTCTATGATTTTATGATATACGTGAATAAAGAAGAAATAAGAAATTATCTTAAGCCAAGCTAAATTCAGGCAGCCATGAAGATATCTCCAGATAAGTCCAGAGATATTGAGCCTATCACCAGCACGGAGTAAAATCTGCATGTAGTTTGCTTACCGAACTAAGTTCTCCTTATAGGTAACGCTTGTCTGGGATGGTGTCAGTGTTATGTTGCCATCTTCATCAGACAGAAAGCTGTCTTCTGTCAAAATGTAATAACCATTGGAAAGCAGCCGAGGGCTGTGGCGAGATGTGAAGAGGGAGCCTTTCAAAGGGCTTGTGGAACAGCACCCGTAAGCAGTGACATCATCCAGAAAGGTGCAAGTATAACTGAGGAGGAGAGAAAGAAAACCCTGTGATTCAGAGAATGTCTAGACAGTGCGAAACCATGATTTAATGATAATAAATGTACATATGTCATTGACTCAGTTAACAGGAGCTGACAGTGATATGGATTTAAAACATGCAGATAATGCCTTGGAGGTTTCAGCCAACTACATTGTGTCTGCATCACACTTTACAGAGCTTCTGACTACAGGAGGGCTTCACAACAGGTACAGCATTTCATGAATTCCCTAAGACAGCTTGGCTTGAGAAATGCATGGTGCATTTCTGTGGCAGTGCTTTTGGCCAAGGAGTTCTGCCAGACCTACTCCAGCATGGAGCCATCACAAGTATTCCAGCATTTTGCACTGGAGCTACTGTTACACTCAAGTAATCACTTATGATGACTCCTTTCTTCTCAACAGCTTTGAGTTCCAAGCAGCCATTCAGTGACATCTACAAAAAGCAAGGAAAACATTGGATTGATTCAGTGTTTGAAAATGGGTTTCAGTAGCAGGTTTCAGAATCCCAAAAAGCATGTCATGAAGGGGTACCATGATTTAAGTGGAGGGGAAAGAAGGTGGATGAGAGGTATTCCAAAACCTCATAATTGCAAAGCTAGTGCTTTTAGCCCTCTATGGAAGTACTTCTTAAGCTAGTTTCAGCACTTCATCTCTAGAAACTCTAGAATGCCTCCAGTGAAATAAAAGTAAAATCAAACAAGTACAATTTTCCTCCATACCTTCGAAAAATACGTTCTGAGAGGCTGTGTCTGTGTTCTCCATCAAATGCTGTTGAACCTGTAGAGGCCAAAGAAGAAAGAGTCATTATCATATTCACTGACAGCTTCCACAGTTGACAGGTCTTCATTGACAGGTACCTTGTGCAAATCAAAAGACCATAAAAGAAGCTAAACAAAAAGAAAGGAAGAGAAGAATAAAAGAGGAGAGAATGGAGGAAAGACACAGTGACTCTAGAAAGACTGTTTAATGTCACCTAAATCAGAACAACACAGAATCAGATCCAGCCATAGTCAAATACTTGTACAGGTTATTACATTGGGATAAGTAATTATTGGCACAAAAGCAATAGCTACAGTAATTTTAATGGTGCTTTCCCAGAAATCTGGTTCATAGTGAAAATAGTGCACATATTGGTTATAGTTACAGAGTGGAATGGAAGGGCCACCATTATCATTAAGGTACATTTTTTCAGATACAATTTGCTGACATGGCACAGCAGGCATAGGGATAGAGACAGTGACAAAAATTGACAATAATTTTGTGGCAGGAGACTAAGGAAATAAATAGGATTGGTCTGGATTACCATGGCTCAAGCTTGCAAAATGCTGCCAGATGTTCAGCAGCTGTCAGAGTCAATCTTACAAAATATGAACAATGGCTATCCAGAGGGGAATTTATATCTGTTGCTACATAGAATTATAGATGATATGATCTTTCCTTGTATTACCTTATCTCTCTGGTATCTTTAGAGCATCATGCTTTCTACACTATTAGTAAATGTCTGTCATTCCCCTATGAGAGAAGATAGATGAATGAGAGGGGATTTTTTAAAAAAATTTCAAGTACGAGCTGAAGCAAAGAAAAGGCATAAAGGTCAGCCTTCCCACTTTGGTAGTCTTGTTTACCTTCATTCAGAGCTCAGTTGCCAGGCACTGCCTGCAGACTGAGCCTTGGGGCCCAGCAGATTTGCCAAAGAGGGAAGTAAAACTTGCTGGGGTATTTTTTGCAAATTAGCCCTATTATCCTATTCCTATACATACTGTTTCTTCAACGTTCCAAAAATACATATTTCACTTTTTTGGGGGGAAAAAAACAACACGCTCTATATTTTTCTCCAGGCAAAAACAATCAAGAGAGGAGATGCAAGATGTCAAGCAGCATCAGCCAGAATGTCACACAGCAAACTGCCCAAAAGGTAGGCACTGTGTGTTTCATGGACTGACATGTCACACAATTAGCTCCTGAAAGATTTTTTCTTACTGTAGGCAAAATCATGCATACAGTCATGACTTTCAATTATGCAAAAATATTATACTCAAAACAAGAGGTTTATCTGAACACTAAATGAAAATACAGGAAAAACTCAACAGGTGGTTAGTAGATTTAATCCCAAGTTTTGTCAGCCACCCACGATCCTTCCACACCAAAGTGTTTTTATCAAAAGCCCAGACAAATGTGCACAAATTTACTTGCTCGTGGTGTCGATGTAACATGTGACATTCCATACATCTTGAAAAGAACTGGTTCATACATTCAGGGACAATAGGTAATATAGATTGCCTGTAAAAGAATTTAAAAAGAAAGAGAGGTACGATTGATTTTGCAGTGTTTTAAAATCAGGAAGTGTCACGCATTAACGTGAATATGTAACACAATATTAGTTACAGTACACTTCACTGAATATACTCACTTAGAAAAAAACTGACTGGCTAATTTGTTTGAAAAGGAATAGAAAAGAATACCTGTACATCAATTAAATCTATTACAATTCTCTAATAATCTGAGAATTAAACTTCCTTCCAGCTATTGAAACTTGTGTCATCACTGTATTGCACTTCACTTCCTTGTTTATGTTAATGTAAAGTAGCAACCACTAGCAAAGACCAACTCTTCAGAATAGTAGCTTACATCTGGACAGTGCTGTCATTAGAGAGTATTGACACAAACTGAACAAAGTGACAGAACAAACTACTTCTGCTGCTGGTTTGAATTGCTTCATAAATTCGCGAAGTACATGAGGTCTGTCTCTGCAGGACTCTTGTTCATCTGCCAGTCTTCACAGAAGTAATACTTCAGGTAAAATGGAGTATGTACATAAGGTAAAATGGAAAGTGAGATCTTTACATATATAAATATATTACTGGAGGGATGAAGACTTTCTTTCCTTTGAAGAAGCTTCTGAGCAGTTGTAATTTGCTTTTAAACTATTTTAAGTAACAGTAACGCCAAGCTTCTATGAACAGGCACGTAACAGGCAGTCCAACAGATTGCTTCTCTACCCTCTCTAACGACAATTTTTGGTGTATGCATTAATGAAGAGGGTTCCTGAAAGTCATAATGAACTCAGTGCTGGAGAAGACAATGTAAACATCATGTTGCAGACAATGCTGCACAGTGTTCTTGTTGCATTTAATATTCAGTTATATGTGTGAGCTATTAACAGTCCAACCACTCTAAGAAATCTCAATAAAATTGAATTTAAGATGAACATGATGATATTTTATGGCAAGAATTCAAATCAAAGTTTGAGGCAGCCTCTCCTTCAATATCAAAACACCTGGAAACTCGTGTCATAATATAAAGAAAACGTCATTATGCAAACCAGAACTTTCCCTTCCCAAATTAAGTTAATACTTAACGCAATGATATCCTCAATTGATAGCCAACAATAATTTGTGCATGTATACATTGTAAATATTTACATTAGTATTAAAACATAGGTCTAACTATTAAAATAGTTGAATCTCAGGCAACCAGATTTGTTCTATAGTCCCTACCAAATAGAATATTTTTATTTATTCACACATATCAGTCATTTTGAAGAGTATTCATACCTTTTCTCCCTGCAGGTAATAATGATAACAACAGCCAGAAAAATGCAAAACTTCCTGAAGAGCAGAACACCAGTAATCCAAAGGTTAATCATTTCTCAGCTTAAGAGATAAATATATGTAAAATCTTCCAAACCTGGAAAATCCATTTCACTATGGAAAAATGTATGGCAAAAAGTTTCTCATCAACACCAGAGCCTTTGAGACATGCCTGTAGGGTGCTCTTTCTGCAGCTTCCTGGAGCAGAATGGCACTGAGTTTTTGGAAAGGCAGGGCTGTGAAGTCCCTTGTTTCCTTTTGAAAACAGCCCATGCAATCAAAAGCACAGAGGCAGAATGAGGTCATGCTTCCTGTCAAGAAGCCTCACATCAGAAGCATTCAGTTTGAAGAGTAAACTGAAGATTAAGATTAGCCCAGGGAACGAACGTTCCTGCAGACTGTTGTGAAATGAAAGCACACCGACTGCAAATAACGTTTTGTTTCAAATACAGTATTGAGAAGAAAGACAAAACCTTTTCTCATAAAGAAAAGCGATGCAGAATTTTCTTTCAGCTTCACTTTTCTATCTTACTCAGGAAACTTTAAAGTGGTATAACCAAGTCAGCCTGTGTATTCAGTGAAACGGTCAGTGAGCTGACTTAGGAGACTGACAGGCTTTGATATAGGAATGCAAGACAACTACCACAAAATCCACACACAGTAGCAAGATATTTTGCAAAAGATATTAAAGATAACAAGATGTTACACAAAAGAAGTCTTTGGCAAGAGTTCACAGTTATTTATGTTCCATGGTCAAAACACTATTGCAAATATGTATCGTGCAGTGTTAAGATCAACTCATTTGAACTGAGAAACTTTCTGAGTCGGTCAATCAAAATGATTGGCTGTAGAACTACTATATATGCAAAAATAATTTAAACTAACTGCTTGACATCTAAGAATTATACAGCTGTGGGAGCAAAACTTAATCTCCAGAAAAACAGGTAAAATATGCTAGCATCTCTCCTGTAGTCAGTTTGCATCACTGACAAAAAGAAAGCATGAGCCTTTAGTATGATTGAAGTGATTTAATGACAGTTTTCTTCTTGGAGAAGGAAAAATAATTTCACTGATAACAAACAAAGATTCTCACCACACAGAAAAGCAGAAAAAATGGGAACTAGGCAATAAGGATATTGCAAAAAACTTCTGTATGATAGCCAATCTAAAATGAGTATTTTAAGGACTTTTTGTTCAAAACTGTAATCATAGGGCATATTTCTTCTTCGTATCACTTATTTCAGTTTAGTAGGATAATGCCAATGAGAAAATGTAGTGCAACACTATTTCCATGGGTGCATGGTCTTCATCACGGGATGATCTCCCAGGTCACCCTGTTTCCGAACAGCAAAACGAAGGTAATGAAAATGAATTCCCAATGGTCTTAAAAACTGGTCACCTAATGAAGAATTCTATACATATATTTGTTTTCACCACAGGTTACTTCTATTTTATTTTTTGCTTCTTCTCATATTCTTCTCAACAGAAAGCATTTAATAGTCAGCCTTAGTTGCTTTTTTGAAGAATATTGGCTTTTCATGTTTGTCTATATAGCTAAAATATATTGTGTAAATATCAAATTTGGAATTAAAAGTCTATCTTTTTAATCACTAAAATTTGCATCTGAAAGTCTCAGTTCCACAAGCTTTTGATGCATAAACTTTGTGCACTGGGGAATGTTATGAAGGTAGGTGCCAGCCTATAGTTTTTATAAATAAAGGTTTATATGCATGTTTTCTACTGCCCTCCCTGTTGTCCCTCAAACTTCCTACCCCAACCCAGGCTCCAACTCAGACTTATTAATTTAAATTATAAGAAATTAATACACTAGCAGTCTTGCTGTGCAGTAGTTTTAGGTCTGTTGCATACATTGCAAGCTCAACTGACGGAAGGAAATGAGAAATTACAGCAGTGAGCCCCACATGTATTTCTACTCTTCTACCAGGCTTCCTCTATCAGCTGGTCCAGCTTGATCTTTACCAGTTGTCACTTACTGTGACTCTGTGGTCTCACCCCAATGGCTGCTGCTTTGTTTTTCTCTCTCTGGTCTCTCCAATCACTGCTCCACAGATTCACAGGACCTCTGACTTGGGATCTGACTCCAATTGCTTCACTCACACCCCGCATACCTTCTGTACTCAGCACTGGTGAGGCCACACCTCAAGAGCTGTGTTCAGTTTTGGGCCCTTCACTGCAAGAAAGACATTGAGGCCCGGGAGCATGTCCAGAGAAGGGCAACAAAGCTGTGAAGGGTCTGGAGCATAAGTCTTAGGAGCAGCAGCTAAGGGAACTGGGATTGTTTAGGTTGACTACGAAAGTTCATGAACTGGGACTTCAGGAGTATCTTCAGTGAACAGAGGTGGCCAGGACAGACAGAGCTGTTGGCCAAAAGTCTCTAGTTGTATCTTGTGTCAATAATTGCTATAGAAATACTGATGCACTGATTGCTGGTTTGAATGGGGAAGGAGTGAAAATGGGGGTTGGGGTGGCAGAGAAGGCACCATATGAATGACACGTGCTGATGGCCTGTCAACTAGCAGATCATCAAGCTCCCAGAACACATTTACATGCAGCATCTCAGAATATGCAAACGGAGAGGGAAGGGACAGGGAGCAATTCAAGTAGGACGCTATGGGGAGATGAATCACTGTCAGCTCTGCAGAGTACAAAGGGCACATACAAACCCAAGGACAATGTGGCCAACCTACAAAGAAACCACAAGACATGGTGAAGACTCAGCTGCCTATATTTCTTGTATTCCATGTCAAATCAGGTAAAGCTCAGCAGCCCACATGCACAGAGGTATTTGAAAGCTGAGCAGGCTACCTAGATACACATGTCTCTAGTGTACCTAGGTGCTCTATCTAGACAGATCTGAACTTTCACTTGGGAGATGCCTTGCTACTTTACGAATTCCCTAATTCAAATTAATGCTTCTCTGGAAGTGATGTACTGCTTATCAGTGTACCTGCGACCCTGGCTGATTTCTATGACAGTCTTGATGTGATCTGCATGAAACAATGGAGGGTCTTGTACATCTGTGCAGGAAAGGCTTCGAGACATTGTATAATTCTAAAGGATCTAGTACTCACAATATATACTGAAGGTTACTGGTACCTGAGGCATTGGTACTGGAAAACTACTGATGGAACCGATGTCACTGTCATTTCTGTAATAAATCATACCGATGAATGTGTAAATGAAAACAGATAGCAGTTGGTAGCAATACTCTAATAATGCTCTTTAAAATGTCTGTCTTGCATGCTGTTTTATACAGCATCCTTATTAGCCATCTCTCTATTTGTATGTAAATAACTACTGCAGACTGACAGTGACTGAATCCCTTTCTGTCTATATGCCAGTGTTTAAGAAAAATCCAAAGTTGTGAAGTTTGTACAGAAAGTCTGCAAGCCTTTCTGGAACTGTTTGCAGCTTTTCCAGCTGTGCCTGTGTCATACTTGTCACATTTCCAGCTGAACTGAAGGAGCTTTTCTGGACTAACTCAATGGCTATGGAGAGGAAAAGGCATATACAGCCTTGGTATACCATAGAGGATCATGATATTCTGGAGGCAGAGTGGGTTTACAGATTTGAAGCTATCCAGCACTGTATAAAGGTCAAGGATTTGAATGTGACCTAGCAGGGAATTGAGGACTTAGACCAAAACTTCCAGAAACCTCCATGAGGTGTCAGAACAGATCTAGTGGCCAAGTATCAATAAACAAGAAACTTATCCCATAAACAAATGTTTTGCAAGAATTTACAGGCAGAGTTGGACACTCAGAGCTAGTCTATGTTGATAACTATCTTTCAGTCCCTACAGACACACCAGGACTACAAAGGGGATAGGAAAATGTAACACTGATGATGCAAAATGATTGGCATTGCCGGCTGACAGATGTGACATCTGTTTTCATTCTGATTGTGGGACTACACCAGGTTGGACAGATGTGAGTTTTGGAGTTACACTCTCCTTCACTCCAAGCTGCAAATTCTCTCTACGCATTTGTTCTGGTAACTTCACAGCAAAAGTTTCCTTGCTAGACTGTGTGTTTTGTAGTGATTTACCCATTAAACTCACCTTTCCTCTTACAGCATTGGCCCCCAATATCCCTGTGTTTGAGATAAACATCCAGTTGCTGAGCACTCAAACGATGACTCCAATACAGTCACCATTTTGGCAGTTCATTCCTTTGGTCCCTTTCCCTCATCCACCATGAGATCACCTCTTAAAAATGGCAGACCATGAAAAACTTGCCACTGGGATATGCTTGTGAGTCAAGTGCTCTGCTTGTCCACCACACATTGTAAGTTGAGTTTCAGTCTCATAGGGAAATAAACTAGGAAGTCAATGCACAATCAGAACAGGTATAAGCAAATTTTCTGTTCAGTACAGTTCTTAGCAAGGATCTTCAATGGATTCAGTAAAATGTTTATTGATGTGTTCCACTCTACAGACCCCTTCAAAACCAAAACACAGTCCAAAACATATGGCTGCAATATGTAAGGCAGAAGTAAGCAACACATTGCACAGCACTGCTCCCAAAGCACAAACACAATGAAATCTCAGGAGGTCTAATATTCATTGGAAAACAATATTCATAGCACAGCGAATGCTAAGTGTGCCCACAAGAAATATCAAATGGTTGCACTGGAAGTACTTTAGCTGGGATGCAACATGACCCAGCAAAACCGTCTTTATCCAGAGCTGCTGCATCAGGAGGTAACAGGCTGGAAACCTATAACTTTACCTGCCTCCCAGGATCTTTCCTCTTTCTTTGGATTTGGGACTCTTTCACTATTGTTAGCTTTACCTGTAAAAAAGCAGACTTTGTTACTAACCTGGCCTTAGCAGTTCTCACTTCTCAACATCCTCATCTCACCACACCTCACTTACAATTCTGCTACAAGGGAACGTGACTCCTGGTTTGTATCTTCATGTCACTTCTCCAATATGCAGTGATGCAGCTGCAATACCTGTACAGAAAACAGCCAGCTCACCAGGAGAGGTCATTTCTTGAGTTACATGCATTTTGCAAAGAACTAGAGAGGAACTGAGAAAAAATATTAAAAACTCCAGCTTCAGTGTCTTTAAAAGGTGGAAAAGACTGGGGCTGGTGTAACTGATGCCAGGCAGGGTATCAAAATGGACAAAGGAAGTGGCAGGAAAAGAACAGATGATGACGGAGCAGAGCCAGGCTACAGCTAAGCTCGGTACACAAACAAATTGAATGGGGCAGAGGTTCTGATGCTTGTTTGCTAGATGGAGGCCATGCAGGTACTATTTAAATATAAGCCCCAGCAGTCATTTTAAATGCCCCGCTACTATAATAAGGGTAAAAACAAAGATGATGGTTTATTCCATCGACTGTCACCTTGTGATTATAATATCTGACATTTACAGTAGTTTTTTTTATAGACTATTCCAATTGCCCACAGTTAAAATAAATGGCAAAATAAGCAAATTGATGTCTGGGTCTCTCACTGTAACACCTTTTTTTCCACTCATTTGCTCATTTTCCCAAATCTTTTCTGAACCCTTCCAGTTTTTGGATGGCTTTTCTGAGCAGTTGGTTATTTTAATAACAATGTACTAGTGACAAGTACAGAGATTATGTCACCTCTCCACTCCCACTCAGTATTTCTATACACATGTGCTTTGCAAAGACTGCAATAGTCTTTTTAGCATCATCAACATACCGTGAGTTCATGCTTAGCTGATTACGAAATTCTCTCTTTCCCCTCCAAGTCTGTGAGTCACTGACTGGCAAGATGAAATCTCCTATCTAGTTTGGTTTCCAGTTTATGGTCTGTATAATATTCACAATACTAGCAATGTGCTTTGTAAAAAAATTCAGCACCAAATTTTGCAAGGAGAAGACATAATGAGATCTACTCTCGGGCATCCGTCTGCCTGTTCTGGTGTCTGGAGGGGTTGGAGCCTCTCTGTCAACTCAGTTGCCCTTCCCTGCCCACCTGAGCACTTTAACAAAGCAGGTTGGGGAAATACTGTAAGGCCTCTATCCCTCTGCCAAGGTTGAAGTAAGACAGAAGTTTCAGAAGTATACATATACAGCCATGTATACTTTGTTTTCCTAAGAGACTAAATATCTGAGATGTTTTTCTGCTAAAAATTAGAATAAGTTCTTGAATACTCTTCCTCTCTCTGGCTAAGCATGATGGAAGTCCATGAGTGAGCATATAAATATATACGTGTACACAGGGTGGATCCTTCCAGCAGCTGGGCTCTCCTCAGTGGAAATGGGGCTCTGATGGGCTGATGGCTTATGGGAGGGTGTTGTTTGGGGTTTCCCTCCTGCCGTTGTCTCTCTGTGCTCCTTTGTAGGTGTGTGGATGAGCTTTTATCAGTTAACCAAATACCCTAGACCTTCTGCCTCTGAAGCCTGCTACCAGCTTGGCCTCCATCTGCCGCAGTGAGGTGATGTGATGGTGCCATGCATCACCCTGAGGCTTTCTCACACCAAAGCCTAACCCAGACAGTCTCTAGCATCCAACCCCTGGCTTGACTCAACCACCCACATGTGCTTGGCCACATCTCCTGTAGCTCTTCTATCTTTCCCCCATATTCCTCTCCTCAGGCAGAAGTATATTCACTTTTCTAACAGCATCCTGATTCTGCATGTTCATTCCTGCTGGATAGGTCTCACTGCAAGCACAACAAACCCCACTGTCCTGTATTATATCCTCTGAGGAAAAGCTTGCATCGAAACTACACCTCTTACAACAGGAAGAAGCCTCGCAGGGACTAAGCAAAGCTCTTCCAGGGTTCCTGGGCACCTGAGGTTCCCATCTGAGCCCATTTCATGATCAACACTACCCACTTTCTCTATGTAGTGTGCATTGGATGTTGTGCAGAGGGGACCTGTCCTATGAAAACCCCGTGAAGCACAGATAATCACGGTGCCAAGAGCTGTGCTTCTGTACCAACTACTTCTGAAGGAGCTCAAATTCCTCTATACTCCAGCTTCAAAACCCTGCAGGTAGACCTCAGGTCTCTCCAAGTGTTTTCTGTCAAGGCTTCAGGTGATCTGTGCTTTCTGTCTGTGGTGTACAGCATATACTTTACAGCTGGTTCCATCTGGATGGACCCACAGGCTGATGCACAAACTGTCTCCTGTTTGGTCTGTCAAAGGCCTGACACTGTACAGAGCCCCACTCAAAATACTTGTTTCTTTTGGTTTACTTAATAGCTCTCTGCTATTAGTCTGCTCACAAACTGACTGTAACCCAGATTATGCATTCTCCAGAAATACAGTATGCAATGGGAAGCTTGTGTTTCTTTTTTGTTAGCTTGTGGGAACATGACTGTTATGTGAACATCACACCAGTAGGAGTGCGATGATGTTCTTCTTGCCATTGCAACAAAGCTGGAAGCACCTATCCCTGCAAAGTCCTGAGCCCAGGGAGGACCAATTCCAGGCACTGGGATGCACTGGAGGCCATGCAACTAGAAAGTAGTTTTGCAAAAAAGGATGTGGGTGTCCTGCTGGACTCCTGAGTTGAGCATGAGCCAGCAGTGTGCTCCTACCACAAAGGCTAACAGTATTCTCAGCCTTATTAGGCAAAGTGCTGCCAGCATGTTCAGTGAGGCGACGCTTCTGCTCTACACAGCATTGGTGAGGCCACCCCTGGAGTGCTGCATCCCAGTACAGACACGGACATACTGGAGAGTCCAACTGAAGGCATGAGGTGAAGGAACTGGACTACCTCACCCGTGAGGAGAGGCTGAGAGAGCTGGGACTGCTCAGCCTGGAGAAGTGGAACCTCAGGGGGAACCTCATTAATATCTACAAATAACTGAAGGGAGGGTGCAGAGAATGGAACCAGGCTCATCTCAGTGCTGGTCAGTGCCAAGACAAGAATTAATGGGCACGAACTGGACCAGAGAAGGCTCCTTTTGAACACCACAAAGCACTTCTATGCTGTGTAGGTGCTGAAACACTGGCATAAGTTGTCCAAAGTCTGTGGATTCCCCTCGGAGATCTGCAGAAGCTACCGGGACATGTTCCTGGGCCCGCAGCCTGATCACGGGGAGAGCCAGATGGGACCAGACATCCCCGCCATACTCAGTCACCCCGTGGTTCCACCACAGCTGTCAATCACTGCCGCGCATGCGCGCAGCACAATCCCTTTGTCTCCCTCCCTTCTCCTTTCCCCGCCCGCGTCACGCGGCACTGGCCCTGCAGTCACGTGCCGGGGGCGGTGGCGGCATGGCGGCGCCCTGTCGCGCTTCGCGGGGCCGTCGCAGAGCGGTGACGCGGTGG
>JANHGO010000063.1:11997327-12017999 GCA_024606505.1 Aquila spilogaster | reverse complement strand
GAGGTCTGCCAGATTGTCTTGTTGCCCTTGGGATACATTGAACTCCTGAACCCTGACACAGTTTCAGAACAAACAATGTCCTTTTGAGCTTCACTTTCACCATGTAAAAATTCAGATAAGCCCAAATGTTTTTATTTTTAGCAAATTTTTAGATTTTACACACTTAGAAGAATTTTCTGCTGTGTAAAAAGCAAAAGAATGATATTTCATAAATCCAGCACATACACACATGCTTGCAGCATGAAGGCCTATGTATAAGCTTGCTCTAAAGATATAATTTGACCTTCTATATGTGTAAGTCTTTTTCTCCATAAGGATTTAGAAGCTACAGCTTTGTGCAAAACTTTGAAATAAAGCAATCTGAAACAGCAACATCAGCACCTTAAATCAACTCCTCAGACTGATTTAATACTTCTTTCCAACACATTTATCAGACTACAGTACAAGCCAAAGGCAAAGCTCTGTCCTGAACCTAACACTGCATTGGGTTAGTGGGGCCAAGTCATATCAATTCTGTAGTCCTTGGAAGGTGGTGATGTGGCTAGCAGCATAGTTAGATGGTTTTATTTTTTCCGGTCAAAAATAAAGGCTTGGCTTAGTGGCCTCGGAGTGGACTTCAGTGCAAGGCTTAAAAGCGCACCTCTGGTTTCATAATAAGTTAACCTCTGGTTTCATAATAAGTTACTATCCTTGCTCTGTCTCTGCATCTTCATTCTATGTCATATTAGGTTTATCTTCCTTTTCTGCTAACAAATAGGTGTTACAATATTTATTGCACATTATGAAAAGGCAGTTTTTCAAAATAAACAGAAAGTTTCTATGAATACAGATCAGTAACGGGAAAAGCCAAATCCTCCATCAATAATATCAGATCATGCCTTCTATCTTTTGGCATGAAAACAAGAGAAGGAATCTCTCCTTCCTCTTCTTAATATAAAATTTCTAAATTCTTCTATTCATCACATGACACTGGAGCCACTTACCAAAACTTAGTTGTTTTGAAAGATGTGTAAAGACTGAAGAAAGATGACACAGCAGCATCTTGGGACAAAAGAACTGTGAAATTTAAATGCAAAATCCTGTAACTGATTGAAGGTTACATTCTGTCCCCATATGCCCACACATTGCTCTTATCAGCATCAATAAGAGCCGCGGATGTACATCCAAGGATGGATTTTGGTCCTCAGATGTGACTTAGTAAAATAGTGTGTGTTGAGTATAAAGGAAGTCTGTACTTACAAACTAAAATTATCAGCAACAAAGTGGCAGACAATCCTCCCAGAAAATATCTGAGAACATAACAATACCCGTAAAGGTTAGAAAAAAACAAGGGATGCATATTGGGTTAACAGAGGTGAAGCCTGGGTGGGAGGAGGAGAGAAGGTTCTTGCAGATGAACCTTCTGAACTCTGGTAGGTGAACTGCAATTTGAACCATTAAATTACTTAAACTATTGAGGACAATGTCCCAGAAAGACCTCAGCATTCCCAGACTGAGAGAAACATCCATATTGGTCACTTAGAAAGACATGGATCCATTTGGATTCTTCTCAGCCTTTCAAAACCCCTGTCCAAGCACACTTGACAAAGTAGTTTTCGTATCTGTGTACATATTTCTTATTTTTGTGCATATCTATATAGCACATATATTTGCCTGCATCGACTAAAATGTGAAAATATATTTTCACAGTAAGATAGATCTAACTTTGAAAATGGGACCCTTAGTTTATGTTTTATTCACCAGTTGAAATGGAGTAAGCATTAATATCAGAAACAACAAATAAAAGAAATAAAAATTACCTTGTGCATATTGAAATGGTTAAACACGTCATCAGTGCAACCATCTGAGAAAGGACATTTCGCACTGTCCTGGATTCTAAAACAAAAATCAGGAAAATAATTTTCATGAGTTTTCAGGAGAGTAAATATATGACAGGAGGTGTTTGCAAAGACTACCTTCAGCCTGTGAGGCCAGTCTTTTCAGTTTCTTTGTAAGAGAATTCGCCTAGAGTGATTCAAAGCGGAAACCTAATTTTCATGCTCTGGGTGTCTCTCAGGAGTCTTTTTCCCCCATGACCATAGAGACACTGTGCCCTCCATGCTCTCAGAAAACAAGCCTTTCTGAATAATTGCCTGTTTCAGTTTTTGTTCCCATGCCCTTTCCTCCATTTTCCTCTTCACTTTTTCTTTTTCAATTTATCACTGAAAATAGGAGAGGAAAAGATGTGAGCAGGGAGGAATAAACAAGTAAATTTTGTTATTTTTAATCAGTCATTTAAAATGTATGTTTAAGGGAATAAATTCTATTCTGCAAGGGGCCATATCAATATTTTTAATATGATTATTTTCAGTTCAGTGTGAAAATGAGGCATATCAGAATAAGAATGTAACATACCCGCATTGCTCAAAGTCTCTTTATTTGCATTTATCGTAAGTGGAGAGCAGGATTTTGAAGCACAAAATCGTTTCTCTGGCTGAAGAAACTCGTCGTCTTTGGTGAGAGAGGCTCCATTAGATGATGGAGTTTGCCTTTGTGGCACATGGCTATTATATTCAGAAGAAAAGTCTGAATCGCCTACAAAAAGTGCATATGTAACTGAGATCACACAAAAGAAGAGCTTTGAGACTTTGTGTTAATGAATTTTGAGGGGGGGGAGGGGAACAGGGAGTTTCCAAATTGTTAAGGGTAGGGAATTGACAGGTTCGATGTATGCAGGAGAAAATATGCAGAGTACAGACAAAGCTGCATAGAGCGTAACACAATGAAGTTATTAAAACAGCCACGGGAAAGCAGACAGGGCCAGATATTAATGACACCAGCATAAACATCACTGGTGATGACTTTGGCTTCAAATTCAGTCTAAAAATGACTTTTTGGCACAAAGGTCTTTGTGGATTCAAACTCTGTTTTAATGCCAGGAGCTCAGTTCACCACCTACAATTCTGTTGTTCATCTATCCTTTACCTGCACATCTTGGCAGACAACCCCTGCAAAACCTATAGAAAGAGATACCCAAGTCCCACTAAATATAGACTGTAATGTTGTAGCTCAACTACTTGGTACGTGGTCAGAGCTTACCAATATCACTCTGATTGGCTTCTAGTTTATCGCATCCATCAGGCCAAGGATCATCTACATGGGAGGAATCCATATTGTTGAGGACGGTGCTGCTGAGCCATGAAGTGGAGGCACCAAGATTGAACAAGCTGGCAAGAGAGCGACGGATTTTCTTCCTTCGCCTGAATACGCTAGAAAGAAAAGACATGTCATCAAGGAATAGAGTTAATTATTCTTGTTGAGCAGGGATAGAGCTCTGAAGCTTGTAGGACTGACATGAAAGAACCAAGTTCTGGGTGCTGTTCCTAGATCTGTTCTTGACCCTGGGTATGTCACCAATATCAGGGAATGTATTAGCAGCATGGCAATATAGCATGCTGTTGTGATACTGGATATTGTGATACCAAATGATACTACAGAATAGAGTTAATTATTCTTGTTGAGCAGGGATAGAGCTCTGAAGCTTGTAGGACTGACATGAAAGAACCAAGTTCTGGGTGCTGTTCCTAGATCTGTTCTTGACCCTGGGTATGTCACCAATATCAGGGAATGTATTAGCAGCATGGCAATATAGCATGCTGTTGTGATACTGGATATTGTGATACCAAATGATACTACAGTTATTGGGCTCTGAACTGTTCTGAGTGGTCTCATGCTAGCCATGAGTTTCACCCTACCATATCCCATTTGGTGCAGCCTGAATCCACTGTACTTCAACTTTTTTGAACTACATTTTATATACCTTCCTAAACTGATGTTCTTCTGAAATCAAGAGAGATTCTTCCGTGGGGAAGAATTCCAGGACCAGACCTTCTTATTTTTATTTATATATATATATACACACTCACTTTTTTCTTATTCCTTATCACGGTAACAATCCATTGGCAAAACAAGCTGTAGCTCTCCTTTTTCTTTACTGCACACAACTCCCAATTACAGCAACAACTGTGTACTGAAGAGTTTTTGGGTAGCAAAATTAGGCATGACTGAAAATCAAGTTTTTTCAGTCACTGCATTCTCTAAACTAAATCAATTGAGATGTTCCCATTAAGAAGCAATGCTGATCTTATGCCAAGCAAAATGTAGACAGCCACACAGATACCACCAGATAAGTCCAGAGATGTGGAGGCAATTCCCAACATTGAGTAAAATCTGCATATAGTGCACTTACCGAACTAAATTCTCTTTATATGTAACACTTGTCTGGGATGGTGTCAGTGTTATGTTGCCCTCTTCATCAGACAGAAAACTGTCTTCTGTCAAAATGTAATAACCATTAGAAAGCAGTCGCCGGCTGCGGCGACATGGGGAAAGGGAGCCTGTCAGAGGATTTGCAGAACAACACTCGTAGGCAGGGTCATCGTCCAAAAAGGCACAAGCATCGCTGAAAAGGAGAAATGAAACCCTCTAATTTAGTCAATGTCTAGACAGAGCAAACCCATGATTTAATAATACTAATAATGAATTTACATTACCAGCTGATGGGAGCTGGTAATGACATAGATTTAAAGTATGTGGATAT
Organism: Aquila spilogaster; assembly: GCA_024606505.1. NCBI lineage: Eukaryota > Metazoa > Chordata > Aves > Accipitriformes > Accipitridae > Aquila > Aquila spilogaster. Next base: position 12,013,420 of record JANHGO010000063.1, on the reverse strand, counting down.
GATGATATTACTTCTAGACTTAGGGGGTTTCAGCCAGCTAGAGTGTGCCTGCATCACACTTTCCAGAGCTTCAGATTACAGGAGGGCTTCATGCCAGGTGGAGCATTTCATGAACACATGGAGCCAGCTTGAATTCAGGAGTGCATGGTATATTTCTGTGGCAGTGCTCTTGGCCAGGGAGTCCTGCCAGATCTACACCTACCTGGAGTCATCAGAGGTATTCCAGTATTTTGCTTTTCTGAGTTACTCTACATGGCTCAAGCCTGCATGCCTCTGAACCAGGCAGGATTTACTTACTTTTTATAACCTAGCCATACTTAATGAAGATTTAAGGATACATGACTTTTAATTCTCACAAGTTCTAGAATACCATGCAGCTAGAACAACATGGGATAAAGTCTACACATGGTGATAACTTCATCCAGCACTGAAATACAACTGACTTTGAGATGAAATATAGCACAGAAAAATATACTATGTGGTGTTTAAAATAGAAGTGAGTAGTGACAGAGGTGAAAGAACCTAAATGTTGTAGACATTTTACTTAGCTCAAGTAAAATTGGATTTATGGTTAGTCCTTTCTCCTCAACACCTTTGAGTTCCAAGTGGCCATGCAGTGACATCCATGGAAAGAAAGGAAGACACTGGATTGATTCAGTGGCTGACATGGGTTTCAGTAGCAGTTTAACTATCCCATATGGCATGTCACAGAGGGATACCATAATTTCAGTGGAGGGAAAAGCAGGTGGAACAGAGATACTCCAAAACCTTGCAAAGCCAGTGCTTCCAATCTCCACAGTAGTACTTCTGAAATTCCATTAAATTAATACCAGCACTACAATTCTAAGTGGCCCAAAAGGCATTTTACACAATCTCCAACAAAATAAAAATAAACAAGTATAAATTTCTTCAATACCTTGGAAAAATACGTTGTGAGAAGCTGCATCTGTGTTCTCCATTAAAAGCTGTTGAACCTGCAGAGGCAAAAGCCAAGTAAGAAGGAATCCTTATCATATCCACTGACAGCTCAAACAGTTGACAAGTCTTCACTGACAGGTACCTTGTGCATATCAAAAAGATCATAAAAGAAGCTAAAAAAGGAAAGGAAATTAAGGGAGAGATTAAAGGAGACAAAACAGATGAAAGAATGGGGGAAAGACATAGTGTTTACAGGAAACTCACCTCAACCAGGACAACACAAAATCAGAGCCAATCATAATCAGATACTTGTACTCTGCACAGCTTACAACCTTGAGAGAAATAATTATGGACAAAAATGCAATAGCTGCAGTAATTTTAATAGTGTTTTCCCAGAAATCTGCTTCATGCCAAAAATATTACATGTACTGGCAATAGATACAGAGTAGAATGGAAGGACCACCATTACCATTACAATGTATTTTTCAGATGAAAATTGCAGACATAGCACAACAGACATAGGGATAGTGACAGTGACAAAGATTTGACAATAATATGGTGGCAGGAGACTAAGGAAATAGGATTTGTCTGGATTACCATGGCTTACATCTGCAAAGTGCTGCCAGATGTCCAGCATCTGACAGAATCAATCTTACAAAATATGAGGAATGGCTATCCATAGGGAGAATTTATATCTGTTATTACATGGAAAGATAAAAGATATGATCTTTCCCTATATTACCTTGCCTCTCCTGTATCTTTAGAGCATCATGCTTACAACACTGTTAGTAAATGCCCATCATTTACCTACAAGAGGAGACAGGTCTAAGAGAATTGTTTTCCTTATGTTCAGTTATGAGCTGAGGCAAAGAAAAGACATGAAGGTCAGTGCTTCCACTTTGGTAATCTTGTTTATCCTCATTTGGAGCTCAGTTGTCAGTCACAGCCTGGGTGTGAAGGCTGACTGAGCCTTGGGACCAGGCAGGGTCACCAAAGAAGGGAAGTAAAACCTTCCAGGGTATTTTTTACAAATCAGTCCTATTACCCTACTCCCACACATACTGTTTCTCCTACACTTTGGAAAAAAAAAACCAAACCAACATTTCACTTTACCATGAGAAATTTATCCTCTAATCTTGGCAAAACAACTTGAGGAGGAGACGACTGGAAGAAACTTGGTGGAGGTAACATACAAAGAGATCAAGTAGCATTGGTCAGATTGCTACACAGCAAGTTGTACAAAAAGTAAGAGTGGTGGTGTATTTCACAGGCTGACATGTTGAAGACCTATTTTTTTTCATACACAATTAGATTCTGAAAAAACTTATCTTATTTTGGGCAAAATCATGATTTTTAATTGCGCAAAAATATTATAGTCAACACCAAGAAATTCATCCAAACTCTAAAAGAAAATACAAGAAGAACTCGACAGGTGGTTTGTAGATCTGGATATAAACTAAAACCTGCAAAATCCCAAATCTTATCAGTCAAACAAAATCCCCTTCACAACAGATTTTTTTTAAGCAAAAACTCTGGTGAATGTGCACAAATTTACTTGCTCCTGGTGTCGATGCAACATGTGATGTTCCATACATCTTGAAAAGGACTGTTTCATACACCCTGGGATTACAGGTAATATAGATCATCTGTAAAAGAGTTTAAAAAGAAACAGAAGTATGTTTTATTTTGTCTTGTTTAAAAATTAGGATGTGTAAGATAGTAACATCAACATATATCATATTATTAGTTATAATATATATTCTCGCTGAGACAGAAGTGATTGATTCTAGAGCAAATTTGTTTGAAAAGCGATGCAGAAGTATACCTCAGCATCAATTATACCTACTACAACTCTTTAATAATCTGAGAGTGAAACTTTCCTGCAACTGAAACCTGTAACACAGTTGTATTGCAAGTAATTTTCTCAGTTATGATAACATAAAGTAGCAACCACTAAAAAAGAATAACTTTTCAGAACAGTAGTTTACATATGGGTAGTTCCTTCATTAGAAAGTGTTGACACATATTGATCAAAGTGGCAGAAAAAAACGCAGTCCTTCCATTAATAATTCGAATTGTGTCATAAATTTGCAATGTATGTCTATGCAGGATGCTTGCTTATCTGCCACCCTCCACAGAAGTAAAATTTAAGGTAAAATAGATATACATACATATGTATATATACATACATTTATAAAAGAAAGTGAGAGATGTACATATGCAGATATATTACTAGGGAGGCAATGACTTCCTTTCTTTTGAAGAACAGTTAATAAGCAGTTGTAATTTGCTTTCAAACTATTTTAAGTAATGATAATACCAAGCTTCTATAAACAGCCAGAGAACAGGCAGTCCAATGGATTTTTTTGCTGCACTTGATGATGAAAATTTTTGTCTCATGCGTTAATGAAGAGGGTCCTTGAAAATCATAATTCAGTCAATGCTCATAATTCAGTCAATGCTGGAGAAAGCATGGAAACATCATGTTGTAGACAGTGCTGCACAGTGTTCTGCTTTCATTTAATATTCAGTCCAATTTCTGGGCTATTAATAGCGTGAGAAGCTATAGTAACAATATAAGCAAGCCAAAACAAAGCATCTCAACCACCACTGCACAATGAAGCAGTAGTATTTTATATGTAATCAACAAAATGAGCATCAATACAGAACCTTTAAACTATGACATGAGAAAAGGCCAACAACTTTATGAAATCTCACTAAAAGTGAATCTGAGGTGAACACGGCAATATTTTATGTCAAGAATTCAAATAAAAGTTTGAGGCAACAACCCCCTTGAATTTCAAAACACCCGAAAGCCCATGTCGTAATATAAACAAAAAGTCACTGTCCAAAACAGTCAGTTTTAATTACTTGTCCCTCCAAAAATCAAATTAATCTTTAAGCCACTGATGGCCTCAATGGTAGCCAGCAATCCCCTGTCCATGTTTACATTCTAAATATTTACATTAGTATGTACCAAAATGTAGTGCTAACTGTTAAAATAGCTGAAGCCCAGGCAACCAGTTTCATTCTATTGTACCTACCAAACACGAGTGTCTACAAAGATAGTTTTATTTGTTCACACATATCAGTCATTTATGAACAGCAGTCTAGTCTTTTGTCCCTGCAGGTTATGATAACAACATACACAAAAATACAAAACTTTCTGAAGAGCCATGTAGAAATGAATCCAAAGCTTAGTTATTCCTCAGCTGACAAATACATTAAGAGATAAACGTGTGTAAAATCTTCCAAACCTGGAAAATCCATTTCACTATTAACACATGCACACAGAAAAGTTTCTCATCACCAAGACGAGAGCCTCTGAGACGTGAAGTGGAGGGTGCTCCTTCTGCAGCTTCCTGGAAGAGATTAGCGCTGGGTCTTCGGAAAGGCAGGTCTATGAAGTCCCCTGTTTCCTTTTGAAAACAGCCCATGCAATCAGCGGCACCGAGGCAGAATGAGGTCACGCTTCCTGTAAAGTAGCCTCACATCAGAAGCTTGCATTCTGAAGAGCAAACTGAAGATTAAGATTAGCCCAGTGAATGCTCTTGCAGGCTGTTGTGAAAGAGAAGATACACTATAAAGTTTTGCTCCAATGACGATATGGAGAACAAAGACAGAACTTTTTCTCACAGTAACACAGATTTTTGTTTCAGCTTTACTTTTCTACCTCACTCAGAAAACTTTCACTCCAAATCACTCCATTTGTTGAAATACTTGTGAGCCTGACAGGCTTTGATGTAGGAAAATGATCCAGCTACCAAAAAAATCCATGTATAGTAACAAGACATTTTGCAGAAGCACTGTTATACAGAAGACTCATTTGGTGCAAGTTCAGAGTTGTTTAAATTTTATGGTCAAAAACATTATCGCAAATATATATCATGCAATGTTAAGATAAATTCCTTTGAAAGGAGAAAGGACTAAAGCCATTTGTAAACATATTCATTGTTCCACTCTGTATGTTTCATACTATGTAAAGCATCAATTCATCGTACCTTAAAGTACACAAAAATAAAGTCAAATCCATGTAAGAGAAATGGAACCTGAATAAGATGTCCTGGCAATCAAAATGATTTGGCTGTAGAATGGTTACACACAAAAGTAATACAAATCAGCTGCTTGACACTGAAGAATTATACAATCTTAGGGAGCAAAACTTCATCTCCAGACAAATAGATAGAATATGCTAGTAAGTATCTCTCCTGATGTCTGTATGTATCACTGACAAAAAGAAAGCATAAATCTAGTAAAACATGATTGATTTGATTTAATGATAGGGTTTTTTTTCCATGGAGAAGGAAAAATACTTCCACTGATAACAAAGGAATATAAAATTCTCACCTCACAGAAAAGGGAACAAAAATAGGAATTAGGCAATTAGGATGTTACAAAAGAGCTTCTGTTTGGGAGCTAAACTAAAATGAACATTTTTAGGTCCTTTTCCTCAAACATGAAAACACAGACTCCTGTTCGTTCTTCACATCACTTTTTTTAATTTAGTGGAATTATGCCAATGAGGAAATTTAGTCCAACATTATTTCCATGGATGCATGGGCTTCATCACATTAGGATTTCCCAGGTCACCCTCTTTGTCTACAGGCAATGGGCATAAATTCCCAATGGTCTTTAAAACTAGGTCACCTACTAAAGAATTTCTATACATACACTGATTTACAGAACAGGTTGCTTCTTGGGAGTATTTTTGGTTTCTTTTCATATTCTTCTCAACAGGAAGCAGTTAATTCTGAGCTTGGGCTGCTTTTTTGAATGTCACTGGCCTTTCATGTTTGCCTATGTAGTTAAAATATATTGTGTCTATATCATATTTAGACTTAGAGGCATTTTCTTTTTTAATCACTGCCATTCATATCTGAAACTCACTGTTCCACAAGCTTTTGATGCATAAACCTTGTGCATTAGTGAATATTTTATAGGTAGGTTCTGGCCTATAGTTTATATACACGCACACAAATGTTTATACACAGCTTTTATTTGTTGCCCTCCCTGTTGCTCCTCAAACTGCCCACCCCACCCCAAGCACCATCTCAACTGTCGGATTTCAAATTTGAGGAAATGAATACACCAACAAGCTTTCTGTGCAGTAGTTTTATGCCTGTTGCAACATTACAGGTTCAACCCACAAAAGGAAGGAAATGAGAAATTACAACACTAAATACCATATATCTTTCTACTCTTCTCCCAGGCTTACTCTACTTTTGACACTACGAATAAAGGAGAAAGCATATTGCCAGTGGAAAACATATTGTGCTGGGTCTGGCAGTCCTGGAGAGGCAAGGCTGGGGCAGCTCCATGCCTGAGGTCTCACCAGCATCAAGCCTGAGCATGTATACCCAGTAGGCACACACACACAGAGCACATGTGTACACCATATATATACATACAGACACAGCTGGCAACACAGATAACAAAGACAGACATACAGAGCACTCACACAGACAGCACTGATGGCCTCATCCTTCTCACCTCTCTGGCTGAACAGGATGGAGGTCCACTAGTGAGAATATACAGATGTATACACATCTGTAGAAGCTGGATCCCTCCAGCAGCTGGGCTCAGACACTCAGTCAGCCCAGTAGCTGCCCCTAGATCCCAGTCTTCCCAGTTGCCGGCACCTGGACATGTGAGCCCTGAGGGCCACAGCCCCACTCCAGTTGCTGGTACAGACCATCACACACACACACACAGAGAGCTGGCCAGGATGCCCCTGGTCCTCAGCAGCCCATTACTAGTGGCATTGCCTTTACAGACACCCTTGGCCATAATGTGTCCCATGTCCCCAGGCAGCAACACGTTTCAGTCCCAAAGGTGCTCTGGTGTTGACTCATCTGAGTGGGTTTCCATTCTGGACACTGGAGCTGAGACTCCTCTGGGACAGCCCTGGGAGGGCTCCAGACAGAGTGTCCCTTCCTCTGAACCCTTAATTTGGGTTCCCACCTGCCTTTCTGCCCCTGTGCTCCTCTGGGCTGGTGCAGACGGGCCTTTGATGGGCTGACGGCTCCTGGGACTGGCCTGAGAGCAGCTGGGGCAGGGTATTATCTGGGATCCCCCTCCTGCTGTTGTCTCTCTGTGCTCCTTTGTGGGTGTGCAGATGAGCTTTTAGCCCATATTACACCATAAGTCTGCCATCTCAGCAACCCGCTGCAACTCAATGCAGTGCACTATTACACTAAACACACAATTTTTAGAAAGGGTATTTTGCCTGGCAGAGTGAATTGAGTGGCCATGGTGGAGGGAGTAGAGCGCTTATTGGCTGAATGCAACTGAGAGTAATTAGACGCTTCTGTAACTCTCTTTGAACCTCCTGGAAAGCTCACAGCCTCTAGCTTTTCCACCAGCTTCACTGACCATCAAATCAGCCCATCTTTGCTAATGCTGTTTATATAATACTCAACAAGTAAAAAATATTCTGAGATATCTGAAAATTAATTGAAATATTCAAAAAAGTAGCAGAGGAAGGACTGGTCATGAGAACCTCAGAGCAGCCACAGTGGGTCAAACGGAAGGTCTACAAAATTCTCCCTGCCTGAGGGAAAACTAAGACTCATTTTAATTCACCTTTGTGAATGATAATATTTTAAGCTAAGTGCATTCCTTTATGCAGCAGAACCACTTAGCAATGTTTGAGGTACCCTGGTAATTACAAAAATATTCTCACAAATCCAGATATTTTATTTCAATTTTAAGAGAAGGCTGATCCTGCATAAAGTTAGCATTTCATTGCAGTTTACAGAACTGGCGCATCATATACAATTTTAATAACCTTATCAGGTCAGCTGTACGAACAAAGATTAATTTGCTTTAAAAGAGGAACAAATTCATTTTTAATGTAATCAGATGGAAATCCCACTCCACCCTATCAGAGACTTTCTTAGTTTCAGGCTTGATTTTTTTTTTCCCAAATTCATTATTTTAGCTTAATTGCTCCTGCAATACAGGCAACAAAGGGCATTTCTGTTTTGCATGGTGGAGTACAATGCACAGACGTGTAAAGCTTAGAATAAGCTCTGAGCTTGCTGATACATCCACACTGCTTGGATCTCAACAAGAGCTTACCTGCAATAATGCTATGTCAGCTACCTCTGTATTATACTACACACACAGTCCAGATAGATAGACAAAAAGTGTTTAGAAAGGACCTAAATCAAGCAAACCTGTGATGCACAATGATACTTCTCTGTGCAAAGCCATGACCGGTCTGTGTTGCATCTCCTTGCTCTTTGATTATATGGTATCAGGAGGAAATTTTGTTGGTACATAACTTGACGTAGACATGGGAATATGCTTGAGAGGAGTTTTGTACAATGATGTCACATCAGGATATAAAAGCAGTGGAAAAACATACATGGGGAAGAAAAGAGAAGTGCTTCCACTAGAATCTGCAGCTCCCCCACCTTGCATCCAGAAATACTGCTTCTTTAAAAACTATATTATCAGAGAAAGAAAACAAAAGGAAGAGGCTAATACTCAAATCCATCAGTCAAGGCAGAATTTAGTTGAGGTCCCTAATAAACCTCGGGTTAGAGTTCTTTGTAAACTCTCTCACAAGAAGATCTGACTGTTACTGAACAAGAAGCTAGGAACACTAAGAAAAGCAACAAACACATCTATGCTAAAAGCTGGCTGACTTAATTTTATTAAGGATTACAACAGTTTGTGAATTAGCACTCTACAGTGTCTGCAGTGACTAGAAGCAGCCAGGACAGAGCCAGCTGTGGGCCAGTTGTGCTCTAGCAGCATCTTATTTGCAGAGAACAGAAACATTAATCCACTGATCACTGGTCTGAATGGAGAAGGAGTGGGAACGGGGCTTGAGGTGGCGGGGGAAGCGCTGTATGAATGGCATATGTTCATGGTGCCTAGGCTAGCAGGTCGTCAAGCTTCCAGCAGAAATCTACATGCAGCATCTTAGGACACCCAGACTGAGAGGGAAAGGACAGGGACTAAATCAGGTAGGATAGTATGGAGATATTGATCACTCTCAGCTCTAAAGGGTATAAAAGGGCATGTCCAAACCCAGCACAATGTGGCCAACCTAGCAAGAACCCGTAAGACATGGTGAAGACTCGATTGCCCACATTCCTTGTCTTCCATGTCACCCCAGCTAATGCTGGACAGACCACCTGCATAGCAGCACCTTGATGGCTGGAGGCTGAACAGGCCACCTAGATACACACAGCTTTAGAGTACCACCTAGGTGGTCTAACTAGACACAGAAAATCTGAATCTTTAGTTGGGAGTTTCCCTGTTACATTATGAGTCCCGAAATGAAAAGTAATGTTCCTCTGGAGGCAGTGATGTACTGCTGATCAGCGTACCCGAGACCCTGGATGGTTTCTGTGACGGTCCTGATGTGATCTGCATGGACCAATGGTGGAGGGTCTTGTACTGATGTGCAGTGAAGGCTTTTGGCCAACATGTAATTCTAAAGGATCATAGTACCCTTTATATATACTGCAAATCTGTAGTCGAGAAGGTGTTGGTACTGCTGGTTCCTGAGACAACGGTACTGGCAAAATACTGATGATACTGATGTCATGGTCATTTCTATAATAAATCATACTGATTGGTGCATAAATGAAGACAAATAACAATTGACAGTGATACTCTAATAACCTTCTTTAAAATACCTGTCTTCCACGCTGTTTTACACAGCACCCTTATCAGTTGCCTCTCTATTTGTATGTAAATAACCACTGTAGTCTGACAGTGACTGAGTTCCTTTCTGCCTGTATGCCAGTATTTAAGCAAAGTCTAAATTTGTGAAGTTTGTACTGAGAGTCTGCAGGCCTTTCTGGAACTGTTTGCAGTTTTTCCAGCTATGCCTGTGCCATACTTACTTGTTGCATTTCCAGCTGGATTCAAACTGATGTCCTGGACTAATTCAACTGCTAGGGAGAGGAAAAGACACAGGCAGCCTTGGTGTCCAGTGGAGGATCACTATATGCTCGAGGCAGAGTGGTTTTATAGCTTGGACGCTACCAGCATTGCATAAAGATCAAGGATTTGAGTGTGGCCTACAAGGCAATTGAGGACAGAGACCGGAACTCTGATAGCCTTCCAGGAACCTGTCCATGCAATGCCAGCACAGGCTCAATGGCCAAGTATAAAGAAACAAGTGTCGTCTCCCATAAACAAATGCTTTGCAAGCATTTTACAGGCAGGTTTGGACACTAAGGGCTAATCTCTTAATCGACAACCATCCTTCAGCTCCTGAGGACACTCAGTTTTCACAGGACCACAAAGGAGAGACGAAAATATCACATTAGTTTTACAAAGTGATTGGTATTGCCTGCTGGCAGATGTGATGTATATTTTTTCATTCTCACTGCTGGACTTCACCAGGTTGGACAGATGTGAGTTTTGGAGTTCTGTTTTCCTTCAGTCAAAGTTGTAAATTCTCTCTACACATTCATATTGGCATTCTGACTACAAAACTATCCTTGATAGACTGCATGCTTTGCCTGTTAGTCTTTCCTTTCCTCTTACAGTACTCCCCAATGTCATTATGACTGTGATAAACAGCCTGCTGCTGAGTGCTCAAACGATGACTCCAACACAGTCGTTGTCTTGGCAGGACATTCCTTCTGTCCCTTTCCCTTATGCACCCTGAGGTCAGCTCTCAAAAATGGCAGACCCTGAAAAACTTACTACTGGGACATGTTTGTGAGTCAAGTGCTCTGTTGATCCACCATAATGTATACGCTGAATTTCAATCTCACAGGGAAATAATCCAGGAAATCAGTACACAATCAGAGCAGGTATTAGCACAGCTTTTGTTCAGTGCTGTACTCATCAAGGCTTTAAAAGAAACTTCACTAAAATATTTACTGATGTGTTCCAATCTACAGAACCTCCCCTAAAACCAAAACACAGTCCAAGACATATGGCTGCAATATGTAAGGCAGAAGTAAGCAACACATTGCACAGCACTGTTTCCGAGGCAAAAGCACGATTAAATCTCAAGAGGGCTAACATTCATTGCACAACAATATTCATAGCACAGTGAATGTTGAGTATGCCCCCAAGAAATATCAAATGGATACACAGAAAGTGGCTTAACCAGGCTTTAACATGGCACAGCAAAGCTGCCTTCATACAGAATGGGTAGGTGCTCCCTTCCAGCCATGCAGAGCATCAGGAGGTACCACTCTGGTAAGCAGTAACTTCATCTGCCTCCTAGGATTTCCTTTAATCTCCATCAACAGTCAGCATTTGCTCTTTCTTCTCTTTCTTTGCAAGGATTTGGGACTCTTTTTCTAACGTTGGACCTACCTCAGGGAACGGGGGTTGTTTAGTCTGGAGAAAAGGAGGCTGAGGGGAGACCTTATTGCCCTCTACAACTACCGGGAAGGAGGTTGTAGTGAGGTGGGTGTCAGTCTCTTCTCCCAAGTAACAAGTGATAGGATGAGAGAAAATGTCCTCAAGTTGCGCCAGGGGAGGTTTCGATTGGATATTAGGAAAAATTTCTTCACCAAAAGGCTTGTCAAGCATTGGAACAGGCTGCCCAGGGAAGTGGTGGAGTCACCATCCCTGGAGGTGTTTAAAAAACCTGTAGATGTGGTGCTTAGGGACGTGGTTTAGTGGTGGACTTGGCAGTGCTAGGTTAACGTTTGGACTCGATGATCTTAAAGGTCTTTTCCAATGTAAACGATTCTATGATTCTACGACTCTGAGTAAAAATTGTCTAGCTTCAGTATCTTTCAAAATTGGAAAAGACTGGGGTTGGTGTCCCAAACCCATCGGGTTACTATTTTGTTTGGTGTCCATGGCAAAGGGTGTTAGCTACTTTCTTTTCCCACACAAGGCCAGATGCTCCAAAACTCAGCCACTTTAGGGTATTTCCCAGCATCTGGAAAATTTAAGGCTTTAAAAGGAAAAGAGAAGTGTTTGGTTAGATAGTGGAAATCTTCACAAAATGAGGGAGGAATTTCTTGAGGGGAGGGAGTTTTGGAGATGAAAGGAAAAGAAAGGCAGAGAAACTGAAGAGGAGGACATAGCAACTGATGCCAGTCAGGGTGTCAAAATGGACCAAGGAAGTGGCAGTGACAGATGATGACAGAGAAGAGCCAGGCTGTGACCAAGCCACTTACACAGACGGACAGAGCGGGGCAGAGGTGCTGCTACATGTTTGCTAGGCTGAGGCTGTGCAGGCACCATTTAAATACAAGCACCAGCAGTCACCTTAAATATGTCTTCCTACTATAATAAGGGTAAAAACAAAGATGAAGTTTTATTCCATTGACTGTCACCTCGTGACTGCAATATCTGACATTTAAAGTAGTTCTTTTATGGATTAATCAAATCGCCCACAAGAAAAAATAAATGGCAAAATAAACAAACTGATGTCTGGGTCTCTCACCATAATATCAGTTTTTCCCAGGTGTTTGATTATTCTCCCAGATCTTTCCTGAACCCGTCCAGTTTTTGGATGGCTTTTCTGAACAGTATGTTATTTTAATAACAATGTACCGGTGCCAAGTGCAGAGATAATGTCACCTCTCTACTCCTACTCAATATTTCCATGTGCATGTGCTTTGGAAAGACTGCATTAGTCTTTTCAGCATCAACAGCACATCATGAGCTCATGCTCAGCTGATTATGAAATCCTCTCTTCCCCCTCCAAGTCTTTGTGAGTCACTGACTGGCAAGATAAAATCTCCTATCCAGTTTGGTTTCCAATTTATGGTCTGTATAATATTCACAATGCTAAAGACATGCTTCGTGACAAGCTTAAACACCAAATTTTGTGAGGTGCAGAAGTAATGAAATCTCCTTTCCTGCATCTCTGCCTTGTGATGTTCTGGTGTCTGAAGGAGAGTAAGCACTGAGCCTTTCTATCATGGAGAGGTTGATGCAGTCACTCTTCCCTGCTCAGTTGAGCATTTTAACAAAACAGGTTGGGATAATGTAATGAGACCTCTGTCTCTCTGTCAAGCTCGAAGTAAGGCAGAAGTTTTAGAAGTAAGTCAAGAAAGGGAAAATGGAAAGCCGACATACAATGCAGCCATGTAAGCCCTGTTTTCCTAGGAGACGAGACTAAATATCAGAGACGTTTTTGTGCTGAAAGAATAAAAAAAGGTTTTGGCCAAAATTGCTCCTCACTGGCTTTATGGTGGAACATAGTAGCTGAAATGGGGTCCTGGGCCATGGGCAGGGTGGGGGAGGCACCGGGGTAGACAGGTCAGGGCCAGTAAGGGCTGTGGGAGCCCTCAGGGCTACAGCAGGGCAGGGGTGGGTATACCTGAAATGGCAGCAAAGAAATGGGGACACTGGCTGGGGCTTCTTGATTTCCTAACGGTTCTGATAACAGTGCAATGAAAGGTTGCCCCATACTGCTGAACCACAAGCGGACTTCTGCTGTTCTGAAAGCAGAGTGGTAGGAGTCACACATAGCACCCTGCGTTGGGGTGTCCCTTCATCTGAGTCCTTAGTTTGGGTTCCCACCTGCCATTGTGTCCCTGGGCTCCGCTGAGCTTGAGGAAATGGGCCTTCGATGGGCCAATGGCTCCTGGGAGCAGCTGGGGCAAGGTATTATTTGAGCTCCCTCTCCTTCTGTTGTCCCTCTGTGCTCCTTTGTGGCTGTGCAGATGAGCTTTTAGCCCGTATTACCAAAAACCTGGGGCTTGCTGCGCCTCTGCAGTCTGCCGTCAGCTCTGCCTCCCTCTCCTGACAGCCTTAGCAGTGAGGCGATTCTCAAGGTGCCACACACTGCTCTGAGCCCTTTCATACCACAGCATAACCCAGCCAGCCTCCGGCAGTCAACTAGCATTCACGACTCAACCACACACATGTACCTGGCCCCATCCTCGCTACCTCTTTTATCTTTCCCCCATCTCCCTCTCCTTGGACAGAAGCACCTTCACTTTTCTAACTGTATCCTGATGCTGCACGTTCATTGCCACTCGGAGAGGTCTCATTGCCAACACAACAACCCTCACCATCCTGTAACAAACTCTAAACAAGAGCCTGCATCAAAATGACACTCAGGGTAGTAGGAGCTGGAGATTTCAAATGAATGCAATGGCAACTTTTTTACTAAAGAGAGAAAAAAGCGCTTTTTTTTTCTTTCTTTTTTTTTTTGTTTTGTTTGTTTTTTTTCAACCCTCCTTCCTCCTTTAGTCTCACCTGCTTGCCACCACCATCCAGAAAATGGGAACAGGGAAAAATCAAAGAAGGAATAAAAAATCCCATAGCAAATAAGTACTCTGAAATATCCCACTGCACAGCCTCCCTATAAAGACTCTTCAAGTGGGAGGCAGCCTCGCAGGGTCAACCAGGTTGACCTCAGACAGCAGCCAAACACCCACACAGCCACTTGCTCACTCCCCCCAAGTTCTCACTTGAAGAACAGAAGTGAGAATGTTTGTAGATCCAGATAAGGACAGTTTAATAAGTGAAGGAAAGCAAAAAAACCCACCAAACCAAACAACCCAACCCAAAAAACCCCCAAGCAATGCCAAGGCAATCACTCACCACCTCCCACCAGCAGACCCATGCCCAGCCAGTCTCCCAGCAACGGCCAGCTTGGAAGACAAAAGCCCCACCATTCTTCTTCCTCTGCCCCACGTTTTCTTGCTGAGGTTGATGTTTTATGGGATGGAATATCCCTTTGGCCAATTCAGGTCAACTGTCCTGGCTGTGTCCCCTCCCAGTCTCTTGCCCACCCCCAACCTACTTGCTGGGGGGCGGGCAGAGTGGAAAAAAAAAAGCAAGTTTTGATGCTGTGCAAGCACTGTTCAGCAACTGCCAACACACTGGTGCGGTATCAACACTATTTTAGCCACAAATCCAAAACATGGCACCATACAGACAGCCATGAAGAAGGTCAACTCCATCCCAGCCAGACCCAGTACAATCTCCACCCCTTGTTCCATACCATTTGCACCATACTTAGGTCCTACACTCTCCAATACATACCCATCAATCATGACCCCCCTCTTTGTCCTTTGACATACACACTGACATCATTCCCTTAGTCTGTGGGATATCCCCCAAATGTCCACAGAAGTCCAATCAATTCATTTGGTCCACGACTTGCGCTCCACACAGCAGCTTTCCACATCAGGTTTCACACAATACAACAGGATCCACTGGTAAACAGAGCATATTGCCTTTCACTTTCTGCTAATTTATTATACTCTTAGGCCTGAGCCACCTCCTCAGGTGATGCTCTGAAATCTCTGCCTCCTGGCCAAATTCTGATCTCTTCCAGGATTCATGGGCAGTGGGGGTTCTCCATGTGAGCCCGTTGCGTGATCAATGAACGCTACCCACTTACTCCACGTAGCGGCCGTTGCATAAGGCATATAGAGGACCCTTTCTACGAA
This sequence comes from Aquila spilogaster, assembly GCA_024606505.1. Lineage (NCBI taxonomy): Eukaryota > Metazoa > Chordata > Aves > Accipitriformes > Accipitridae > Aquila > Aquila spilogaster. The sequence goes on along the minus strand of JANHGO010000063.1, from coordinate 11,998,148 downwards.
CATCTAGTGCAGCACAAGCACCTCGGACCCTTGGTACCTTCAGCTCCAGAACCCTAGAATTTGACCCTGGGTCTCTCCAGGTGTTTTCTGCCAGAGGCTCCAGATGAGGCCATGTTCCCCAGCTACAGTGCAGAGCATTTCTCACAGCTGGTCCTGTCTAGACAGGCCCAAGGGCCAGCACACAGTGTCCTGTCTGTCCTGCTGCTGTTTAGGGACTCGTGGGTTGATCCTGGCTGGATGCCGGGAGCCCACCAAAGCCACTCTGTCACTCCCCTCCTCAGCTGGACAAGGGAGAGGAAATATGACAAAAGGCTGATGAGCCAAGATAAGGACAGGGAGAGATCACTCCCCAACTACCATCAATCACGGGCAAAACATACTCAACTTGGGGAAAATTAATTTAATATACTGCCAGTTAAAAGTCAGAGTAGGATAATGAGAAATAAAACCAGATCTTAAACCACCTTCCCCCCACCCCTCCTTCCTTCCCGGCTCAACTCCACTCCCAAATTCTCTACCTCCTCCTCCCCAGTGGCACAGGGGGATGGGGAATGGGGGTTGAGGTCAGTTCATCACATGTTGTCTCTGCCGCTCCTTCCTCCTCAGGGGGAGGACTCCTCACTCGTGCCCTGCTCCAGTGTGGGGTCCCTCCCACAGGAGACAGTCCTCCATGAACTTCTCCGACGTGGGTCCTTCCCACGGGCTGCAGTCCTCCACAAACTGCTCCAACGTGAGTCCCTTCGGCAGGCTGCAGTCCTTCAGGCACAGACTGCTCCAGCGTGGGTCCCCCGCAGGGTCACAAGTCCTGCCAGAAAACCTGC
>JANHGO010000063.1:11972740-11995360 GCA_024606505.1 Aquila spilogaster | reverse complement strand
AGAGGGTGTGTTCAGATGGTGATGTAATCCTATGCACAACAGGACGAGAGGTAATGGTTTTAAATTGTGCTGGGGCCCCCGGCCGGCGGTGGGGGGGGGGCCCTCCCGCGCTCCGAGCCCGGCCGGGCTGGACCCCTTTGTGTCCTCCGCGCTCGGGGAGCGGCGTGGGCTTCCTCGGGTCGGCCACCGCCTCCGCGGCGGCCGGCCCCGGTCGCGGTGCCAGCGTTGGCGAGGGGAGCCCCGCTTAAAGACTGGGGGTCCGGGCGCCGTTCCTCTCGCCGACCGGACCGAGGAGGCTCCGGCCCTGCAGCCTGGCACCCTTGCTCTTCAGCGGGCGTGCTGCAGGCGCCCGCGGCGAGCCGCTCTGTGCTTCGGGATGACAGAGCCAGTAGTAGCTCAGAAAGTCACGGTAACAGCGGTGGTAGCCGGGCAGAAGAGTGATATTTTTTTTTTTTTTTTTTTTTTTTTTTAACGGTGACTGAATTGCCAAAAAAACCATCAAAAGGCGCTCGTGACTGAAACTTACTCGGTGCTGTGAGTGAGGCTCGGGAGTGCATAGAAAGGCTGAAGATGGCTTTTTTGTTTGTTTGTTTTTGCTAATTTCATTTTACCTGTCCTTTAGGCCCTGTTTATCTTTAAATTTCTATTCTTGGTAAGGCAGGTTTTTCTTCTTTTTACCCTTTCCACACCAGAGGAGAGAACACACCTTGGCTCTAGGTAACTCTTAAAATTATGCTCCAAAAGCATGTCAAGGAATTACAGTGCAGTACAGTTCCAGAGATGAGCACCAGATGATTTTTTTTTTTTTTAATTACTTATGGTTGGTGACTAGTTTTGTTTTTTTGGTTTTTTTTTTTTTTTTCTTTTGGAAGGGAAAGAAATCTGAATAAAAACACGTGAATTTTTTTTAATGCCGCCTTTGGGCCTTGACTATACTTCTGAAAACTAAGCAGTTAATGGAAAGTCAGGATAGAAATTTCACATCTTTTCTACCCTCTGGAATATATTTGCTGTCAGTGACATGTTTTAGACAACATTATGTGTTTTAATATGACTTTTTTTTTTTTTTCCCCCCCTCCAAAGGTAGTGAAAAAGAAAATATCAAGATGAGTAAAAAGCCTCCAAATCGTCCTGGAATCACATTTGAGATTGGTGCTCGTTTGGAGGCACTGGACTATTTACAAAAATGGTATGGAAGACATTGTGCAGTGTTTGCTAAGAGCATAATTATGTTGTGTATATTTTATGTTTTGATGTCTAACTATAAAACTTAGTGCGCTTATTAATTGACTGCCTCACGTGTGAACTTTATGAATTTCCACATAATAAGTCTCTTAAAACTGTTAGTTTTTAGGAAAATATTCTCTCTTCAGAAATCAAACTAACGTTTTCTACAGGTTTTCATTTGTTTGCTTGTAGATGCTTGTGCAGCTGTAGTAAGCAAAGAGCATTTCCAGAGTAGTGTGGAATGCAGCGTCATGTGCAAGACGATCAGTACGTTAATGTGGCAAACTTCTGTGACTAAAGACTTCTTTTGTTTTAGTTTGAAGGCATGTAAGGAAATTTGCTTTGTATTCAGTTATCACACTTCATAATTCACAAAACTGACTTTAAAAAAAGAAAACATCCTTAATTGGAGTTTGTGGACTAGGCAAGTGTGATTGTATTTGTATCAAACAGTTGGAGGAATGAAGTGCTTAAAATTCTGATTCTGCACCACCCAGTCATATCGTAAGAGTCAAGACTATAAAATGGAAATTTGTGGGCATAAGGATCATGCTACACAGCATGTGTATTGTGAAAGGAGTTGTTCTTTTGAAATAAATTGTTAGTCAAAATTTTATTAATGCAAGTGGGCTAATTTCATGATGTATGCTGGCCATGCTCTTTCAGTTTGAAAAATCCCTGGTTTTGTTAAAGTAGCTGACAGAGGAAGTTGAAGCTTCTACCCAGTTTTTTCTTAGCTGCTCTCTGATTAATTAGGGCTAAGAAATGTAGAGGCCTGTAGCTGCTTTTCTGTTGCGTTCCTAGAGAGCTAAGCGTGTTCCTGTAAATGTCTGATCCTGCTAACTCCAAGTTATGTGATAGAGAAGTCTGTGTATTATTTACATGCTTACTTCAGTAGCTATATGCTCTGTATAAAAAGTTGGGTTAAACTTTTTATCTGTAGAGCTTTGATTTTAACTATAGCAAAGGTGTTTGTTTTAATAAACTATCTCTAAAAGAAAATACAGTTTACAGAACAGTTCTTGTTCTTATCTGTTGCTATAGAGTGGGTTTTCAACGTACTGATTCTATAACTGAATGCTAAGATCATGAAACTGTCTGAATAATGCTATAAAAATAAAATAATTTTAATAGAACTTTTTATAGCATCTTCTGTGACTAGAGATAATTGGTTAATGTAACCAGGTAACAAAAGTTAATATGTAAAACCAGCTTCAGCTTAATTGCATCAAAAAAAAAAAAATCACTGAATATGCAGTGTATAGTTTGTATCAGATCTGCCCAGCCTTTTCCCAGGGAAAGGTCGCATGTCAGTTCTGGAGTACTTGTCTAGGTTTGGCCTTGTCAGGTGTGGGCCCTGTCGCAAGCTCTGCAGCTGAGTTGCTTGGTATTTTCAAGCAGAATAGATTTTATCCTGAACTTTCTAGGAATTGATTCATCATTTGGACCACCAGGTAGAACAGTTCAAGTTTATATGTTTGTGAACTTTTGTGGTGCCATATACGGGAGCAGACAGTTAATATTAAAATTTTGCAGGTACAGCAATGCTACAAACAGGACTCTTTCAAATGAAATAATACTCATGTACATAACCAAAGAGCTTGTTAGAGGAAGCCTACTGTCTTATTATTCGGGTGACGTGGGCCAGAATAATAGTCGGTGGGATTTTTTTTTTTCTTAGCTTTCTGTTGCATGAGGGGGTGGTGGATGTTTTTTAAATTCTTTCTATATATAAGCTGTATGTATTCCCCTCATGTGCATGCAGAAATACATACTTTAAAGAAAAGAAAGTTGCTGAACTTACGTGAAATCTCTGTATTTAACAAAACCAAAATTGAAGAGCAGTAGTATTGCTTAGCTTACTCTTTCTACAAGTGACAAATTGAGAACACTTGCTGAAAAATAGCCTTTGAAAGGGTTTTAGTTTTTTTCTCCATTTTTCTGAAAGCCTGCTGTCATTGAAAGATCCAGTGCTCATGACCAGTTAAAATGTTAATCAAGAAAGGCTTCTAGAGGATGGGGAAAAAAATAATAGTAAATTATGGTTTTGCTTTCTGAGGCACTTCTGCAGGTCTTAAATTTTCATCTGTGTAGTAGTTGCTGAAAATCATCTCATGGAATCTGGTGTTCTGTTTGAATTCTGTAAACTTTGGAGAGGTTATTGTGTACCTTGACTATTTATTGCTTAAAAACTCTGTACTTTAAATGAGGAAGTTTTTGCAGACAGTGTTTGGGTCAATGATATCATTTGGCACGTACAGTATAGCTACTGAGTAGAAGAAAGCCTGGTCAAACTGATCAGCAAAGACAGGCTGTCAATGAGCGTGTTTATTTTTGCTTTATTGTGGAGGTAACTGCCATTGCTTCTTTATCAAGTGCAACAGTATACTGTTACGGGGGGGGTCATCTTACCTAATGAATTTGTACCAACTGTTAAATTTAAAATCACTAAAGCAAACTGTGAAATGCAGCGCTAATCAAAATCAATGTGATCATCTGTCAGCAGATAGTAAATGAGATGGTAATAGATAATTATTACCTGATAATAGAAAATTATTAAATATATACGAGATGTTCAGGGGCCTGGAGAGTACGACCTGTGAAGAGAGGGCGAGGAAACTGGACTTGTTTACCTTGGAGAAGGCTTCAGGAGACCCACTAGCAGCCTTCCAATACCTGCACTGATGTCATCAAGAAGACTTAGGCAAGGTCTCCACGGTAGTGCGTGGTTGGAGGACGAGAGACAACAGGCACAAGTTGAAACAAGAGAGATTCAGGCTAGGTACAAGGAGAAGTTTTTTTCCCCCATGGGACAGTCAAGCAGTGGATCAGGTTGCCGAAAGAGTTTGGGGAGTCTCCAGCATTGGAGGTTTTCAAGACTGGGCTCGATAAAACTCTGGAAAACCTGGTCTGATCCCATAGCTGACCCTGCTTTGAGTGGGAGGTTGGACTAGAGGCTTACTGAGGTCCCTTCCAACTTGAATTATCTTATGATCTCATAAAAAACTGATACATGTGCACAACCCCTCTGTGCCTCTCACTGACAAAACAAATGAAACAGCAATAAAACTGCACTTACCTGAAAGTACGCGCCCATGTATAAGACTGGTTCTTAAGCTGTTAGCTACCACAAGTAGGACACAGTCTCTGCAAGGTTGATGTATTTAAAGATGCATCTCTTCCTTTTTTCTCTTTTCTTATGTCTTTTGTGGCTCTAGCTCCCTACTGGTTGTCCTTTAAGTGCCAGATACTGCTTTGAAAAAAAGTCGTTATTTTTCTGAGACAATAGTCTTTATTAATCTGCTTGTTCTAAACTATGAGTTAGGTAATGGAGGAAGCACAGATACATGACCCTTGTTGCAGTTCTGAAATGGAAACAGCTCACTAAAATAAGTTAGTTATCAGAACAGCAGCAAATACTTGGTGTATTTGTTTATCTGGATGGATTTTTTTCTTTTTTCAGTGTGGAGGAAGCTTTTTGCCTGTAAGACAAAAACCCTTCTTTTGTAGTCCTTGCTTTGGATTTCAGTTGACTGGGTTACCTGACAGCCAGGTATTTGAAAGGACTGTGAAGACTCTGCTTTGTATTGATATAATACAATATATGTAATAAAAAATGGGGAGTTAAAAATAGGTGTTTGCAGATTTTGCAGATACAAGAAGACTTTTTGTGGAGAAGTCAGAATGAAGGGTATCTGGTTTTATATCCTCTACAAAGTGGAAGGAAAGACTTTATACCATTACTGTGAAGGCAGGAAGTATGTGTCTGTTTCTAGAGTTTGTAGGTGCAAACATGGGCAAATTTACTAATGTTTTTGCATCCTTTTTTACAGTCTGAAATAACTGTTGTCCCAGCTCACAGGGCAATTCTCCACTTTTTGGTCACTTTTGAAGGGTCAAAAGGAAGGTGATGATGACGTAAAAATGAAAAATACCGTCTGTGTGGCCATTAACGTGTGTTGAGTGTGTTGGAGAAAATGGGTATTTTTTTCTTTTACACTGTCAAGAAATGAAAACTGCAAGTTTTCCATATGAATGTTGGACCATTATTGTTGTCTGACTGGTGCTTCATAGTGTAAAATTTGTAAACCATATTCAATTTTGCAGCTTTACAAAAATGTTGCATAATTCTTATGGGTTGGAATCGGTAGAACCTGAGAATGGGGAACATGCAATGTGTAAACTGGGCAAATGCTATCAGCTAACAATAGTTTTCTTGTTCTTTAAAAAAGAAGAATAACCCCCCCCTGAAATTGGATTAAACTTTGTTTGGGATAATTAAATACTATTTCCAGCACGCCATTAAAAAACACACAACCAAAATTTGCAGGTTATTGTTTCTTCCCACAAAAAGAACAGTTTCATTATTGAACTGGAGCATGGTGGTCTGTTTTGGTTTTTTTTTTCTGTGAAAATTAAAGACTTTTCCCTCAGTTTCTTAGAGTGTATTTTTCTGGTTTGTGCTGAACAAATGTTGGCAAACCTGTTTGTATACCAAATTCATTCTGATCCCTTAGTGTGGAGTGCTTGCTGGGGGTGAATGGGGAGAATTAACCTGACTGGAAGGTTGTTTGGGCCTTAGACATCGTTACACTTCAGTACTGTAAAAAGCGATGTTTGTATTCCCCTTTGTAGTACTTCTTCATAATGCCTACTTGTAGCTTTGCGATGGAAGGAGTTTCTACATAAAATTTCTTATGTGTACAAGATGTAACCATCTTCATATTAATCTTCTTTCTACAGAATAAATATAAACATTGCTCTTAGCCATAGTAAAAGCTTTCTGGTATGCATTGTTACTATAATTCTTTAAAGAGGCGGATTAAAAAAATTATGTTGCCATTTTATTAGCAGGAAACGCATACTTACCTTTGAAATATATGTATGATTTTGCAGTTTATGAAATTGATTATTTTCAGTAAAAGTACAAAAGCTGTAACACCAGAAAAATGTTTCTGTGCAGTGTAAAATTTGCAATAGTAAATTCTGCAATACGTATGTTCTGCTCTTTTCCACTATGGGATCAGTATTGTGAAATATTGCTGTTTATACATATTTGTAGCACATTGTGTGGCTAAATTTAGTGGGTACTGAGGGTAATAGCTTGTTGCTAAATCCATACAAAGTTATTTTTGGATTGCCTAATAACCAATTGTATATAGCTTGGGTGGTTCAGAGATTTGCTAAATCTTCCATCTCTGAGGATTGGAGTTGAGTGCAGGTTTTGGCTATATTCATCTTGCAACCACTGTTTTAACATACATGGAAGAAACATAAATTATTGGAATAAAGCTGTTATGTGATGATATGATTATTATAAGGTTTAACTGTGCAAAATGAGTATCATGGACTTTGATTCAGAGCTGATAATGACATTTTAAAAAGACTTTGATAGTAGAAATTGTATCTATCAAAAAGAAATTAATAAATACCTGGTGCTGCATTTCCTCTGTTGAGTGATCCCTAATGAGACTTAATATTTTGCATATCTTTTTTTTTATTAACTGATGCTAGCTTTGCACTTTATTTTCCCCCCATATATATTAACGTCTTGATTCTTGGCTTGCTGAATTTTCCTTAAAACTATCTTAATTTTTATACATTTGTCTCTAAACTATACTCTGTATTTTACCTCCCTCTCTCACTCAGTTTTCTCTTTCCAGGACAGTGTACCATATTTTGCCAGTTTATCCCTTCTGTTGTCTTCTACACGCAGTGTTTGGAATGGTGACTTTGCTGACCATGACCAGTGAAAGCTACCAGCCATAACAGCAATAAAAATGTAGCAAGGGAACTGCTATAGGGTAGCAGCATAATGGGAAAAGAGTATTTGCATTGTAGATGCGTAGGAAAAGGAGAATTCTGTCTTTTGGCTGATGGTCCCTGAATTTTGTTAAATAACCATAGTTTTGCATCAGTACCTTGCTCACATTTGATGAACCTGAAATTTCCAACTGTAGTGAGGAAGAGCAGCATAGTTCTTGCCTTCCATTTCACTACTGCAGCTTCAGTGCTTGTGCACAAGGCTCACATTTTTGATTGCTACAAAGTGAATTTCCTGTCCTATTGCTCTTCTGATGTTTTTCCTTCTTTCCCTCTGTTAAATGCTTTCTCTGTCATCCTTCTATTTGGAACTCTTTTAGGTAACATCGCTGCTCATACATTTGCTGTAGTAACAGTAACTTACTTTTCCCTCTGCTTTGCTACTCTTCCTGCTTATTCTGACACTTGGTGTCTAGTTATAAGAAGTCTGAAATTGGTACACTTGGGACGATGAAAAAACTATTTTGTAATAATATTCCTAAATGTAGCAGCAAGTGGACTTAAGAAGAAAGCGTCATCAGAGGCAGGGCTTAGGAAAACCACCTCTTGGCTGACTTATTTTGTTGAAGCCTTGTTCAACGTTAAACCAGAATGCTGATGATGGGATTCAGGTTTTGACTTAAGAGTTTTACTTTCTGTTTTGATACAATATACTGTCAGCTTCAGTGTTCTTGTTAGATTGTTGTTGTCAGTCTGCTTGAGGGGGGGAAAGGGGGTTGATCTTGTTGCTCCTCTGAAAAAGTTGCATGGAGTTCTCCTAACCTGAAAAAGATTTTGTTAGTAGGATGGCAAATGACAGTCTCCAGTTTGAGACTAAGACTTTCTTTGTTTTTTTTTTTAACGTTCAGTGAGAAGAAGTTGGGAACTTAAAGAACAGCTATGAAAATATTTTGCATTTCTGAAATGTATGGATGAGAGAAATGCAACAAGAGGTTGGACTGTCTGTGCATTCTGATGCGAGGGTGAAATGTGGCTGAAGTAGTTGCAGTAGTAACCTAGAAAATCAGAGAGAGTTTTTCTCATTCAGCAAGTCCCAAGATATTTAGATGTTGGGAAGCTGTATGCATCACTGCAGCTGAAGAAATAGGACTGGAGAAATGAAGGACCAAATTGAGATTGACACCTTTTGTTTTAATGACCTGTTTTAGTCACCAGAAAACAAGGAAAGCCTGTATTTCCTGAGAACTTATATTTTACTCAGAGCGTAGTGTTAAAGACTCCTTTGTCAGCACTGTCAGTATTTTAGAGAGAAAGTATTCAAAATTGAAAACATTGTCAGGGTTCCTGTGTATGTCAGTTGCACTTCTAGCTGATGGAATTTTCAGTAGGACTGGAAATTGGTTGCTCAAGCTCTGCTTTCTTACTATTGCTCCACAGTAGCACTTTGTTAGAAAAAGGTTGTCTCTTAATGAAAGACAGCTGTCCTTTTACTGTGGTCTTTCTTTTCAATACGTGTTTTGTTAACTTTAGACCATCCCTAATATAAACACTGGAGAAAATTTGGTGATCTAATTAATTTTTTTTTTTAATTCTTTGCACTTTTGAATCCATTTCAGTACTTTTGTGAAGCGCAGAAGGAGCTGAATTCTGCCCCGTTCCAATTTTCTCTGCATTTCATACAGTGGAGGAAGTAGTGCGACAAAACCAGTTTGTGCCTTGCTCCCCTACTACAATTTTGTGAAATATATCACTTTGGTGAAACAGAAATAGTAGGACTGAATAGTAATTGTTGAAGTTAGAGAAATTTGCCATTTTTCCTTACAAATGTAATCTCAACCTTTATGGTTCCTAAACTACATCTGTGCCACACCCAAAATTATAGGCCTAAAACTTGATCTGTTTGCAGCTCAGTCCTGATTAGTTCTACTGAGCACATACAATGTTTGGTGAGAGTAAAATCCATGTGCTAATTAAGACTGACATATTTATTTTAGTGCATGTGGAGTAAAAGAAATGACTGCTAAAAAATAGTCACTAGGAATCAAATTTAATGGCAGTGAAATCATGGAAGCTAATCTATAAATTAGTAAGTGGCTTAGATTAAGAATGTTCTGTTGACTTCTGGGTTTGATTAGTTGCTCGGATTTGTCTGGAATCAATGTTATAGTCTGATTAAATATTTTGTATTATAAAAGTAATGAATGTACTCCTAAAACTATTTTATATCCTTTCCATCCCGAAGAAAACAAACTCTTACAGGATTTTGCTTTAGACAGACACAGATTTTAAAACTGATAAGCACAAACTTCTAATGTCAATTTCAAGCAGTTTTGGTCTGGGAGTTTGAGGTTTAAATTTGTGTATAATCATTTGACTAGGATGAAGCTGATGACATATCACTGATGTGTGTAGTTAACTCTTAAACTAAATGTTACCCTACTGTCAAATTTAGAAGCTTCATCTTTTTCAGACTTGGAGATTTCTCAGTACAAGGTGTTAATATATTCTGAATGGTCATGTAAGTGCTGTTGTATGAAAAAAAAAATAAAAACCTTTGAAAAAGCTTTGAAATTTATCAGTTTACGTTTATCATTCAAGGTATCCATCTCGTATTGAGAAGATAGATTATGAAGAGGGGAAGATGTTGGTCCATTTTGAACGTTGGAGTCATCGCTACGACGAGTGGATTTACTGGGACAGCAATAGGTTGCGACCCTTGGAGCGACCAGCGTTAAGGAAAGAAGGGCTGAAAGATGATGAAGAATTTGTCGTAAGTGGCACGTTTATTTTGTCTTTGACTTTTTTTTTTTGTAAACTGTCCTACTTGTTTTCCTATATTAAATCTCTCTAGCACATAATGTTTCATTCTTTTTAGGAAAAAATCTAAATGATTAAAATATTAATGACTAAATTTGTATAAAATAGGATTTTAAACCTGGGGAAGAAGTCCTAGCTCGTTGGACAGACTGTCGATATTACCCTGCAAAGATTGAAGCAATTAATAAAGAGGGTATGTATTCATGTATGGTCCATTGGTAAGGACTGTTTGCATATGCTATGTTGTAGCTGTAGTCTGGTTAAAAAACTGACGTGTGTATAAAGTTTTCCTCACTGCCTCGATATTAAGTGAAAATGTTTCTATCAAGTTTAGTAAGAGGTTTGTCTTTTATCTGTATGAAATTAGAAAACTGGAATTTCTCCTGGAAGACAAAATACTTAATGATTTCTCAGTGATGAGAAGAATATCCTGTGCACAGTGTTACAAATGTTTTGTACTATTGTTGATTTGGGCTAACAATATATTTAAATTTTCATAATTGTTTTAGGAATGGTAGATATATTTAAAGTTCTGTTTGTTGAAGAAAAGCAATGGAAATGGGGAAATAAAGGAACACCTTAGATGCAATACTTCACAATGGAGTGATATTTCTAATGAACGTAAATAGAAGTCAAAGTTTTTACTGTAGTTTAAAGTAAACAAGGATTTGACTGTGAATTGAGTTGTTTCCCTATTGTGGCAACTTAAATATTACATCATTCTTTCAATGAATTATGAGCAAAAGTGACACAGTAGCTTAAACATGCTTGAAATTGTCCAAGTCGACAAAGAGTAACAATATAAAAGCAGGGTTTCATTGAGGCTGTCAGTTTTGTTTTTGTCTTAAAATTCTCTATCCTGACTATAGGTAACACCTGTTTATTTTGTTCATATAGCCTACAAAACATTTTGCTAAAGCTTTCATAGTAACAAGGTGTGTTTGTTTCTTAAATACTCATAGTGATTACACCAATCCTTTTCTAGGAACGTTCACAGTACAGTTCTATGATGGTGTTATTCGATGTCTTAAGAGGATGCATATCAAATCTATGCCAGAGGATGCAAAAGGGCAGGTAAGAATACTTTAGGTATCTCTTTGTTAGGTTTTATATAGATTTATTTTTTTTTAAATATCTTAAGATAGTAAAAATGCTATATAGCACAACTAGTTTTAGATTACAGTCTTTATTCTAGGTCCTGCACTGCCTTGCTTCACCAGTTTTATGGATGATGCCCCAGAGTATGCTGCTCAAGTAGTCTTGCCTCTCTCTGAAATGCCTAGCTGCCGTACACTCCATTGCTGACTAATCTGTTCCCAGAGTTTTGTCTTGCAGAGTTTACAAAACCAGGGTCATTCAGAGACCTTTTTCTCTGGTGTCCTTTCAGGATAAAGCTTTAGCTTGTCAGAAGTCTGTGCTGCTGATTTTTTTTTTTTTCTTCCATTTATTTTTTTCTTCCCCACCCTCCACCCCATCTCATTTGTTTGCTACTGTGGTAGCTTTTTGCCCACATGTTCTTATTAACATGACTGTTCTGTGGGTATTTTCTCCCCTGTATCAGAACTTTTGGGGATTCAGACAGATGAATATTTCTTTATCTCTGATAATGTCCAGTTGCTGTTAAAGAAGAGATGCTGAGTAGAAATTGAGGGAGGCTGTGAAGTAGAGGACATGGTTTAGTCACTAGGCATATCTTTCCTTGCAGAAGGAAAACAGCATTGAAAACTGTTACATGCTTTCAGTGGAAATGCCGTTGCATTCAACTTGCATGGTAACTGTATTCTCATAGTTAATGAGAAATTACTCCACTGAAATTGAAAGAAATGTGAAAAAAATGTTCTTATTTGCTCTCAGTTTTCTTCAGAATACTCCTTCTAACTTGGCAAACAAAATTTGGGTATTTGATAATTACTGTTCGTAACCATCTATATTGTAACAAGGGCAGATGGATAGCAAATTGGCTTGAAAGCTTTTCTATATCTTGCCCTCCAGGTTACAGGTAGCTGTACACTAGAGTTGATCATCTATGCAAAGAACACTGGAGCTTTGTGCAGGCAACACTGCACTATTTAAACTATGTTTCCTTAAAGAGGTTAAACTGAAATCCTTAGTCACGCTAACACTGGCTTCTTGCTGCAGTCTTACAATAACTCTATTGAACCAGTATATAATATTTCAAACAATACTTTCAGTACGACAGTAAGTTAGGAAGCCAGAGTATTTAATTTTACTTCATAAAAAGGAAAACTTGGGTAATGTGGTTGTAATTGAACTGAAATAGCCCTTCTGTGACAATGTGAAGTCTCTTACTCTGTCCTGTACTTTTTCTAGGGAGCTATGTTGTGTCTAATCTGGAGTTACTACTCTTAGGCCACAGGCATTTTCAGCTTTAAAAAAAATAGTAAATCCATTCCTTAGCAACCATTTCGACATCCAGACATGCTTGGTGGTAGACCAGCTCATTATTATTATTTCTGATTTTTCTCAGTAATTGAGAGTTACAGTGTCAGTCTCGTGCATCTCTGGGGCTGAATGTAGGTGGCTTCAATGAAGTCTTGAGAAACAATAAGGGGGCCAAATTTACACTTTCTGAGATGAATTTAGTATTTTTAAGTTGTCTTGCAGCAAGAACACCAATTATGCTTTCTATAATGCTAATTTATACTAGTCATAGCATTTCATTCTGCAAAATTAGAGATAGGCATGAAGTTTGTAGTTTTCAAAGGCAAAGATACTTTTTTTTTTTCTGCAACATCTCCTATATCATTATGCTATGGTAATAAGTTTGTTTTTCAAAATATTTTTGTGGTATTTAAGAATAAAAATGTGATCTAAGATTCGGTTTCAAAATCAGTTTTCTGAAACGGAGCTTTGTCTAAGCCTAGAACTTAAATGGATGGGGTTTTTTTTTTTGCATTATTTGTTTTATAAGACGACATTTACTAAAAATTATGTAAACCTTAAAAAAAAAAAAGCCAAGACTATAACTTGATTTGAAAAATAGTTGAGTTGGCAGATCCAACACTTTATGCTTAATTTAAACCTATGGCTTGTTTTTTATCTGTTTCCAAAGAAAAAAATTACATTTCAAGAGATGAGTGTAAGTTTAAGATACTTCAAGTGCTAGTGCGTTAGCAAATTTAACAAATATAAGATCTGTTTGGAAGGTGTGTGCTAAGCATGCAGAATTTGAATTACATGGAGAAAGCGAGATATAGACTACTTAATTCTTTGATTTGAGCTTAGCATGTCTTAAAGGAAGAGATTGTAAACACTGTAACACTCAAACTATTTTTGAGTTGCAGCAGAAGTGTGTTTTAATAAGACTCAGCTGTGAGGGTGGAAAGGCAAAATTTTTAAAGAGTGGGAAATACTTGTGTGGTTCAATGCAATGAGACTATAGGTTAGGTTGCTCTGCAGATAAGAGCAATTTAATTGAAATCACACAGAAATGTGGCTAACGTAGTATAGAAAGAAAATAAAAAAAGATGGGGATATTGAGACTGCCCTTGTGAGAGCACATATGAAGTATTCGGATAACTTACTTTTTCTGTTTCATGTTTTTTGTTTTATCTTCGATGTAATTAGGCGCGCGAGAGGGAGCAGATAGCGCCGGAGCTGAGATTAGTGACGGAAATCGAACCAAAAGAAGTGAGTTTTGAGGAGGGTTTTGAAGGAGAGGGAGGGGACTTGGCACACAGGAAGAGGAAGCTGAGGAAAAAGCATGGATTTGCGATTGGGACAGAGGAAAAAAGAAGATGTGACAGGAGACAATGTGAGCCAAGATGTAGGTGGGGCAGACTGTTTAGAATTGAAAGGTGAGGGTGAGGAATCCAGGCTTGATGTGGAATCAGCCAGTCAATAGATTGATGATGTTTTATGTATGTGTATGTATGAATGTGTGGGAGTTGGGAGTTGTGATGTGTCAGGAGAGGAAAAACAGCTGAATCTTTAGTACTCTAGAGAAGCAAAAAGGTGGTGGTTGTAGGCAGGTGAAGGGAGAACGTGTGTGTGAATTCTATTGGTGCAAGGGTTGGATTTTAGAAATTATTCTGGTTTTGCCTTCCCACTGTTGCAGGTTTAAGGTTACGCAAAGGAATATTTTAAAATACAAGTGTGTTAGCCAATATGTAAGGCTGTTGGGTAATTTCTACTAACATATTTCTTGATCGTGCAATTTCCTGTGCTTTGATTTAGTGACTCTGATTAGCATAATGACAGTTTTCCTCAGTAGTGATAAAGTAATGTTTTGTCTTTTAACTACAGTGTCCCATTACTTCTCTCCTGTCAATTTTCTCAGCTTACTTGAAAGATGAATTCTAGTAAGGAAAAAAAAGTGTATTTCCTTCTTTTTTGTTAAGTTATATACGTAAATGAGAAACTCACTGGGGTGAGATATTGTGGGAGGCAGGAAATCAGGCTGGATGGTGCAGAGTAACTGGTGCAGAGTTACAAAACCACAGCCAATAGAGGGAAAATGTCAGGACATGAGGGAGAAGTAGGGAAAACTTGTCTTAGGAGGATTTTGCTTTTATGTTACGAATTGCTAATGTGTTCATATTTGGGCCCTTGGCTTTGTGTATATTGAATGCTCTTGGGAAAAGTCCTGCTATTAAAGATTTGCAACTAGTTTCTGTTATATCTATGATACTTAGTGTCCTGCTATTATGGTTGACAGAGTAGATATCTTAAAATGACCCTGAGACAGATTTCAGAATTCATTGTGCTTCAGGCTCCCACTGTTATTTTCCCATTTTTTGTTAATATTTTCTAAAAATTCTGAAAAAGGCACAAATATATCCTTTTTGAAGGAGGAGTTCCTGTGCTCTTCAAAAGAAATATAGTCACCTTAGAATCTTAGGTGCTAAATAGTTCTCACACGTCAGGAGCTGTGCAGCTAAGCAGTTGCTCCATAGGAGTTCAAGGTTAAAAAGCAGGAATTACCTGTGTCACTTTAGTGCCTGTATGTTTACTCTGGAGCCAAAATAAAAATGGACCCACAGAGTTTCTGGCCAATTCAGAATCACAAAATTGTTGAGGTTGGAAGGGAGCTCTTGCGATAATCTTGTCTACACCCCGCTCAAGGTTCTCTTCACTGAGTTTAAATTTGCATGTTAATCTAGGAAAAAAGTATAACTATCACCATAATTAATGTCGCTCTGCTCTGGCTTCTGAATGTTTAACCTTTGTTTGCTTCATTGTTATATGTGTCCTGCTACCCTTTGTAAGCTCCATGGCTTAAGTATCCAAACAATGAAATAAAATGCAAACAAAAACCCCGTTCATGTTGCACCAGTACAGCTACCATTAGAACAGGATACTTAGTTCAGTGTGGTCCTTAAAGCTAGGTATCTTCTGAAAGCTTCCGATTTCAGGGTGCTTAGCTTGACTGAAAATTAAAATGCTGTTTAGAAGCTGTTTTGATGCAGGCTGCGCTTCCTTTGCTTCCCACTTTTATCATAAGATCCAAGCTCCAGCCATTTTACTGATCCTCTTCATCCCTTGGCCAGGGTACAGTGTAAGACTTCTACTCTCAGGTCTCCTAACTCCTCACCAGCACAAATAGCTCAATCCTTTTTTTGTCCTGCTGGATGGGCAAGGCTCTGGATGGACTGGAGCTAATGTGTGTGCTCGTTTTGGCTGGCCAAAAAAGAGGTATGTGTGTTTTTGATTGACTATGCAGCTGGCAGTTAGACACGCTCTTTGTGGCTGGCATGTCACCAAATGGCCTGGGTAGTTGCCTGTCGTGTAAGCATTGCCAAAGCACTTCCAAACGTTGCTGCTGCTAGCTAGACTGAGTGTATGCATCTTGCATTGACAGTTTGGACACGGAACACTTCATCTTAGAGGAATCAAAACTGTTGGTGTTTCTAAGTACATAGCTTGATGCAAAGTAGAAGCATAACCTATGTAAAGCAGTGATTTAAAAGTATTGAGCTATGGAAAAGGAAAAGCATAATACAAGGAAAAGTGATGCTTTGTATTTTGTATTATGCTTTTCTCATACATCAAAGGCAAAGAAACCCTCAATAGGACAGAAATTTGAAAGGCTTATAATACATAATGAGTGGGAAAAAGTTGCATTGAAACAAGATTTATAAAATCAAGCTACTTAGGTACCTCGTATGATAACATAACAATAAGGAAACAGTCCAGGATAAAATATAGTCTGTCTACAGTTGGGGGGGGGGGAATTACTATTTGTAAAACACTCATGCAAAACTAGACAAAAAATAGTCTTTATCGTACCTTTTTTATATGTGGTAGTACAAATCTGCAAATAATGTTATAGCCAAATTGCCATGTAGTAAATTAATTATCGTTCAAAACACTCAGATGCGTAATTCTTACTGGTGGAGGATGAACACTGCTATTGGTTTTTATATCGCATATTACTTCTTCATGGAAAAATTGTGTACCTTGATGTTATAGAAAATGTGAAAAAATACTTCAGTAAAAAGGAACAAGTTAAAATTTTTGCGATCAGATTGATCCCTGACATCCAGGAGACATAAGGCAGGAGTCATTCCGAACTAGTGGAAAGAGCGTGGCTCGGCCTTGGAAGTATTTAGTTTTCTCCATTGGCTTATAGGGTGGCTAGACTTCATCTACATGCCAAAAAGTAGATTAATTTGGGCTCTATATTCTGTTGTGCACTCCTTGGATGTTTCTGTATGGTCACGTTTATTATCTTAAATGTAGACTGTGAAATTCAGTCATATTATAGAGCACTTTATTGAAATTGTTGAATGAAACTTGTATTATGTAATACGAAGAGAGTGCTATCTATAGTTACTCTAGAAACACAGATATAATTAGGTAAGAGTTATCCCTGCTTTATCAGTTTAATTCAGGAAGAACTCTGCCCAATCATGCAGCTGCTGGATCATGCTTTGAGTTGATTGTAGTTTTGAACAATTGTTAAATTCAAGCAACAATGGAATTGGTGTATTTCACAGCCAGAAGGGTAAGAAAAAAACCCACCGTTCTGGGTTTGGGAGCTTCTGGGTTTTTAAAGCTATGACATATAAAATAGGTAGCAGGGAATGTGTGCAGCCAGAATTCTATACACAGTGTTTTTTGAAGGTTTTTTCTTTTTGCTTTTTATCCATGTGGCATACTGATAATACTTCAAGTTTATTTAGGCAATTTGGGAAACTCATTTTACCACTCTGAGTAGTAGCCATAAAAATAAATTCAACTGCTCTTGAACATTTCTAGATGAAGTTTCACTGGGTTTATAAGTATTTTCTATTTGAGTCTCAGGCACTTTTTAATACTTACTTACCATTTTTTCCTTTTTGGAGGATTGGATAGCTTTGGTCAAAGCTGCTGCTGCAGCAGCAGCCAAGAACAAAGCAGGAAGTAAACCTCGAACCAGTGCAAACAGCAATAAGGATAAAGAGGACAGAAAATGGCTAAAAGTTCCTTCAAAAAAGGAAGAAACCTCAACCTCTACAATCATGCAGGAAGTCCAAAAAAAGGAAGAGGAGCCTACATCTAGTGACACATTTGGTAAAAACAAATTCTATAAAAGATAAAATAGGTTTTTCTGTAATGTTGAAGTAGAATTCCTGTTAATTTTGCAGTTAAGTAATAATAGTATTTCTAGAGGAAGATGTTCCATTTGCTATTATGATAGCTTTATGGTACATAACATTAATCAGTTTAGAAACAATTATCATCAGATAAATTTAGTTCAGTCAGCATTTACTCCTTGTGCAAAATTTCTAACTAGCTCTAACAAGAGCAGAACATAGTTTTTTTGAATGACTTAATTGTATGCTTTGGTTCATATTCCTGCATCTTCTGTTACCTGTGAGATAATCCCTGATCTTGTACTAAGAAAAAAAAAATTCCAGTATGGATGATATATCCATATTCAGGGTTGTTTGAAACTATTTCTAGATTGATAAGAATTTGTTCATTTTAATAGTCTTTAATAGTGATTTTCATAATATTGAGTAAAAATTACAAATTTTGAGGTAATCTGCATCTAATGCTTCAGTGTGTAATACTAGATCTTCAGAATGTGTCATTTTCATTTTTAATAGAATTTTAAAGTTTCTTTACTGCAGAATTGTAATAGGAGTTCTGAAATATTGAAGTATTTTGTGTGTTGTTACGTATTTATGAAATGTGCATTTATTAGATTTCTGTTGTGTTTAAAAGTAGGATTTCCTGTAGTGGATGTTCCAAAGATGGCCTTTGTGCAGGCAGAGAGCACGTTATCACACAAGAGGAAAAGTAGTCTAGGCAACTCATTTCAGGCAAAGAGAGCTCGTCTTAACAAGATCACTGGTAAAATACTTTTTTTTTGTTGTTGACTTTTTTCCTTTTTCATGTAGTGAAATATACATGCTTACTCATAAGGTACTAAAGTAGACTGATAAAATCACATTCATGAGGCAGATATTCACTACAGTCTTTTACTTGTTTGGAATTTTAAAGAAATCTATAAATGTTAATAAAATCTACCTTGTTCATAAGTTCAGAGAATGGTCTCAGACTTGACGTGGTCTTTTTAGTTTTTTAGGAAGGTAGCCATCCTGAACTGATGAACTTCTTGAGTGTGTTTTAATTCCAGCTGCACAGTTTTCTACATTATCGGGTGAATTTGGGGTTTGTACAACTTCTTAACATAGTCATGAGTTACATACTACCACTGTAAATTAAAGCTTTTGTTAGCTATGGAAAAACTAAATGTTTTGTCATAGTTTGTCATGAAGTAAAACTGATGCTGAAAAGAGTTTACAGTATGTCATTTAAAAGTATACAAGCCTAGCTACAAATCAAAGCAATGATGATCTGAAATGTTTTTTTCAGTGTCTAAGGCATTCATTCCCCACATTTATTACTCAAAGTTATTAATGGAAAGCAAATATACAGCTATAGAATACATTTTATACAAAAGGAAATGGAATAATAGATAATTGGTGTTATCTTTAAAAGTTGAAAAATGCATTTTATTCCAAAATTTAATAGAAATTTACTTAACTGTGAAAAAATTATTTCAATTTGTATCTCTCTTCCCCCATGCCTCCCAATAAGCAAATTGTATTGCCAGCATTAATCCTGTCGGTATTTAGGATGAGGTATTTTGTACCTGTGCTGGGAAAGTGTCACGCATTTCAAAAGCTGGGTGGAAAAAAGTTGTGACGTCCTCCCCTTAGCAGAGGGTACAGGGCCCCCTTGGACAGACGGTAAGATAGAAATGCATTCCACTCATTCTAGTAAATAATATTTTGTGTGAAATCTGGCAAACTTTTCTATGCTAGAGATGAGAGGGTTTTTTTTTGTGTGTGTGTGTTTATTTTTTGTAGTAGATAGGGTATGGTCATTCATATAAAAATTCTGTCTTGTTTCTATAAGATAAAAATAACCTGATTTAGTAAACTGCGTGATGAGCATTTTTTCAGACTTGTTTTGGTTGATCCAACCTTTCATAGGTCAGCAGTGGAGGATGTTTAGTCAGTTTTCTTATGAGTATGGTTCCGTTTCAGTCTCTCAGTCAGTACTTCAATCTAAAGGAGAAAATAAATGAAATGGGCCAGTATGGAACATAATATGAAGCAAACAGTCTTTAGAAAAACCCATCTTCTGCCTCCAGGATTTTCTTTCCTGGAAGGCTTCTTATTTGGTACTAAGTTAAGAGATGTCTGATTTATCAGCCTTATTTCTACTCTCCTTTGCCCGTACTGCATACACTCTCAGTTAAGTCCCAATATAATTTCTCCCATGAGCAGTAGAAGTATAAGTTATATATACTGTTGATATATATTTACAGAGCCCTGTTAATTTCTTTCCAATAGCAGTTAGTAGCAGAAGATACCAAAACCAGCTGAAAGACCTGTAGCTCTAGAAATTATATTTTTCTGTGCTTGTGAATAGATTCTCCTTTTCTAAGGAGCTTTTTGAGAATAATAGCAGTCGGGCGGGCTCATATAGACTGAACTGAATAATCAGAAAACATAATGTTGCAGCCATTGACTTTGTTATCATTCTAAAAACAGCGCGTCTCTGTCTCCGTGAAAGCATACTCTGCTGGCAGAGAATATGTTACCTTTTAGCAAAAGTGAATTAATCCTTTAATTACAAGATGAAATTTGTCATGCTTGGTAGCTACCTTGTGTAGCTGTTCTCAAATTAATGCACTTTTGCTACTCATACTGTAGTAGGTTTTTATTGTTGCATATAATAGAGTATTTTGAAAATGTAACTGCTGATGATCAAACTTTCTCTTGCTACATGTGTATTTCTTATGCTTGAAATACTTGTAAATAGTCGTTTGTGTCTGCGACATGAGCTTTTAGATTTGAAAGAAGGTTGGGAATCATGCTGGTGTACCCATCAGAATGGCTACAAAAGAATCATAAAGCATTATAGCTCTTAGGAAAATATTCATTTACCAAGTGTCTTATGGCTGTATTGAGGAAATAGAGCAAATAATGTGGTTGTAAGAGGCTGTCTGAAGGGAACTGTCTCCTGGATTTCAATTCAGCATTCAGTATTTGTTGCAGAAGGTTCTCCTTGTCTGCCACAAGGACCACATCTGCATCTGGTGTTCTTTGCTCACCATTCAACAAAATAAAGTTGCTTCTTTTGCTCCTTTTCCCTCTGCTACTGCCACTGGGGGAAATTACATTTCCTGAAGGTGAAGGATGTCTCCTGCTAAGCATGTATTCATGTCTTCTTCCACTTAGTTTTTGCCTCTGTTGGAATGCTTGCTTCCACATCTCCTGCTGCAGTGATACCTAAAAGAACAGATAACATCCACAGCAAGCTTACAGAACAAAACAGTTCTGATTCACTATGCCACCCCATGCTTTTTATTTGTTATGTGGTGTTACTGACAGAGGATGGTGAACCTGTAGTCCTGCTGCTGTAGTAGCTTGTGGAGTTGTTTTGTCTTTCTACAGACATGGTGATTGGTTAGAAAGATAAGTAATGGGGTAGAGAAAATGGAAGAAAGAAGGGTTATATATTCACACGTCTGACAATCTAGGTTCATTTCACAGCTTTACTTTCTGAGCACTGAGCATCTAGCTAGAAATAAAAATCATAGAATGGTTGGGGTTGGAAGGGACCTTTAAAAATCATCTAGTTCCAACCCCCCTGCCATGGACAGGGACATCTTCCACTGGATCAGGCTGGTCAAGGCCCTGTCCAGCCTGACCTTGAACACTGCCAATGATGGGGCATCCACTTCTCTGGTCCAGCCTGTGGTTTGTAGAACCACAAAAGCTGCCTTATAGGCTGTAGTTTGTTGTTTAGTATTTAAAACTCTACTTCACTTAATTTTGAAAATTATTTTATGCTTTTCATTTTAAATGTATGATTGTCAATATAGGGAACATAGCTAATTTTGCAACTTGATTTAAACAGGATAATTTGAGTTACAAATGTTTATTTAGGTCCACGGAACCTAAATCTTTTATGGAGCCTAATGCAGAATTACAATCTTACCTGATAATTTTATTTGTGTTAATATAATAGGGCTAAGTAAGTTTCTGCTTTTCAGTTAACCTATTTAGCTGTAAAATCAATTAGTTTACAGCTCTTGTTATGGACATGGTGTTCTGAAAAAGTTTATTTAAAACATAACTGCTTTCCAGTAAACTGAAGCATAACTTAATCTAACATAAAGAGTAAAGGAAACAGAGCACCTAGTATTTATTGTGGAATGCTGAAATGTGATAGCTCTCTAGCAAAATACCACAGTGGTTTTTTGTGTGCATGTTTTGGTGTTTATTAATGTCCTGAACGCTTCCTGAGAGCCCAGGCTTAACTAATTTATAATTCCTTGGGCATTGTGCACTGTAAATTAATTTTGAGCATGTCTAATTTTTCATGGAATGCAACAGGAATTTCTTGTGGATTTGTCAGCTCAAGTTATTTTTGAGGACTTAAACTCTCCACCTCTAATATTGACATTTCCAGGGATTATAATAGTAACTTTTATTCAGATTTGTGTATTTCAGGTTTTATCAGTTCTGCTTTGTCTTATGGCATAGAACTTTTTCTTTCTCTGCGTACCTAGGTAATTGAAGTTATTGTGTGAAGTAGAATTGAAGCTATTGCTATATGCTTAGCCAACAAAAAGCTTTCTCCTATTTATGTTTTCTTGTGTTTTACAGATTTTTAGTAGTAGTGGTATTGTATATGAGTTCATGAATGAGGTGACATATTCTGATGTATTTGCTCCCAATATGGTCTTGTTATGGAGGTAATTTGGGAGCTCCACTGCTCAGAATATTCATTTGGAAATTAAATCCCTTGTTCTATTATGTGTAAGAAAGTTTTGCATGTGTTAGAGTTAAGAAGTAGTAATACAAATTCTGATGGGAATTTCTTAAAGGCTGGAAAGGGGAGAGGTAGAAAAGGTTTGTAAATAATTTTGATCTCTCAGAACTTACTAAAGTATTGCAGGCTTGGTTTTAAAGCCCAAGTGCTTGGGCTTTATAAGGATGGTGAGGAATTATTTTACAATTGATAATTTGATTTTCATCTTGTTAGTGGAAATGGCAGAGAAGTACCTCTTGTGAAAGGACACCATCATGGGAATGTCCTTTAACTTTTTGTTTCTTCTAATTTAAAGTGTTCAGCTTTGTGTGGAGCTGTTACAGAGATAATTATGTGGTAGATATAAGCAGTTCATGTTTTTCGTCTCACTATTTTGCCTTGTTTTCCACAAATTCTTGTTGCAAGCTCCTTCTAACTAAAAATCTCTGCAACTTTTCTCCTAAGGTTTATTGGCATCCAAAGCTGTTGTTGCAGATGGTGCTGAAAAAAAGGAAGGCAACAAAGAAACAG
>JANHGO010000063.1:11872604-11972275 GCA_024606505.1 Aquila spilogaster | reverse complement strand
TATGAACTGCTCAATGAGCCATACATTTTGCAAGGGTGTGTATTTTAATAAATACAAAAAAGAAACTTTTAAATAATGTTAAGGGTCTGATTTTTAAACCTGCATATTTGCAGGACCTGAAGGCTGCCATTTTATCTTTGGCTTCTTCCATTGTGTTCAGGCATTGCTTGACTCCGAGTTGTGCATTATCTTGCATATTAAAAGGGCTGAATGCCTAAGCATGGTAAAGCAAGCTAAGGATGAACAGTAGTCTTGATTCAGGACATCTTTGTTTTCCAATGATTTAAATCAGAGCCTTAATGTAGTTTTAATACAGCTTTTTTGTATTCATTTTCATTCTTCTTTAACAGCAGCATTTGAATAAAGTAGCCTTGCTGCTCGCAATTCTTAAAAGAGCACTTCTGTTCTTAAGCCCCGGCACACTCTATGAACAGTCCCTACCCCAAACTTTATTTGATATTTTGGTTGTACTGGTTCTTTAGAGCTGATATATAATTGCATTGCTGTGGTTTTTCCATTGACGCTGCGTTGGATGCAAATCTTGTCAATGGAACATGATTTTCTGTTTTTAATGCTGTCACTGTAACGGCTAACTGAGCCACTACGGTGTCAATGCATTGACCGATATTTTGCATAAAGGTTTACAATGTATTGACATGACATTCCATTTCTCAAATTTTTTGCATATTAAAGATGCTATGATTTTATTGCTACTGTGTGTGATATTTTCAATGTGCAAAAAACTGTGAAATGGCTTACAGCATGTTGTTTTTGGAAGAATCATTACAATGTAAATCTTATCATGCAGAATCCCATTAGAGTGAATGGGACTTTGTGGTTTACATAGACTGTGTATGCAACAGTATAAACTACAGTGCATATTTACTAAACCCTTTTTGTTACTTCTTAAACTTAGTAACTCGGCTGTTTCTGTTTTATTGATTAAACATAAAAAAAGATGTCTCTGTCATTGTTTACATGCTAATGGTCTGAAAAAACTCATTTTTGGAAATATTAGTTAAGCTCCTTTAAAGAGGCATCTAAAATCTCAAATTGTCCTATTCCTTTGCTTCTAACTAAAACCAGAAACCTCGTAAATATTTAAATGATTAACTGTGGGGAGGAAAATTTTTGAGCTTAAAGCTTTTTTACTAAGTTCCTGCCCAAACTCAAATTAAAATGGCCGAGTTATAAACCTCCCCAAAAGGTTTTCCAATAGCAAAGCTGACATTCCTTAGAGGTTTTGTCTGCTACTGCTATAAAATTGAATGGGTAAAATATCTTGTAGGTTTTTTTAATAATGTAATACAGAACATGGTAGAAGTATTCAGGCCAATAGCCGAAAACTGACTTTGTTGATGGAAGTTTATTTTATTTATATTTATATATTTTTAGTTTACAGTTGTCTTAAACCCAAAACCTCAGACGATTAGTTGCAGATACAGTAGTTTATTTAACTGTATTAGGGTATGTCATGTTATATTTCCTTTTGACCAAGACCTGGTTAGATGAATAACTTTAATTCATTAAGGTTTTTAATGTTAATTTGTCCTGTTAAGAGGTTAAGCACCTTATCAAAATATTAATTTAATTTTTTTAATCTTGTTTAAATAACTTTGTAATTTGAAAGTAATGGATGCTGTAGTAATGTCTTTCACATCTGTGAAGATGAACAATAAAATTGTTTATTTACAAGTTACGACTCTAATTAATTTCTGGTAATACCTCTCATAACCAGCATAGGTATACTCCACAGTTCATGGAATATTTTATTTAAATGAATAAACTGCACTTAGTACATGTGTAATTGAGTTATTCAAGGTAGAACTGATGTCTGCTGAATGGGATGTTTTGCACCGGATCTTTACATGATACTTCCAGCAAGCTATTCATGTAGCATTCAGGGGTGCCCTATTGCAAACATAGAACGTGCACTTGTGGGTTTTTGTTTTACTTTTTTTTTTTTTCCCCCTTCCATTGGAACATGGAAAGTTCTAGTGGAAAATAAAATTGCCATTTATAACAAAACCCAATAATACCCTCAAATCATCAGAAATGTGACGTTTTTAGTTTGGATAAAGTGGTGCACACATTCTAGAAATATCTTTCTACTTTGTTAGTTATGGTTTTAATAGATGGTACTATGCTGTGTGATGTAACTGGGACAAGAAAGGGGACAGGTTTAAGGAATTATGTTCAGATATTGTAGTTTGCCATTACTGGGCAAGTTGTAACACATGCACAGTTTGTTCAGTAAAGTAGGAAGAACTTCCAGTTAAAAATCTAAAATGCTAATGTCTGTCAATGCATGCTAATTGTCTACAAATAATACTTAAGTATGTGTGTTAAGAAGTTAAAATTGATGAAAAATTGGAAAGCTGCATTACATGTAGAATTTTTTCTTCAAAAGCTGTTTTAACTCTTTATCTGCTCATTTTTCCCCAACAGTTAGCAATCTATTTAACCCTGTGGTGCTAGAAGTTGTGATTTCTTCATGTGTTTGCACAAACATATAATGTGGTGAAATCCAGACTCCCAGCACTGAAAGGGGTTGTTGTGAGAGTGTGTTCAGTATTTGGAAACTTTTTATTGTTTTCAGACATTCCTTAAAGGAGCATTATCAACTTTTTCAGGTTCTTCTCTAAA
This sequence comes from Aquila spilogaster, assembly GCA_024606505.1. NCBI lineage: Eukaryota > Metazoa > Chordata > Aves > Accipitriformes > Accipitridae > Aquila > Aquila spilogaster. Next base: position 11,969,629 of record JANHGO010000063.1, on the reverse strand, counting down.
AATGAAATTCGTGTTAAACAAGGTTTTCCTGAGGAACTTTTTCAAATTTCTTTTTTTGCTATGGTCAGGTAGAGGACCGTGAAGGGAAAATCTTGGCAACTTTTTTTAGAACTGCAGTCCTCTGAACAAGGATCACTTGCTCATAGCAGTGCAAAAGCCTGTCAGAGTTCAGGGATTGTCTGGATGATACTCTTAGTCATATGGTTTAGTGTTAGGTAGTCCTGCGAGGAGCAGGGAGTTGGACTTGATGATCCTGATGGGTCACTTCCAAATTCAGCTATTCTATGATTATACATCAGTGTATGTATTCTAGCTTGTAACAGGTGTTCTCCAAGTTATACTTTGAGGAAGCACTGACGCTCCTGGTCTACTGAAAATGAAAGAGACAGAAACTAAAAAGACTTTGGTGAATTTTTAAAATGGGAATAGAGGAAAAATGTTTTGTTTTCAGGCTTTTTGCATATATTTCAAATAGTAAGAAATGAGGGTGTTCTGAACACTGAAACTAATTGATGGTGCTCCTTTAAAAAAATTGTTTAATGTGATGAATTTTAAATAGTTTTCATTTGTACTGAAAATAATGTTGCTTTAAAATGTGTTTTGAATACTAAAGTTGCTTTTAAAAAAAATCAAAATAGAATACAAGAACTACAGCGAAGAAACTGAAATAAAAGTATCAATTTTTTATTATTTATTCAGGAGATTTCACCTAAACCACAAAGTCAGAAAAAAAATGAAGCTGATATTAGCAGTTCTGCCAACATTCAGAAACCTGCACTGTTATCCTCAACTTTGTCTTCAGGAAAGGCTCGCAGCAAGAAATGCAAACAAGAATCTGGAGATTCTTCTGGGTGTATAAAGCCCCCTAAATCACCACTTTCCCCAGAATTAATACAAGTCGAGGATTTGACGCTGGTCTCTCAGCTTCCTTCTTCTGTGATAAATAAAACTAGTGAGCACAGACATTTTAAAAAAAATACCGTAATTACTTATAAGAGATATACAGAAATTTTTTTTGGTTGTAAATCGCTATTGCTTTTAAAAATGAATCTGCTTTAAATAAAAGGTCCAAGCGGGAGATTTAGGGGTAGCTCAGTATTTTAAAAATCAAGTCAGATAATAAGGCATATGAATTACTCTACCGGAAATAATACATTTAAATAATACATTTATATTTATGGAGTCATGGCTTTTAATGGTTGGCTTTCCCTCCAGCTTAAATCTCCACATTAGTATTAACAGTGATACAGGAAAAATCAAACCTCTCTTCTGAAGGGGCCTGATTCATTAAAAAGAAAAGACGTACACCTTGGTTGTGGACCTTTCCTTCTCTGAGAAATTCCACCTTCAGCAGGCTGATGTGCTGTACCTGTTGGCTGTGGCATTCTTCACCTTATGTGATATTTCCTCCAAATACGATGTGAAAGAGAAGATGGGTTCAAGATCTGTGGTGGGGAAATATAAAAAAATCAGGTTTCTTTGTCTCAGAAAAATACAAGCTTCTCAAACATGTGTAACTGATTTGCAAAGTACCAAAATATTGGTTGTCAGAAGAACAGGGAAAGGTTCATGCTACATCTTTGAATATGCTATTTTTTGTGAATATTAAAATTTCTATAATTTTTTTTGAGATTACATTAGGTTTTCAGTGTTGCTTAGGGTCAGGCTCTTTGTTGCCTGAAGAACATTAAATGATGAGGCTAAGAGTTAAAATAAATGTGGGTTCCAGTGAGTCAAAAGCTACATTTTTGTTTCCCTTTTAGAATAGTAATTGAGGACGGAAGACTAAACCTGCATTGTGTCCCCTTAACCTTGATTTGATATTTTCCCTTAGGAGATAAGTTTCTTTTAATCTTTTCTCACAGATAACTTTAAATGAATGGGAGAGGGAGGGGTACAAATTCAGCCATCTTTATTTATTTAGGACACATAGGTATAAATTGTATTTTGTCCCCAAAAAATATTAGTGGTCATCTATATTGTAATATGCCTTCCCTCCCCACCCCTAAAATAATGGTAAGTAGTTTTCCTTGAGCATGTTTGTATTTTGGAGTAAGTTAGACTTCTCTGTAGCAATATTTTAAATGTTAGCTGATTTAAAAATTGGTTACTTAATACATTAGATCTTGTTAGTGCTGTCTTTCAACTTTGACTTCCAAGTCTTTACCACCTCTAATGGAAATTTAATTTTGCTGTGTCTGTTTTTGAATCTGTATATCTTTGACTCTAAAAACTGCTTAAGGAAAGGAGAGAACAGTGTTTTACAGTGTAATAATGACTTAAATGTTTTCCAAGGCAGAATTTGTGAAACTGGGTAAAATTGGAGAGATATAGAGGAGTGTGGGTTTTTTGTTTTTAATGAATCAGGCCTATATTAACCTATATCAATTCTCCCCCCCCCCTTTTTTTTTTTTACAAAAAAAAAAAAAGTATAAGGTTCTTGAGCCTTCTTCCTGTGCCACGTGTTGGCAGTGTGCATTTGAAATATAGCTGGAGTATTGATAACAGGTTAGCAGAAGATGGGAGGTGGGATATAAAATTAACCACTGCTTTTGATTATTTTTTTTTAAGTTGTATGTTACCACTATCCATACTTTTTAGATCTTTAACTGTGATCATTTGTTCTGTTTACTGTTAAATTCTATTGCCCCCTTCCATTATAAGTAGCCTACTCTCATGGGTTATATGGGGGGGTTGCTTATTTTAAGTACACTGTTTGCCTAAAACAACAGCCTTTATCAGTGGGGAAGTAGATGCCCTCGTAATGTATAATAAGCTAAAAGCAGAATCATATCTTGAGCATAACTCTTTTTGCTCCTGGTAGTCACAGTTTTTAATTACTTTTACTGGTTCTGCTGTGATTACCAGCTTTGCAAATAAGAGTTATTTAAAGCACTCTCCATCTTTAGATCTCAAATACTGCAGTAAGATTATGGTATATCTCTCTGCTTCATGAACATTGAAAGATCTCTTTTTAGGTCCATCACAGCCAGTGAATTCCCCTAGATCCTACAAACATAGCCAACGGAGAAGAAGATCACAGCGTTTAGCCACTTGCTCCTTGCCTGATGATTCTGTAGAAAAAGTTTCTTCTCCCTCTTCAGTTACTGATGGAAAAGTGTTCTCCATCAGTGGTCAAAACCAACAGTCATCAAAATTGGAGGGTAATGTATCTTAATCTAATAAAGAACTGCCCAAGAGAAATTGAATCCTAAAAATTAGACCTTTCACGGTTTTCATCTAACGGGATATTTTGACTTACTGTAGCTAAAGCTGTATGCTGTTCCTATGTTATGTAACGCTGCAATCCAATCTGTTGTTTGTTGGACCTATGTATCTTTTTTAATATTACATTTTTTCTTTTATGTAGTACCTGATGTTGCTCATATGTCACTTGAGAAGCGTGGACCATGTCTCCCTCTTGATTTAAGCCGTAGTTCGGAAGTTACAGCACCATTATCCACAGAATCCACTTTCCGTAATGAATATCCCAGTAAAGACAAGGAAGATATTCAGATGATTACTTATCTTTCTTCCAAAGCAGTAACTGATGGAAGAGTAGCTACAACAGCGTCAGGTAAAGAGATTCAGTATACAACCAGTTAGGTTTATAGTTGCAGGGTTGAAACGTGTATGTATTCAGTCACACAGAAAGAGAGGATACTTTTTTTTTTTCCCTTTCTGCACACTTACAAACCTGCCACTCATTCTGGGGTCCATCCATCTGCATATTCTTCGTCTTCCACTGGCTTTGAGCTGAATTAGCACTTTTTCTAACACACTTTAAGGGGGATCTGAGAGTGTGGAGTATAAAAAGCAGTATTTCTTTCAAAAATATTTTATATTGTTAAAACTTGTAAAAATAATTCATGAAACTGTTTACTAACATACTAATATACACTAAATCTGGATGTACTCATTGATCTTCTAGCTTCAGCTTTAAAACTTAGTAGCATTTTGCAAGGCAGTCAGCATTCCTCTACCTTTGCTTCTGTTTGCATTGGAAATTTTGTTGCTTGCTACAAAATGTTACTTGAAAATATTTCTGAAAAATCCTCTGAAACTTACATAGGCTTGGTTCACCCTCACAGAGTTAGCATAGAGCCCAGTACTGGAACTCTGTGCTGCCTTTCACTTTGTAACAGTTTACTGGCTACTGTGGTTTAAGTGAATCACTTGGATAGAGGCAATTAGAGATTTGGGGGACAGTTTACATAGTGATTTGCAGAACCTAAAAGTGGGTTTTCATCCAGTTTATGTTAGGTGTCCATATACTTTTTTTAACTGGCTTCCAAGAAAGAATTTTCTCAAAAGCCTTTTTTTTATTTAAATGAGAAAATTGTTCAATAAAGTAAGAGGAGGAAAAAATCAAGTTATTCTACTCTTCTGGGGAAGTTTTTTGGTAAATGTGATCAATAGTAAAGGAGGACAACATGACCTTAAAGTATATAATTACAGCACTCAAATTATAACTTAGTCTTGTTTGCGGGGTGGGGGAAAGCAACAGCTTTGCATTAAGCTGATAGTATAGCTGCAGTGCTCAATAGGTCAGTGAAGCATTTTATTTAGTACGTACAGCCCCTTCTTGGGTGTCTGCCCACACATACTCCCACTGAAAGTGTAAGGTGATCACTTCATCGAGTTGTAGCATAGCTATTTAACCTGATATAGCAAAAGCCGGGTCGGATTCTTGGATCAATATTGCGTAGATTAAAATAGGTGATTGTTAATTATCCTTTCTCTCTCTCTCTGAAAAAAAAAAAAAAAAACCAAAAACCCAAACTATTAATCTCTTAAACTAATTTGTCAAAATAAGGGCTATGGGAATTTCTAATGAGCTGCCACTTAAGCTTTTAAAAATATTACTTAATTTCTCATGTGAAAACATGTGACAGTCTTTGTTTGCCTTTGATACATTGCATAGCAGTAGAATCGCAGATTCCTGGGAAAATTACTTCTGTAAATGTCCTTTTATCTCACATCTTCTGCCACTAAGAGAAGTGCTTTTGAGAGTTCTATATTTGCCCATTCATAGAAGAAGATTATAAAAGAAACCAACAGCTTCCAACTACCATCTGTTTCTTGTTTATTAGAACTCACTTCAGTTACTAGCAATTTGACTTTTGGCTTGTCTGATATGTTTTCTGGATCATTTAATGTGTAGTTGGTAATGCTAACGGGTATCTATTTTGTTGCCCGCTTCCGTCATGGGACTGGCTTGGAGTCTGAGCAAGCTGATTCTAAACCCAGCGTCCATGAGTACACTTCTACCTGTTTATTTGTTGAGCTGGGTCTTGGTCACAGCTCAGTCTAATTAAAGAAATAATATGTTTCATTTATAGTCACCTTTATTTATGAGTCAAAAATATTTGACATGTCCACACACTTTGTGTGAGGGGAAACCATTCCCCAAGAAAATTCTCTCTTATTACTACTTGAGTCCAGAATGGGAGGATGGAAGCACTTGCAACCTATGCTAGAGGATACAGTTTATACTGTATTTAAAGCTTAATGGAGTTTTTTTGGACCTACATGATTTTAAGAGTTATAAGCTCTTAAGGAGCTGATTTGCCAGCTCCCTTTTTGTCTTCTGGTTTTTTGCCTTCTGCAAAGACCTGTGTATTGTTCCTAATTTTCATGTATTACAGTTTTCTTCTATGCAATAGAACTCTGTCTTGAGCTTTCATACTGACTTTTTGTCCAAATGTTAGAAGTTTTCAGAAGTATTCAGCCCAGCCTCCACTTGAGCGGTATAAGCTTTGTGGGCTGAAAGACTAATCTAAGCAGTTTGACATCTTTAATTCAGAGATTTCGTAGAAAGTTTTGGAGCTAGCTGCGTCTGTCAGTAGTATCTCTAGGACTCTATAACTGAAGTTCATATGTCCTTTGGGTTCATCTCGGGTTTCTAACTCTGGTGAAACTTGTTTGTGTCCTATCCTCATATTCTTCTTAGAAGAAAAAGAAAAACATAGCATTTAAGATCAGGTTTGAAAACTCTAGAGTTACTCTACACTGTTGAATAGTTTTTGTTGTGTTCTCTGCTTTAGAAGGCATCTTTTTACTTTTGAAATAGCACAGGTTCTCAAGTCATGTTACTTAAGCACACATAATTCTACCAAATTCTTGCATGCTTCAGGAGAATGAATAGAATCCACTCTATTTATCACAACTTTTCCTTTTCTAGTGAACCTGTTTAAACAATAGCAAGATAATATAAAGGAGAGGTGCCCAAAGCTTTCCTTTCTCATTCCTGTTGATGCTTGAAATTATTGAGAAAAGTTAATTTGCATTATGCAGGAACGTCTGCCTGCCTAAGTGTTATTTAATATATTGCATTGTTTAGTGTATGCATTGTGACTCTGTAGGTTACAATATGAGAACTCTGGTGTAAAATCCAGACTATCCTGTAATTGGTTTTTTTAATCTGAAAGAGCTATTTTAAATCTATGTCCTTTTATGATATTTCTGCTTTTTAGATTTTATTGACACAGTCTGGACAGATCTGGTATTCTAGATTTTGACAACACTATGGAGTTTGCTAAGTGCGCTTAAGTTGGACCTGCTGTCTTCGTAATCATTGAAGTAGATAACTGTAGATAGTTTCAGAAATTATCCATAATTTTATGTTGTTGAAAATGATGCATTTCAATGACTTCTTCATTAAAAAGATACTAAGTTGGTGTTTTTCAGAGAGGAGGGATAAAGTGCACTGAAGTGCAGAAGCATAAATGGTAACCCATAGTATTAACATATAGATTCCTTCTCAAGATCATTGCTCAAAATGAACAGCATGAAAGGCAGCACAACGGCATAAAGGCAGCACAAAAGCACTATGATCAATTCCTTCAGTCCACAGGCTGCATGGAAGTACTGTGCACTTTGGTAGACACTGGTACACTACCAGTTTATTATTGAACAGAGGTACTGCTTTGCCTAAACTGGTGCAAGGACCTACTTGTGATCACTTGATATCACATACATAACTAAGAATCCTTGCTTTCATTTGTCAAACTGTTTAAAATGGAGATAAGTGGCCTTTTTGTCACTTAGACTTTAAATTCACAGTCAGTCTAAATACATGCAGAACACTGTAGTTTTGTAGTTCTGACTACATGAAGTTCAGATCTTTCTGTAGTTATAATTTTCTTAAATTTGTGATGGTCTTTCTTCATTTTTGTAACTCTACACCATTTATGTTAAACTGTTATGTATTGAGCAAACAATTTCAGCAAGCAATCTGGGTTTTAAAATTTAAGTAAAAGGAAAATATTGTTACATTTGCTAATATAGCAATATTAACATTTATAATAATAATATAACAATATTATCATTAGCTGTTATTTCCTGTTGTAGCTCAGTCTAGATTATTTTGCTAGTAGGGTAACATTAGGTTAACTATATGGGAGAAATTTTCACATAGGCTAAAAGAAAAAGCGTTGTATACTTTTACATAATTTTATTGATAACAGTTTAATGCAGCAGGAACAAGAAATGGCTGATGTACAAAATTTTCAGAAAACGAGATCAGTCGCTTTTTATTAAACTCTTGCCAGTGTTACTGGCTGCCCTGTTTTTAAGAGGTATGTAGACTCTAGTGAGCTAAAGCTCTTGTTACTTTGGAGCTTTTTGTCTTACTCCAAACATCTAGTGACAGTCAGGTTTACTCCCTAATTTGAATGTCTGCCATTCTAATCTCTGCCCTGAAGTTCTCAGCTGATTCTTGGGGTAGTTACCTGAAGGCAAGCAAGAAATTTTCATGTCCTCATCCTTCCTAAAGAGATAATTTTGTGCAGGATCTGGTATTAATCTGTAATATTTATTTAAAATGCATTTAGATATAAAATTAATCCTATGCACTGGGAATTCAAACCACAAAATTAATTATGATAGAACCATGAATTATGCTGGTCATGTTATGATTTAAGTTGTATATTAATGCAGATGATGATATTTCTGTTATTAGGAAAGTTGAAACATCAAAAGCCATGGAATAGAGTATCATGCAACAAAATAAGTCACTTCACATTGGTACAGTTTATTTTAATTTGCTGAACTGAAATAAGCAGTACCACTTAAAAGCCCGTCTGTGCTGCTGCGCTTGTAGCACAGCATCCTGTTCTGTGCCTGTGCTTGCACGAGGAGGGGCTTGTGTCACTTCACCGTGCCAGACAAGGAGAGGTAGCATTGGAAACATGTCATAAACCGGACTGGAAAGTGCTGTAGTTTGCATTTGGTTTTCATCTGAAATCAGTCTTCTGATGATAAAATTGATCTTAGAACAATGACATAATCAGTAGTTTATCAAGTCTAATCTCTAAGCATCTTTCTGCTGAGTGTTAACTGCAGACCTCCCACACTTCACTGTGTGGGAGGTGGCTGACTAGACTCCTTAACAGGAATAAAATTGCAATTAAAAGTAACAGTTAAAAAAAAGTTAACATTTCTATAAAGGAGTTTTTTTATAAACTAATATTTATCTTGCTGTATTTGTTACTTGCCCTTCAGACTGTGATTGCCTACTTTGTCTAATTTTGTGGTTACCTGTACGGCGTAGTGATTGCACAATTGAAAATTAGACTTTGCAAGCCTTTTAATGCTTTATTTAGGATTTGAGGATTTAAGATTCTCAGTCGAGAATGATTTCTTATTAATAAAAGTAAAAGCCAAGAATAACATTGTAGTGTGTGCAGGCATAATAGTAATTTCTTTTTTCAGGTTACTATAGAAAGGCTGTCTGGAGAGCTCTGTCATTGAGATGGATATTTGTGTGACTGTAGCAGATTTCTGCCCATCATAAATGTTCCCTCAAAGAATTATTTAGTTACTAGCTGATTACTTTGTCAGATGTGCTTGTGTTGAAAATTGTTGAGATACTGAAGTTTGTTGTGTTGTGGCTATCAATATCCGAGTATGTTTGAATGTCTGAGGTCAGGATTTCTTCTGAGTAATGAAGTTTAAATACTAATTAATCTGATATTGAGACTAAATTTCTCTTGAGATTGTTTGGATGGAGTATTCTCACATCTTTTCATCAAAATGGCAGTGACCTAACCAAATTATGTGCGTTTGGGTGATCCTTTTGTGCTCTTTTTAGAAACGAGACAAGACGTTGATAGCATGATGATGTGGAGAAGTGTCACTTTTTTCTTTCACTGAGGTGCTAAAATATACTCATTGCTCCACAGATGGCAAAGCAGTTCAGTCCTGTAACAGAGACAAATGCTAATTAGGAAACCCAAGAAAAGAATAATTTGGATAATGTTTTGTGTGGAGAAGTATCCCAGCAAGCTGAGTCCGCTTGAAATACAGACAAAGGCAAGAGCTTGAATAGTAGACCACTCTTGAAAGGATTATGGTCTTAGGTGAGATTGTTGATTTGAGGTAGTGGAAAGGCTCAGGTAGCCTCAGCCATGGTCATGCAGCTCACGTCTTGTGTTAGAAGCCAGCATGCAGAGCTGAGCAGCTGCTTCTGGCTGCTGGCTAGACTGCCTGGTATGGCGATGTCTTGCATCTTGCAGCTGGGAACGCCTGGCATTTAAAAGTGCTGTGTGGTGTGGTAGGTGATGCACCACTTTCTGTTGCTCTTGGTGCCCCTGCGGCTTTCTTACTTTGTGGCTTTTTGATTGTTTTCCTGAGAAGTCTGCCTAGGAGTTGGAGTAAGTTCATTTAAGGTGTATGTTGTATCATAGTAGAATTGGGTTGGTCTGTCCAAGCCTTACAGAGTCAACCCCGAGATGTTCTTGCCTTTTCCCCAGAATCCCTTTATGACTGATGAATTTACTAAACTATCTTAACACTGCTTGTTTAAATGTTTTTTGTTGTTTTATTAGTGAATACTTTTTTAAAAAAGGAGCGGGGGGGGGGAGCTCAAAGAACCCACTCCAGATCAGCTTTGTATTTTGTCTTGTTTAATATCTTGACTGCTAGCATGCTAGCAGGTATTTTTCAGGACTTTTTTTTTTTTTGGTTCAGCACTTTAACCCACGAGTGTTTTTTCCGTGCTGATACTTTCGCTGGGCTCATAAGTTGAGAGACACCAAAGGTGTCTGGTGCCTCCAAGTATTTACAGCTGGCACTGAAAAACCTGAACCCTTTGTGACTTTGCAGAGATACATTTTTGTACAGTATGTCCTCAGCACGGTCCTGAAATGTCCTCAATGTCCTGATGAAGATTAGGCTTTCCTAATTATATTTAAATGAAACTTAAAGCTCTCACAATATTGATGAACACAGTAATAGAGAGTTTTAAATAACTTTTATTTTAGTTTATTTGAAAATTATAATTTGAGTTTTATTTTACCATGTTATTTCCTAATTTGCATCAGAATAAGATTAACAATCAACTAAATATTTTACTGAATAAACTTTTCTGAATAGTGTAAGGTAAGAACTGTCAGTATATGATGCTGAATTCTGACAAATTATCACAGTATTTTGCATGTAATTCAAATGTGGATTAAATACACACATGAAGGACAGTGAACTATTTAAACATTATTGAAATCAATGAAAAATGCAATAAGCAGAAGTGTAAATTTTATACATAGCACTAAAAATGTTGTACCAGAGCTCAGTTTCTCTGTTCAGATAATGGAATGTTAACTTAAATGATATTGACAATGTCAGCACCTTTAACCCTTATTGTTGACGCGGGTTTCTATTACAGTGAAATAAAAAGGAAACAAAAAGGCTTAAAAGCAGCAAAAGTACACTTAAACTATACAAGTAGTTTAAAAAGCGAGTGCAAATTCCAAAACGAAGAAACCTTCTGTGGCATGTATTGTCTTGTATGTAAGACTAAGACCTAGGCATTCATATGCAATAATTATGTTAAGTGTGATGATATTATTACCAGTACTTGACATTTCAGTGATCTGACCCAGCCAGTGATCTGGCTGCAATCCTTACAGAATGCCTAGTAAATCTGTCTTCTTGTTTTCAGCACCCTCGTCCCATGTACATGCCTTGCATCTGGAAATGCCTTTAACCAATAGTCTAAAGTTACCCAAAGGGAATAGTAAAAAAAAGAGGTCTTCCACATCAGTGAGCTCTGAAGGGACAGAGATACAGTGCTCTGTACCCATAAAGGAGAAATGTTTTGAGAGTCTGAAGGAGAAAATATTAAAGAACGTGATTGAGAAGGACAAGCATTCAGAAGTTGGTAAACTACAATACTTTTTGTTTCCAGTGCTTTAGACAATAAAAATAATTGTAAAGTGGCATTAAAAATAATTTTATTGTTTGTATGTTTCTTATTATTATGTACCATTAGGACTTTTTACGGTCTAATGATTTTACAAGAAAGTGGGTCATCAGCCAGACATTGCACTTATGTCACATATTCTTCTTCAATTTGCAGGTGCAGTGAGAGTGGAAAGAAAAGGAAAACTGGAAGAGAAAAGTTCTTCAACATATGGTATGTACAGAGCAATAATATTTTTAGGAAAAAAGGAAAAATTCTCTAACACTTGATGTCTTTGAAGAGCAAATGTAAAAGTGTAAAATATTTCCTGGGCCCAGCTGCACTTCTTTTGCTTGTTTAGGTCTTAAAAACGGTTTTTATATATATGACAAGTTTATAGTAGAAGAATAATTTTATAAGAGGAAATGAAAGTGCCCATAGCAAGGATTTGGAAGGATTCAAAAGTACCTATGAGAGGCCTGGGAAAAAAAAAAGTTTTTGTTTGTCTGGTTTTTGTTTTAGTTGAATTAGGGGTACTGCCTTTATTTCCTTGTACTGACCGATTTGGCAAGGGGAGGAGAAAACAGTTAAGTGTTACTAGCAAAACATTTGGCAATTCTTGAAAGAAAATATAAATTGAGAGGGCTTTGGTTTTATCCTGTGTTTAAAAAAAAAAAAAAAAAAATTAGAGATGAACAAGAATTTAGAAGTGATTATACCTTGTTTTTCCAAGAGGTAAAATTTCTGTTTCTGTATTCCCCAAGAAGATAATAACACTCTAATTTGTGTGCAGGAAACAATCCTTACATACTGACTTTAAGGATTTAGTTTCTGTAACAAGTCAATTTCCTCATTATTTATCTCACTGCTGATAACTTAGAAAATGATTATGGAGTGAAAATGTTGTGGGATGTATTTTGTCTTGGGAGAATTAACAGGATAAATAGAATTTTCTGAGACAAAGTACTTGTCCTCATGCATATATCAACAGTGATTAGAAGTGAGCTGCAGTGTAAAAAAATGTATCACAAATTTTAGTCAGAATCAGTTTTCTATGAGGATGTCGCTGTGTAGTAGAAAGTGCTGACAGCATCAGCAGTTTTGTGATACTGAAATTTCCTTCAAATCACTTTCTGTAGGTCTAATATGTGTTTTTAAGACAATGTTATCTTTTTAGTTTGGAATTCTGCACTTTTGAAAGCTTTTTCTCTTGCCCAAACCTTTTTGTTACAAGCTGTAAGTAAAATGTATGTTATAAGCTATTTAAATAATGTCACTTATTTTGTGTGCTTTCCTATATCTTCTGCTATGATATCTCATTTGGAAATACTTACAATGGTAAAATGTTGTTTGTTGAGATTCCTTTGAACCATTCTACCAGCAATTAATAAGAGACATGCCCAAGATATCAAGTAAATTAACCGAATCATTTTGATCTGACTAGGCAACTGGAATACTTGATTTTGAATGTCATGTTTAGGTTAAGCCAAATGAAGCAAGTAATTTGGAATGGTACTGCTGTTTTAAAATTACTAGTTTTTATTTTAGGTAAAAAGAAAGAAAAGGAAAAGGAGAAAAAAGAGAAAAAGGAGAAGGATCATAAATCAAAACAGAAAAAGAAGAAGAAAAAAAAGAAGAAATCTAAACAGCATGGTAAGTTCAATTTACTTTTTTTTTTTTAATTAAGCAAAACCACTCAGCGTATTTATGGCATTAGATATTAAAACCTGTTTCTAAACAATATAAATGTCAAATTTTAGAAATTTCAAAGAATAAGTTTTGGCTTTAAATGTTGAAAGGACACTTATGTCTATGACCTCATTTTTGTGTTTATAGCCTGTCTCTGTGTGATGGACATAGATATTTCATAGATTTATTATTATTCTTCCTTCAAAAGATATGCTCGCCCTTCTCATCTCTTCAAATCCTTCATCTGAAGCTCTGTATGCACATCCTGCCTATTTTGCTTGGATGTTAAAATTATTCTAGTATCTAGTCTGTTGCTGAATGTCAGTGGTTTACTGTATAAAATGCAGCCCCTCCTTAACAGTTAATCCTTAGCAGCTGAGGTTGGCATCTCAGCAACAGCCTTGTCTGTTGTCTTGACAAATGGTGATTCCATTTGTCTTCATCTCACTTCCCTGTTCTGATTCTGTGATCATATCACTTATCTTTTTCTTTTCTCTGTAATTTCATTCCCTAGAGGGACAAAAATAATTTGTTTTTTAGATATGAGGCTCTAGGTAGCTTGTGCTTTTTTAATAAAACAAACCCTTTCAAACCACTTTCTGTTTTTTTTTTTTTTTTCTCCTTGTTTTAGAAGTACTCCTGTAAGACTGTGGTTTAAAGTTTTAGCACCATCCTTTCTGTAACTCTTCTTGGTATGATTTCTGTGGAAAAAACTGGACAATGTTTGGCTTTTCTTTTTTAATAAAAAGATAACTACCCTACTGACCAGTACAGTTTTATTGTTTCTTTGTATTTCTTCCCTTTTTCTACATCCTTTGGTTCTTTTAATCTCCCATAAAATCACGTTACAGATTCCTTGGTTTACCTTTTTTTGCAACCAGTGCAGTCTTCGTTGCAGCATTATGGCAATAAAAATAACATCATGGGCAAATACAGACTCATTCTCTCTTTCCTTCTTGCCAAAGACTGAACTTTTTTTCGTGTACTATGCCTGCTTACTTCAAAAAGTGTTTCAGGGCTTAAAATAATACTACTTATTTTATCTTGCTGCTGGTTTGTGGTGTGTGTTTGTTTTAGGGTTTTTTTGAGAACATCTTTAAATATTCAAAAATTTAAAAATGAGAACATAGACTGTCCTTTCTATGCCTATCAGATTGACTTTACTTTCAAGTACATTGACAGTGTACTTTACTAGATATCAGTTGTAATAACTTTGATTTAAAAATTCTTAAAATATGAGAATGTGAAAATTCAAAACCTATCAAACAAAGAATTTTCTAAACTTTTCCTCAAGACCATGTGGAAAAACTCTATGCATTAAAAGAGCTTCTGACCACAGACTTTTAAAGATGCCTTGTGGATCTCTTGAGTAGTTATGCCTTTGTCTAAAATTTGTGCTATAACGTGAAAATGCTCCCAAATCATGCAGTGCTTGGATGTGAACTGCAATAATCTAGATTTCACGTACTTCACCATCTTTATACTGGAGTAATATAATTTTAAACTGTAAACTTAAATTGCTTATTTTACCTAAAAATTATTGGGAGTTTTTTACTTGCACTGGGAAGGCATCTAAGTCTTTGCAAGAAAATATTGGTAAATGCTAGGTATGCAAGAACCAAAGAAAAGAACAAAAACCCCAAGACCCTGTGCAGTCTTGGCTACTTCATCTGTGATTATGTAAGACATGGCGGAGTGACTTAATACACTCTACTGGTTCTGTTTTTAGGAAGATGTTCAAAAGTAATATCCCATCACCTTGTGTACAGCAACATCCCCAGTAGCACTCTCAATGCAGTTTGATAAGAGTGAGAAAAATGTTTTATAGCTCTTCTATCCTTTGAGTATATGACATTGAGTGTTGGTGTAAAAGTATTTGAAAAAGAACTTCTATAAAAATAAGCAAAATAATGGTTGAAGTATTTGAAAAAAGATCTTTTGAGCAGAACTGTTTTAATAGGTAACAAGTTTAGCTACAGATTTGAAATAAGGTTTAACTACATATATATATTTTATAATGGGGAAACATTGATATAGTATTTCCCTGAGCCTTCTGTTTCTTAGATTTCCAAAGAAAGAGGTAAATAGAGAAGTTTTCTATCATCTTTGGTGTTGAATCCTGGAATTTAGGTGAATCATCAGAAAAGGCTGATGGTAGCGCATAATTTAGAAGGTTTTGGAGGAGTTGGTCAGACTGGTGGTTCTCACCTGAGCGTGCGACACTTTGCTGTTTTGCGAAGCGCTGTGCTTGAGATCAGAGAGTCTAAGGCTTCGGACTGTCTGGGGTGCACTTGGTTCTCTGGTTCCATGCAGGTCTGACATGCAGTGGGTTCTGCAAACCCTATTCTTCCAAATCGATACAAATAGAGTACCTCTTGCACATTAACACAGAGCTGTGTTCTGCTCAGTATTGTTCTTTGGTTTTATCTTGTTGAGGTCGTAAGGTAGTTTGTTGTCGGTGGGGTGGTTTTTTAATTCTTTTTATTCCGTTGGTCTTTTTGCCAACTTGTCTTGAAACTTAGAAGCTTGGCAGAGGTACCATGATTAGGTTCCAACTTCTAGGGGCCATGTCCAATGCTTGTAAATATTAGGAGAAAACCATATACCTCCCAGTGCCCCAAAAAATAGGAATCTTAAATCCAGATGCAGAAAGCAGTGTGAGTAAAACTTGAGCATTTTATTCTTTGCAAATTCTTCTAGTGAAAATCTGTTTCTAGAAATCTAGAGGTATTCTGCCTGGATTTTTTTTTTTTTTTTTTTTTTTTAAACTGGGGAAAAACAAATGCTTTGGCAGATTCTGACTCCAGTGTCTGACCTTGAGAAAGACCATTGAAAAATAATCTGTCAAAAGAAGTAGTCGTCTTTTTCTCCAGTACTAGCTCACTCAGGGCATGGGCAAAAATGAAAGGGTGTGAAGCATGCTTCATTCCTTTGGAATCAAATTGAGGCATCTTGGGGAAGAACAAGAAGCAGGCACATTGTGTGCTTCAGACAAGTTTTGTGCAAGGCTTTAAAACAATCAAAAAAAACCCCAACTAACCCTTTTTTTTGTGCTTTGAGTATATGCATGTTTGTTTATATAAAACCCATATAACGCAGAAGGTAGGTAATTTCTGTTATTTATACTGTTCTGTTACAGTGAGGTTGGTAGCAATACAACATGAAGTAATCAACTCAACTACACATTGAGCTGATTCCCCTACAGTGAATATACTTAGGAAATGTGGTAGATAGTGTGTTTTTGACAGAAGGAGAAAGTAAATGTGAATACTGGCTGTATGGAAGGTATTTAGGAGGGAAACCTATTGTGGAACCCATTGCAAGAAAACTGTAGATACAGGTGGTAGCGGGAATGCTTCCTACAGAAGGATGAAATTGTAGATATCTGATTACTCACATATTCAAAACAGTAAATTTTAAGAGGAGTAAATGGATGGCTACTCTTAATTACCATTTGACCAGCATAAGAACAACATGGACCTGCTCAAGCGGGTCCGGAGGAGGGCCATGAAGATGATCAGGGGGCTGGAGCACCTCTCCTGTGAGGTCAGGCTGAGAGGCTGTTTAGCCTAGGAAAGAGAAGGCTCTGGGAAGACCTTATCGCAGCCTTCCAGTACTTAAAGAGGGCTTATAGGAAAGGTGGGGAGGGACTCTTTAACAGGGAGTGTAGCAATAGGACGAGAGGTGACAGTTTTAAACTGAAAGAGGGTAGATTTAGAGTAGGTATTAGAAAGAAATCCTTTACTGTGAGGGTGTGAGGCACTGGAACAGGTTTCCCAGGGAAGTTGTAGATGCCCCATCCCTGGAAGTGTTCAAGGCCAGGTTGGATGGGGCTTTGAGCAACCTGGTCTAGTGGAAGGTGTCCCTGCCCGTGGCAGGGGGGTTGGAACGAGATGATCTGTAAGGTCCCTTCCAACCCAAACCATTCTGTGATTTGTGATTCCATGACTTACCTGGGACAGTCTCTCCTGTCACTATGATTAAGGACAGGCTTGGAAATGTTTTCCTTGAGACTGTTGCAAATAGTATATGTTAGAGGAAAATATGTCATGCTGGTATCAATATAAATGTCAATACTGCTGTATTACCAGTAGGCACAAGTGCACGGTGCTGTCTGTGCTTGTGTGTGTGCTCTAACAGCCTCATCCTGCTCCTGTCTCTGGCTGAGCAGGGTGGGGGTCCACTGGTGAGAACATACAGAAGTATACTTGTACAGAGTGGATCTCTCCAGCAGCTGAGCTCCGACACTGTCTGCCCAGTAGCTGCCTCTGATGTTGCTGGCACCTGGAGACACGAGTCCGTGGGGCCACAGCCCCGCTGCAGTACAGACCATCTCACTCGTATGTGCACTCTCGCACACTGCCAGAGTTGGCCAGGACTCCCCAGATTCCCATAGCCCCCCCGGCTCTCACCCTTAGGTACTGACACCCAGAGCTGGCCCTTGCAGACCCACTCACCCCTGGCTCCCAGGCCACTTCATCTGCTCACCAGCTGGTCCACCTTGATCTCTGCTAGCAATCAGACACAGGCACTGGCTCCAGGTGCTGCAGCATGAACTCATGGGCCTCTGTGACCAGAGATCCTTTGCAAGTGGCTGACACTTTGGTCACTCCAGTCTCTCCAGGTGCTGCCACCACAGACACATGGGCCTTTCGACCTGTGGCCTTACTCCATTTGCTGGCACTTAGACCCCCATATACACACCTGCACACTGAATAAAATGCTTCTCACCTGGGTAAGAGTTAGTAATGGGGTTTAATAAGAATCATAGAGTAGTTGAGGTTGGAAGGGATCTCTGGTCCAACCCCCCCTGCCCAAGCAGGGCCACCTAAAGCTGGTTGCCCAGGACTATGTCCAGACAACTTTTCAGTATCTCCAAGGAGGGAGACTCCACCACCTCTGCCAGGACAGACTGCGCTGATCAGATGCAGGGCATGGCCAGACAACTGTACTGACCAGCAAACTGTTTATGCACGACTGGCCCTTTTTATCCTCTTATTCCTCTATTTTCCCCACACTCGTTCCTTCCCAAATCACTTAGGCCCATCCATTTTCCCCACCTTTGGTTCCTTCCCTAAACATTGTATAATAAGTCTTGCAATCCCCAAATGATTTTCCCCTATGTCCCATAGTGTGCCCCATCCTGGGCTGCAAATGCCCTTAGTGCAAAAGGTGATCTGGATTGCTGCTCTGGGTAACACATTGTGATGGGTTTCATGCCTGGATAAGGGGGGTGATGGCATGGCTGGGACAGCCCTGGGAGGGCTGCAGGCAGGGCATGTTTGTTGTTTGCCTGCTCTTCATGCTCCTCTGGGCTTGTGCGTACCCTGCTGGGATGCTCCCAGGCCCATCCCAGGAGCCGTCGGCCCATCAACGGCCCCATGGCTCCTGGGGTGGGCCTGGGAGCATCCCAGGAGCGTTTTCTTTGGGCTTTCTGTGCTCCTCTGCAGGTGTGCAGACAAGCTTTTATCGCTTAACCTGACAGGACCATCTGGAGTTACTTCTAGGTAGCAATGTTGGTAGCGCTACCAACAGACCTAAAGCAAAAAAAAGAGAGCTACCAGCAGCATCTCTTAGGATAGCAGATGGTACAGGATGAATTTTGGAAAAAGGCGACTGTATAATGTTCTAGGAAAAATTATTCCTCTGTACATTCAGAGATGGGAGGGAAGGGGGAGTTAAATGGGTAGTGCTTGTCTTGGCTATTAAACATCATTATGTTTCTTACCAGAAATTTATTTATAAAATATGTTATGAAGAGCTTTTGCTATTTCATATTTACAGTTTCATCATCCTAATACCTCAATGTTGATATTCTTTACTTCTGAACATAATGTTGCATTATACTTAAATATTTTTTTTTTTAATTTGTCATAAACTTTTCTTTACTTTTGTAACAGCAACTTATTTTCTTGTAACTTTTCAGATTATTCAGATTATGAAGATAGTTCTGTTGAATTCTTGGACAGGTGCTCCTCTCCATTAACACGGTCCTCGGGGAGCTCTCTGACTTTGCGCAGCATGTTCTCAGAGAAGAATACATCATACCAGTATCCAAGAGCTATCTTGTCTGTTGACCTTAGTGGAGAAAGTAGGTTGGCTGAACAGCAACTTTCAGTTCGTAGGTTTAATTCTTTAAGAGAGAGCATTTTAAGGAAATAATTTGGTATGTGTTTGGGATTGTAGCTATAAATGTAGTGACTGATTTACACTTCATCTATTTAAATCAAAATGCTTACACTCCTTAAGCTGTTCTGCATTGTAGTTGCTTTGGTTAAGTGTTGCTACTCTGCTTCTGAGGAGATCACATTAAAGGCATTTTGCAAAATTCGTCAAGAAATCTAATATACCAGCAGTGTGTTTGAGAGCTATTTTTTGCTATATGCAGGTTAAGATTTTTAACTGCCAAAACCCCCTATATTTCTGTAAAGTAGTGCATCTATGCACACACAGTTTCACGTGTATTTATTTTTACTAGACCTTTCAGATGTGGAGTTTTTGGATGATTCCTCTACGGAGAGTTTGTTACTTAGTGGTGATGAATACAATCAGGACTTTGATTCAACTAACTTTGAAGAGTCTCAGGATGAAGATGATGCTCTCAATGAGATTGTTAGATGCATTTGTGAACTGGATGAAGAAAATGGCTTTATGATTCAGGTAAAGAAATTGGGGGGGGATGGTATATTTTCCATTTAAATTTCTTGCTTGTGAAGGTGCCCTTTTGATGTGTTGGAGACCGAAGTTATGTAGAGAGCTGTAAATAGAAGTGAACAATAACAAAATATTTTTATGTTCTGCACTTGGCATAACTCTGTTTGATGTATGCAGAACTATTACTCTAGGATGGGGTTTCTCTAACAAATCGATATGTAGAACAGATTTATAAGGAAAGGTAACCTTTTTCCTTATAGCCAGTTGATAAATTTGGAATAAAGTATCCTTTCCCACACAGAAATCATCGCTTCTCTCCACAGACCATCCCGATTATACCAGCCCTTCTGGTTTGGCCCTTGTGCTTTGCAGTACCAATTGTAGAAACCACTCTGCTCACTGTAAATGTATCTCAGCTGTATCCAAGATCTCTGCCATACAGACATTAATATTGTCAGTAACTGTGATGTGTGTGATGTGCATGCTTCATCTTTAGAATAGCAGTTCTCAAACTAGAAATCACTAGCTTGTTTTAGAACCTGCTAAGAATTTAAATCTTACTTGGTGTAGAAAAAAGGGGAGAAGAGTATACAGTGTCTGCACAGCATTCAAGTGCTGATGGATTGCAACTGCTGCTGCTTATTTATTTGTACTTCAATGAAGGGAGCATTTCCCATCTAGTAATGAATAATTTAAAGTTTTTGTCTCAAGGAATTCATAATATAGCGATTAGATCAGATGAAAACAACAGTGAGGAAGAACTCAGTTGTCAGTAACTTTAAAAAAGCCATGAACTTCTTGGTTTTTTTTCCACACTCGAAAACCAGGTTTGTATTCAACTATTTATGTGGTACGGTTTCTGTAGAAAATATGGAGCCTTTTTAGTTGAGATCTGAAGGAAGGGAGTATGGCTGTCCTATGTTAATGGACTTAAAGTCTGGGAAATGACAGAAAGATCTGAAAACGAAGGACACAAAGACTGTCCCTGGGAACTCACTGAAATGCAGCGCTGTGTTAGAGGAACTAAGCAGGAGTTCAGCTATGCTAAAAATGTGGAAAAATGGACTAGCGTAGAAATCTTTGGAGAGAGGAGAGGAAGTTGTAGCCATAGTGGTGTAACAAGACGAAAGGTGACTTCAGTGTTTTGAATAGGTTGATGCTCAAAAGCATGTCAAAGTAAAGAGGAGAGACTTTCAGTAGTAAAACAGCAAGTATTTAGAACACAGGCAAACGCTCAGTTGAGAAAAGGAAATGTATTTTTAAGTGGTAGTTTCCTGCCCGTTTCTAAAGTCCAATGACAGCCTGATTTTTCCTCTTCATGCCTTGTCTCACTGAGAGCAACCAGTTTGCTGTTTCTAGGCCCTCATGTCTTACCACTTCTATTTTGCTCTCCTATTCTCTTGTTTCTCCTCTTTCATTTTCTCTTCATTTTCTTTTTCTTTTAGATTTTCCATTGGTGCGATATTAAAAACACATCTTTCTAGCGCACTGGAGAGATGCTTTGTAAATATAAATAATTAAACTGAAGAGTTTTCTACTTTTCACTGTTATGCTGTAATGTATTACATTATCTTTCTACTTTACTGTAATATTATACTCCTGTCTTATGTTTCACTACTAAATATTTAGGTGCTAAAATACTGAATGTTGTAATAAAATATTATTAAATATTACATCTTCAATTTCTTTTTTTTTTTTTCCAGTCTGGAATTTGTGGTTGAGGTAACTTTCAGAACTAGAGCTCTTTTTTAGCTTGATGTCTTTGCCTACCCAAACACAAATTGCCCAACTAAAATAATCTTACTCAAACCAGCTATTTAAGTTAAACTGCTGTTCTCTGCATTTTGACGATACAAGAAGTAGCTTCCGATTTTTTAATCTACTTATCTCAGTTTTAGTTTTTGCTTTTGTTTTTTTTCCTGATGTCAGTGTGAAGAGTGCTTGTGTTGGCAGCACAGTGTATGCATGGGACTGTTGGAGGACAGCATTCCAGAGCAGTACATCTGTTATATCTGCAGAGATCCACCAGGTACGGGTAAACCACCTTTATCTGCATCTGTCTGCTTGGGATTTTTAAGCAGAGATGTTAGGCATTGCTTAAATTGTTAAAGCTCTGTCTGTTTTGTGTTATCTGTTATACTTCTTCGGGGCAAGTGATTTGAAGTTTGGCTCTGAGCAGAAACTTACTTTCCTGTTACTAACATCCTGTTCAGCTATGCTAAATCTTACTCATGATCTTAATTACCATTGCTTTAGTTGTTGAAACTTAATTCCCCCCCAAACCTTAGCACTTTTTCATGTCATTGTAGTCTGAAAAGTCTTTCTAAACAAATCATTCTTTTCAGCGATCTGTTTAGCCTATACTTGGAATCACACCTGTTCATTTAAATATTTTTTTTTTTTTTTTTGTTAGAGAAAAAGGACTCATTACCACAGTGCACTGAAATACGCTGTGGATGTCATTTCATATTAATTGCAATTTTATAATGTTTGTGCTTGTCTAGAATTGTGTAAATAAAGGTGTGGAACTGAATATGTAAGATATGAAAAAAATCTAGCACTTTTTATGGTAAATGATAGTGCACAAACAGCACATCTTGAACTCAAGCTTGTTAGAATAAGTTTGAAATGGTATGAATTAGGAAAAGTTTATTTACTTTTAAACTGAATATACTTGATTAGGAAGATGTTGATTTAAAAATGGTTCTGTTCATGAACCCATTTTTCTTGGCAGTTATTTGGAGAAAAACTATACGATTTGGAAGAAAGGTTTTAGTATTTTTTCTGACAATTGGTACAAAAGCACATATATGTCTTCTGGTGAAATATCCAACAGTCCAGCTGTTTTAAAAGGGCAATGAGACTACACCCCCAAATTTCCTTTAATTCTGAACTTAAGAAATGAAATCGGAAAATTGTTTGCAGAGGTATAAAATAGCACTGTTTTTATTAGTTATTTTTGAGAAGGAAATTTAGGAAAATAGAGCTGGAAGGATGTGACTTTTTCCATTTGCCCCAATCTGAATCTAAATTGATGATATAGAGTCTTGTTTGATAGTTCTGTGTGGTGTACTCTTTGAGCAGTCAAGCTTTTTCTTATTAAAACCAACTAATTTGTCTTGTGTTCTTTCCCTGCACTGTACTAGGTACTTCGTTATCCCCTGCTATGCAGAGACTGTGTCCCTAATTTTTATCTTCTCTCCCTTCCTAACCATTACTTCTTTTCTTTCTATGTCAGGAGAAAAAGGTCATTCACAATGTCAGTATTTTAAAGTGTATTGGGATAATGGGCAGAAAGGAGATAGACAGGGTATTCTCCTGAAAGGTATGAAGGGCTTCCATCAACCCATTCTTTGTTCTGTATATGATGATAGTCTGATATGAAATTGAGTGTAAGATATTGCACTGATTGGTCTTAGTCAGTCTGTTTGTCTGGGTTCCTCATTGTAAACAATAATATCGGAATAACTAGCATTATACATTTCTAGTTTTGTTTTTTGGTTTGTGTGTTTTGTTTTTTTTTAAATAGTTATTAAGTTACTATAGAAGCACTAGCTAAATACTCAGTCATGCCTGTTGGTTTACGATTGTAGATGTTGCCATAGGATGGGAGACCTAAGGCCCACTTACATCAATATCCTGTCTAGTAGTGCCTGGTAAAAGGCACCTCAAAGGAGAGTGTGAGGACTCTGCTGTCAGATAACTTTGAAATGTCTGCTTTCATGAAGTCTTCTCTTGGCTTCTAATAAATAGATACTGACTTCAGTATTGAAGCAAAATATTTGTCTTTTAGAAACGAACTAGGTGTTTTGGATATGTCCATATAAAATCCACTCTCTGAAATTTCTCTTGGTAACTTAGGTTTGCTTTTTTTTAAAAAGTAAGCTGCAGTAGTTAGATAAATAAAATACTCATGTAAACTTTTTTTCAGTTTGATAATAGCACAGCTCTTGATATCCTGTACTTTGATTGCAAAGGTGATTAGATTTTCATTTCAAATGCCATTTAGAGAGGTCTTGAGATTTCAGGTTTATTTTTGTTTACATAAGTGTTAAGAGTTTCCTCTTAATCCATGAAAACTAAATTTTAATATATTAATAGCAAGATCTTGAATCATTCTTTGACGGATGTTAGGGGACATTTAGGGGAGTACAGCATATAATTATAGCACTCTAGTTTTAAATACAATTCTGCTGTGGCTTTAGATGGCCCTCAGTTTGTTTATTGCTTACCCCAGGTCAGAGGTGGAGTGCCAAATATCTTTATGATAAAGACTGGCTTAACAATGGACACATGTGTGGATTATCATTTTTGAAAGAAAACTACTCTCATCTTAATGCCAAAAAGATTGTGTCAACACATCACCTACTGGCAGATGTATATGGTGTAACTGAAATATTGCATGGACTGCAGTTGAAGATTGGGATATTAAAGTAAGTATCGGTCCAGGTTTATTCTCCGTCTTTATATATTTAGGTAGCAGAGACTACCATTATTCCATATGCATTATTCTCTCACGTTAAAGTTCTTTCTTGTATAATAGTTTAAATAATTCAAGTGCAAGATGTAGAATACCCTCAGCTTCAGTGGGAGTTAGGTGTTCAGCACCTGAGCAGATGTGGTGTATTGGGATTATTGGTGATTTTTTGGTTTTTTAAGTCAATTTTGGAGTTAAAGGGACATTCTGGATTTATCCTAAATTGATAAGTGACCTAGGAATACTTACATGTTAGATAATGGTACTTATCAATAGCTGTGATCTAGCAGAAGTGGATGCTCAATAGTTTAGTGCTGTAAGTGGTATTTCTATAACATGCTTTTTTCCTCCCCTTCGTTGCAGAAATAAGCATCACCCAGACCTTCATCTCTGGGCTTATTCAGGGATGCGAAAGGAACAAGAACAAATAACTGTTGGGGTAGAGAAAAAATTAGTGACTTTGCCAGATGCTGTTAATCCAACTGAAAGGACATGTCACAGTCAAAACCATAAAGAGCCACCCAGTATACCCCAGAAGATGGAAGAAACGTACATCACAAGTGAGCACAGTTACCAAAAACCACAGAGTTTTGGTCAAGACTGCAAAGCAGTCACTGACCCTATGAGCTCAGATGATGAAGATACAAGTAGTTTTGAGGAAGATCAGGAATTTCACACAGAGAATAAAAACTGTTTACAATATTCTTTTAAAGATGATGGCATGAATGAGCAGGTAAGTATCCTTCTTCGTCTGGGAAGCTTCTTAGATGGAAAAATATGTTCAATCTGATAAACCTCAAGTGCATACAAGTATTTAGAAATATTCATTGTTCTAAGTTGACATACTCTATCAAATGTCAGCAGAAATCACTAGAAGCAAAGTTGGATGGCTGAAATAGTTTCAGGTGAAGTATACCCATTTCAGCTGGTGAATGAAATGCAAAGTTTGGTTAAAGTATTGCCTGTGCTAAAACTGTTTATGCTCAGTCCAGTGTTGAGGGGCATGGGGTGGGTGGGAATCCTATGCTTAAAATGCAGAGTCTTGAAGAAAACTTACGTGTTTTTGCAAGGTGAGGAAAATGGGACAAGTTTCCTTCTTCCTCTCAATTCTGTTTTCTACATGTGGTTTTTTTTGTTGTTGTTTGTTAAACTGAGGTTTGTAATAGTGTTTATTATCATACTGTGTTCTTCTTTTAATACCAACACTATCAAGAATTCTGTCCACAAGTAATGATTTACTGACCAACTAATTTCACCTCGTGTGCAACTTCTTTTGAGTCTTTTATATTGCGTATTTCTTCTAATTAAATGTTTCACAGGTTTTTAGTCAGGATTATATTTGGCTATTTAAACATCTCTTTCTCATTTTTGCATTAATGGTTTGAATCCATTACTTTGTGGAAAAGGTCTGAACTTGTTAGTCTGGTTTTAGTGAAGAGTTCTTTAGTGAAGAGAAGTTGAGCAAAAAACAAAGTGAAACAAACTTTCTGTTTTCTACAATACCAACTGTGTGAGAATAAATGGCCCAACTCATCCCCCTTTTGAAGTACAGTTTCTGGTGTGGAAGAAATGAGTAAGATACATCTTTTTTCTTTTAATTTTAGTTTTAAGTGTGGCATGTAAGCTATATAGTCTGAATGGGAAATTTTGGCTCGTTCTAGTTAGAAATAACTGTTTGTATGCTAAATCGCATGATTATATTCAGTTTTTATAGTAAGGAGATATGCAGCAGTGTGAAATACACTTTCCTTCCAACAGTACCTTAAATTGTCATTGTAAATAATATAAACATATTTAGAATTAAAAGAAAATACATGTGAGCAGTGAAACAAAACTAATGTTTCCTTCAGAGACCAAAGCATATATGTAAAAAGCTAGGTGCTGTCTGTTTTAAACCAGGAAGAGATGTGTTTGGGGCAGTGTCTTTCCTTTGGGACACATTTAGTTCACCTTGTTGTCAGTAGTCAGCCTTGATATCTGAAATAAGGCTTTCTGTCTAGACTTAATACACGTTGAAAAGCTCTCCTTGGTTTCTCCATGAACCTGTTTGTACTTACCTTAAAAACATGATGACGCTGACATTGAAGTGCCATTTTTACAAGAACTGCCTTCTTTGTAAAGTGCCTTCTTCACCTCTCCTTGTCAAAATTTTGGCTGGAGCTTTGGATTCTCCCTTCTAGTACCTGCAGAGCCTTGAATATTCTGATTTTCCATACTGTTTTGTCTTATCCTGATCTACAGTTCTGTTACATATCTTCTTTCTCTTATAAACCAGATTGACTGTTATCAAGTCCCTTTTTCGAGTCTGCATCATCCTTAAAATTGTATTTAGTTTCCTTGTTCCTGCTTCTGAAAGCACCAGCCTTCTGCACCTGAACCTCCTGTTTTTCTTCTTTGCAAGCTGGATCCTGTACTCTGCTTCTCTTACTACCCCTGCCACCACTCCCTGATTGCCTACATTGATCTCTTAGCTTAGAGAAGGACCTGTTCGTTCTTGCGGGTTTTTTTCCAAGGAGCATTTACTAGCCATTTGAATAAATACAGAGGCAATTAAAAGGAAGAAAAAATCTTTTGTGATGTTATTTAGATGACAAGTTATTTAGCTTTAAGACTGTAACTTACTGCAGTGGGCATCTAAAAGATTCACCTAACAGATGATCTTGATTTTAGAATTATGGACTTGGGTCCTTGTACAGCAAGGGAATTCTTCTCTCGTGGTTTTAGAGAGGGTCTGAAAATTGTAATACATAGGGCATTTCTTATTTATGCTGAAAAATACCTTTATCAGATTAATAACAGTTTGGATAGTGAAAACACTGGAGGCAAACTTGATGTCTTGAGAAAAAGATTTTACCTGAAAGGTTTGAGAGTTTAGAGGCTTTTATGACTTTTAAAATCTATCTTTGATAAATAACTCCTTTAATGAATATTGTGAGTATTAACAATACTTGTTCTCCAGGACTCGCTCATAAAGCTGCCAGCAGGTTGGTCCAAGTTTGATTTGTTTTTTTAATTGATTTTAAGTCTTAAAGTTGTTTTGCTTAAGAAGTAACTTAAAATCCATCAGTCCCTATTTTCTTCCCCTCTCTTCTCACTGTTGCCATTCTTGACTGG
Organism: Aquila spilogaster; assembly: GCA_024606505.1. Taxonomy (NCBI): domain Eukaryota; kingdom Metazoa; phylum Chordata; class Aves; order Accipitriformes; family Accipitridae; genus Aquila; species Aquila spilogaster. The sequence continues at coordinate 11,942,513 of JANHGO010000063.1, read as the reverse complement.
AGGAAGAAATACTTTGAGAAAAAAATGGTGTTAAGTCTGTTATGTGACGTGGAAAAAAATCAGCTGAGCACTTCTTCAGAGAAGTGTATTAATAGGATAAAATTCACTCCTTGCTCTGACATTTGCCATGAAGTGACACCGCGTGAGCACACGTATCCAGCATTCTAGTCCCTAAAATAGAATCATAAATAGTGAAAGAACTTCATCAGGTATGAAGTCATAGTGGTTTATAAAATGGAAACTGAATCTTGCTAATCAACGGAGATGCTGAACATTTTAATTCATTAAATCCGGTATACTTCCTTTGGCCATTTCCCTTAGCTGAAACGTCAAATACAGAAAGATGAGGAACTTGTGTATTATGTCTGACTTGCTATGAAGATACTAATTATTTCAAAGAAGTCAATCTTCCTCAGAAACTATGTTTGCATAACTCTGCGTATTACTGCCCTTGTAACTATCCCCAAACATGTACAATTCTGTCCCAGACTTGTGCTTGCAAGTGACAAGGGACCATAGCAATAGTAGGAAGAGAAGTCTTTTGTCTTAATCCAGAAATAGAATGGCCAGCTTATTTATGAAAAATAGTGACTGACATCTTGGATATTACTGCATTTTAGAGAGTTTTCCTTCATTCTCTGACTAAAGTTGAAACAAACCTTAGGGTTTTGCACATTTTTGGTGACAGTAGACCAATGCAGTTCACTTAATGATTTAAGTCACAATTTATATAAGAAGGGCACAGAAATGCAGTCTGTCTTACTGCGTTAAACAAAGTGCTTGAGCTGGTAAACTTTACCTCTTGCCTCACCCCCCCAGTGCTATACATGCTCATTTGTATGGAATTGGCATTTTGTTTGGTTTAGTCTATTGGTGTGTCATGGTACGTGGCTTTCTGAGTATGCTTTTTTTTGTCAAGTAGTCGGAAGTACAATTCTAAAACAGCATAGTTTATCATGTGACTCAAGTGTTGAAAGCAACACCAGAAATTAAAAGAACACAAAACAAAAAAAACCCTCTTAAATGGCAATTTTTTTCTTTCTGTTGCTCCTATGAAGAAGAATTCTGCTGAAGGAAACACTGTGTTTGTTTGTAATGAAAGAAAAGGCTCAGAAGAACAAGTGGACACACATCTTCAATGGCAGCTAAATCTCCTTACCCATATAGAGAATGTACAGAACGAAGTCACCAGCAGAATGGACCTGATTGAAAAAGAAGTTGATGGTAACTGCATTACCAGATACTTGTTAATACACCTGTAACAGCATATTTCATAGCCACGGTGTTGAAGGCACTGAGGATGGATTTTTTTAAGTATTGTATTCAAATTTGGGTACCCAAAATTATAACCAGAGCTTGTACCCCTGATCCCCCCACCGCCTTCCACAAGTTTTGAGTGCCCAATAAAGTAGCTTAAGCACTCAGGACCCCTGAAAATTTAGCTCAAGTTTGTGATATTAGGCAGACTTCAGAAAGCTTAGATAACTTGTCTAGTCTTTGTCCGGATAAGGATCATAAAGTTGATGGATTTTTCTATGCCTGGAGTGTTTTTGGCCTGATTGTTTTAGTAATTGACAATGTTTAGGAAAAAAAAGATGCGTTCGTTCTGCCTTCAACTTTGGTTTGCTATATATTAGTAAGTAAATGGTTTCGGGAAGGCAAATCAGGCTTCATGAGAAAACTTGAACAAAATTACAGTGTAGGTGTAAATATTACAGCACATAAGTTTACTCACCAGTCATAGAAATTAAGAATGAGGTGACTTTGTAGTCTAGTCATAGGAGTCTCTAATTATCTTTTGACAAATAAAGTTGTCTTATTCCTATTTGCAGTTTTACTTTCAGTATTCCTGCTCATACTAGGCAGTATTTCTAGGCTAACAGGGTTGACCTTTTTCCTTCTCTGGCTCTACAAGCATAGAAATTCCTTGAAAACATTTGCTGAAGATTGGAAAACCATTCTGTAATCTGGACCTTGTAAGCAGGAGCCTGTTGAAGTGACAGAAGCAAGCCTTGCATTTAAGGGTTGCTTTTTCTGTTGCAGAACTGTCATAGCAAGAAGATCATGAACTAAAGTTTCTTATATGTGTGTAGAAGGTAAATTGTTAGCCAAGGGTATAATGTGCTCCGAGGTTACCTTTTTATAGTAACAATCAAATCAGAAGATATGTTTGGATCGTTTGAGTGAAACACGGACTTAATTGGTGTTTCCCTAATCAAAATTGCTTTTGTTAAAAATCACAGCCTCAGTATATTTTCCCTTCTTATAAAAGACAGAGTAAGAACGAAAAGTTTAATTTTTATGTAAACTGTTTCTTGAAGACTTTTTCTAATCAGCTTCTTCCTTTTCCTTCTGTAGTTTTAGAAAGCTGGCTTGATTTCACTGGAGAACTGGAACCACCAGATCCTCTGGCAAGATTGCCTCAGCTCAAGCGACGTATCAAACAGCTCTTAGTTGACATGGGAAAAGTACAGCAAATAGCAACACTTTGCTCTGTATGACAAAAGGAAGAATAAATAAATACAAATAGATTCTTCACAGTGAATTTTCTTACTAGCCACAAGACTGACAGGAAGACAGCAAAAAACTGAGCATTTATCTGGTTCTTTGCTGATTACATTAATAGCCTGAAGCTTTAGAGAGAGGAGAGGAAATTTAGAGTAAGGAATCTGGTATATTGAAAATCTGAATATTCAATGTCCAGGCTTCAAAATGTAATATATTACATACTGAGAAATGTTGATATGATTTTAACATGATAAACAAGAAAATGCCCGCATACAAGAAAGTTGAACAAACAAAAACTCTGCGAAGAACAATGCTACTATCTTGAAACCTTTGGCAAAAAATTATTAATTTGCAGAATTCAGCTGACTAAAAATTCTTGGGAACTGCTTTTTTAATGAATTCCTCTTATCTTGCTAGTGAAAGATAGACACAGAGAGATATGTATCCTCTCTACAAGGAAAGTTTTTAGATTATTTCCTTCTCTCGTGAATGTTCAGGAAAACGTACATACTAGCTTTGATTTTTTTTAAAGAAATTACTTATCATGGTCTCCTTTTTAAAATATTTTTTTAAATAGAAATCCTTATTACAGCACCCTTAGGCTCCTTGTAAAATATAAGTGGCAAATAGTGGTCAGATGTGCCAAACAATATTAAAACCACTGGGATAAGAATTTAATTATGACTTACATGAAGGCTTTTCCAAAGTCCTACTTGGTGCCAGCAATCCATCCAAAATTGTGTCTAGTTTATTTTTTTTTTATGTTCTATTGCAGTATTCAGGATTTAAGGTACAATTTTTGTCCTGGGTAGCTCTGTTCTGGTGTTGGCCCTCTGAAACTTCACCATCCTCAGCTGGGATGAGGAATGACAAGAGCAGCAAAAACAGTCTGTGGCTTTGAATATACTAAACCACTAGAATAAATATCACAAGATAGATTATCCAAGATGTTTTTATAAAATCTTTCAGCTTCAGTGAATGAAATGTCCTGAAACCAAAGGCAACCTACTTGCTCTGTTAGCTCTTGCTGGATTTTGAGCCCAGGACTTTCCCTGTGCTTATAAGTTGCCGTTGTACCCAGTGCTACATACATATTTGTATGTGTATGTATATGTGTATAGATACACATGTACATATATACATACTATATACATTTATATCTACACATGTCTAGTTTTATTACAATAGACTTTAAGAACTGGTGGTTAACATGAAATGTTACCTTTTAACAAGCAGTTTCTAAAATTGAAAATAATGTATGTACAGGTTTTGAAATTTGTAAAATATGACTGTTAAAAGGAGGCTATTTAACTGATGACATTAAGATACTTGAACATTTTATGCCTCACGTCTGTTTATCAGTTCTAGTTATCTGTATAAATGCATTTTAGAACCGATAGACAGTAAACTTGAATTTACCTTTTGATAAGAGTACAAGCCACTGTACATTCAAAAATTATTTAAATTTGCAAACACACTGTTCTATATGTAAGGTACTGTATGTAAAACTGTTTATTAAAACTATTCTGCATACTCTACATTTTCCACTTTTCTTCCTGATCTACATACAAATGTAAAAAAGAAGTGATTGTTATAATGTACAGACCATCAAAAATCAAAAAATCCTGGAATGCCTTTTGAGGATGCATAAAATTTAAAAGTGTGCCAAAGATGGATTATCTGGGAAAGACTTTGCAACAGTGCATTGAACTTTCATGGTAAAACCATTATTGAGAAAGAAAGCAGCATGGCTGGTTCATTGCTAAAATAAACCTACCCTGACATTTCCCATCTGTCTATCATATCTGAAATTATCACTCTTGATGTCCAAAGCAAACTGTAAACCCCTGTTACAGAGTGGTTGCTATTTAAAAAGTCTTGCCACATCAAGCTTATAGGAGACATTACAGAGCTGCATGGTAACATGGAAGTTAATTATGGAATCATGATTGGCAACTTCATAATGCAGAAAGAATACAAGAGCTGAGGAGTTGTTGACATTTTTATAGCAACTGTTAATAAATAAAATACTCTGTGTTATATAGTTGGATGCTTAAATAACTGCTTCAAACAATATGAATAGTTGAGTGACCTACTTGCTTTTGGATATGTGAGACTTTTTTATATATTATTCACTTGCTGCATATCCTTGAATGTGGTACTGTGTGTACTGTATAAGAGAAGTGTAAATCCGGATGAATTACTTTGAAACAAAGTGGAGTGTATTTACATAATTTATACAGCATACACTGTAGCAATATTATGCAATGTGTGTGCATGTGTGTGATGTAATATAATTGTAAATGTTGCTGAAGGTTAGATGGACCGAGAGATTCCAGGTGGGAGGACGGAGGTTTCATTTTTACAGAGATGGAGGAATGGTATCCTGAAAAGGAAATCGTAAGGTCAAAGTTAAGGTTGCCCTTGCAGCTTTAACTTGTCTTCTGTTTGTATATGTTATGGTCTCTAAATTTACATGAGTATGTAATTTTATCCCTCAGGATCCTGCCTTATTCAGGATGGGCTGTGCTTACAAAAACAAATCATCTGTTTGTTATTTTTTTATCTTCATTTCTTGTGTAGTCATGTATTATTCCTGCAAGCTTTCATATCTTCTAAGAAATACAATCTCAGTGTCCTTATGGACAGTGCTATGATGCATTGTGTATTGCTTGAATGCTTCACAAACTTGTCTGAGTTTGCTTTCTCGAAGTGTGATGTTAGTCTGTAACGTGCACATTACTTTTGGCCCCAGTTTCTCAAGTATTCAAAGGTTTGGGATGCTTTTGGAAGTTTTTCTTTAAACACAAGTCAAGTGCCATGAAGACGCTAAGTGTTTTGCACAGAATGTAACCTACAGTTGATTGCTTTGCTCGTGTGCCAGTCAAACCCGATGTGATCTGGCTCATACCAGTATTTCTTCTAGTTGGCCTTATCGAGAGATTCTTTTTCCTGTAGGCATCGTTTTCCATCTGTCTTCCTACTTCCTCTGTAAATAAGCCAGGGATCTACATGCAGTCTATTTGTAGCATCATTTATTGGGGTGTGAATTGCAATTGCTTGTGCTGTATGATGATGGAGGCAGACCCTCTCTGAGGAAGAAATAGTATATGGCAATGTAAGGACTTCTTTTTGAAGTAAAATTTTTAAATTTGCAGCCTTCTTTTAACTTAATATAAGTTTTCAATAGTAATAAACAAAAGGGAAATGCTGTTTCACAGGGCTAAATGGCAAACTTGCGGTGCCTTTAAATGCCCAGCTTTTTGTCTGAGGGTTGTTTTTTTTCATGGAGGTATCAGGGTGATTCATTTCAAGGCCTCCTCCTTCCTGTGACAATACTGTAGGCATCTACATCAGGAATTCTGCATTTTCAGTTGCAGTGATGGCAGTAGGACATCAGTATTGCACTCATAAATGAAATGTAGTCTTGGTGACATGATCAGATACCACATGATGGGGCTGCCTATGTTCCAGTTACAGAGTGGAGGTACTTTAAGTCATGTGGCAGGGAATGGGTTGGAAGGTGCTTCCAGCTAACCCTGTTCTTGGGTAGCTGTAGGTTGAGTAGTGCCCATATTTTGGGTATTCTGGCCTTAGATGCGTAGATCTTTGTTCAACTATGGAGTAATTTACAGTGGTAGAAGCCTGTTGTTCTCTTTAAAATAGTCGAAGAAGATGGGTTGCAATTTTCTGATGGATTTCACGTACTTGCTTGGTGGCAAAGAATTGAAACTGTTCTTCCATGGGTGCAGTCCTCTTGTATGGCTGACATGCACCTGTCTCTCAATTTTGTCTCTGAGTTTCTACATGTGCTCCTCATCTGTTCTGGAGCTTGCATCTGTTTCTCCTTTTGTTCTTCAGCTTTCTGCACTCTGGCTTCTTCCGTGATGCCCAGAGGGTTTCACTCCTTGTTCTCGTGCCCAGTTCTTTCTGGCTGCTGTGGAAGCAGTCGTAGGGAGAGGTCTCTGCTCTTCTGTCCTCCGCCTCCAGTGTGTCCTATGAGCTGTGCACGGTTGGAGTGTGTGTACCACGATCAAAATGTTCAGATGTTTTTGCTGCCTGCCTTTAGTGAGCCTCTTCTGATCTTGGGCAAGTGGTGATCTGCCTCTACTCCCATCTGGCTTCTAACTTAACTAGACTTGAACGCGTATTACAGTAAAACCTCCCTGGCACTGTTGGGTCCCAGCACTCCTTACCAAACTGAAGGTTGGGATGTAAAGGAGTCACTTGAAGATCACAATAAAATTATAAAAGTATTTTGATGCTTGCAAACCAGAATATTGTCCCTTTGTATTTGAAGGGAAACTGCAACTATTTTTCTTCACTGAAACTTTAAAATTTAGACACAAAAGAGATCCTGAACTGAACTGGAGCTTGATGTAAAAATCAACAACAAAAGTAGGGGGTGGGAAGCAGTCTGCAAACAGGGGCTTCATAACAAGAAGTGTGCAGTCAGGCCATCTTGGCTACTTTGCCCCGTTAGTAGTTATATGGAGGTGCTGACGTGTAAAGGGGGTGCATGCAATGATGCCATTCATTTGCAAACAGGACCCATCTTTGCCATGTCAGTTTAGAACACTGGAACCGTAGGTTTTCTCTCTACTGCTTAGAAATGTTACAGTACATGCACCTTAATTTTGGAGGGCTTTATTAAGGTCAGAGGCTTAATCACTTTTGAAATGCCTATTGCTATTCTCACATTTTATTAGCTGACACTTTTTGTTTCTGTTGTACTGAGTCCATATGGCTCTAGGTGATCGTTTTACAGAGGATGTTTGAAATACTTCAGTAATGGTTTTTATTATACTCTGTTATGTCCTGGGCACTGGGTGTGGGGGTCTGTCTTTAGCAATAAGTATTATACACTATGTGTATATCTGTTTATATATGGAAAACAAATATGGAGCATGTAATGATGGTGAAAATACACTGCACAGAGAGCAGATTGTGCATTTGGCAGCCATTCTGCACCAGCCTGAACAACTCAAATAAAAAATTGGAGTCCACATGGAGAAAATGAACTAGCGTGAAAAATCATTCAGGAGTGAATTTCCCTTTCCATACACACTAGGCCTGTGTGTAAGCGCTACATGAGCCAGCCTCATTCTATGGATTGAATAACTAAAGCTAGTTCAATTGCTGTTTATTTCAAACAGCAGCCTTCCTTTCTTTAAAACTGGCCAGAGCCACCTCCGTTCAGCTGTAGCCATGTGTGTCAGTGTATTGTCACTAAACACTCTGAGAGAGGCAGCAGTGCACTATTATTAAATCTTCTATGAGAGAAGCAAAATACTTTCTTCTGTGATTTGTTTTTTATAATAGCAATAATGTTGACTGCATTCTAATACTCACAATAAAGGTCTGTTGAGATTGTTATGTGCCTGGGCTCCCATTCAGTGGACTTTTGTTTTGGTGAGCTAGCGAGTGCTGGTATACGTTTTAAAGCATCAGGGGATCTTCAGTTGCATTTTTCCCCTGTAGTCAGTAAGCTATATGCAGTCATCGATACTCATTTATTTGTATACATTGCAAAGCTTTAGGGAATCTTCAGCTGTATTTTAGCCTGTAGGCAAATTATGGAGTCAGTAAATTATTTACAGTACTGAATTACTTACTGGGTGGCGAAATAATTAGAAGACTTTTCTGTTACTGAACTGCTTTGGTGTTTAACAATTTCGGGGTTTGAGTTTTGCAATGTGCTTGGTTCTTGAAAGACAATGTCTTTCAGTGACTCATTCACAGTGATGGCATCTCTTCTTGTGGGCAGACATCTGCCTTCTAAGGGTGTTTCTAGTTTTGTGCCTTTGTACAATGTCATTACAAAATAACCAGTTTGCTTTTAGTGTTTTATTTTAATATTGCCTACAAGCTGTTGCTCAGGATGCTACTGTAGTAGGAAAGAAATAAGCAAAACATGCTAAGAAAGTTCCTGTCCTAAATGTCCTGTGGAACAGGGTGGAAATGGTAAGCGGCAGGTGAATGAAATCAGACAGAAACTAAATGAGTTACTAACACAGAAAAATGTTTCTGTTGTTCACAGCAAAAATAGGTATCATCTTAAACATGCAAGAAATTTCAAAATTTTAATTCTGAAACAGATATTTCAATTAGTATTGAAGTACAGTCTCAGAGCAGTCTTTCAAATTTAAGGTAGGAGGCCAAATTCAGATCTTGGAGTAATATGCTGAAACACTTTTTCTAATTAGCAGACTTATTAAAGAAGAGGTTTCCTGAGACAGACCAAATACTGAGCCAGCCAAGTGTATAACCTTCAGTAGGAATACAGTGTCAGCATCTGTAGAAACATACTGACTATAAAAGATCTGTACAAATTGGTCTTTCCCTTAAGGTATCTTTCACTTCTGGTAAACTGAGGTTTCCCTTACCAAAATCTTTGTGAAAACCATGAGTTTAATCAGTCTTTTTTCATTCATTTCTCTCCACAACATCAGGTGGTGTTACTGAATTCCCCAGCTGTGTCGCGTGGCAGGAGGAGTCGTGTTTGTCCTTGAACTTGCTTTCTGACTCCATTGGCCGTAAGCTGTTGCATTCAGTTCAGAGAAGGTTAAGTATTGCATTATTGAAAAGACCAAAAGTAGTTTTATCCTACCAACACCAGAAGTTTGGCACCCTATTGCTGTCTTGTGTGACTGGAGGGGCCTTTTCTCACTACATTAGCTTGTTTTTCTCAAACATTGAATCCATCCAGCGTGCAAATCTATCCTTCGCACCACTGGGGGTTGCAGAACTGACTCCTGCTTGTGATTTCAAAACAATGTGCATCCCAGATGTTGTGAGAATAAAATAAATATTTTTCTACTTTGCATCGCTGTGGTACTATTGGATAGAGGAAAACTGTGTTATCTCCAATGGATAAGTAAGAAAAAAAGCCATTTTACCTGTCCTAGAAATGGTTCATTTCTGCAGGGACAAAGGCAAATTCAAATGTTCTTACATGGGCCTCTAGGTTCTTTGGTCACCAAAGGCACTTTGCCAGCCAGTAAATTATAATACAAAAACTTGAGAAGTCCTCTGCCCACTTTTCTTATCTAGCCAAGTTTAGTATAGAAGTTACTGGAACTTCCCTGTCATTCTTTCAATCTGAAGAACGTGTCACGTATGAAGTGACTGAAACTTGTATTATCTGGTGGGGCTGTGCTTTTTTCCTTGTCATCTTTTAGTTTTGCATTACATGAGGCCTTTTTAAAACTTAAGTAGAGATGATAGAGATGAGAATTGCTTAAGAGGGTCTTGTTTTCTGTGCCAAAATCATGTGAAGAAGATTGAGACAAATGTCTTATGCTTGGGAAGAAATGTACCAAATGTAAAACATAGTTCTCCTCTGTCTGTAAGTGTAATAAATTACTAATGAATGGCGTTAGTCTATGTTTTTACGTAGTTTTCTTAAAATGTGTGAGAGGATTGTCCAATATTGGTGATCTATTTAACACAGAAAAGCAGTTTATTATTTTAAAATAAATTAACTAATTGATAAGGGCATAATTTGACAATGCTTTAAGTTCTTAAAATTTTTGCTTCCAATTTGCTGCCTCATTCAAGAGGCTCCCTTAAGTTTGTTTCTTAAACTAAGGTTGACTTCTCAGACTCAAGTTTTATTTGGGTGAGAGCAACTTTTCTGTGGGCGTAGATGTTTGTGTGTGACAGGAGTCACACTTGGGCTTTTGGATATGTAAAAATTGCAGTTGCACAAACCACCTTTTCTGCTAAGAAAGTGTATGCAAAACTGGAACAATGAATAAATGGTCTGCTTTTCCCTTGAGGTTTGTGATTTCAATGTTTCATCACACTGACATTTTTCTTCCCCCCAACAATTATAGTCTACATTGAGTAGCTTTTTGCCAGTGCGTACAACAGACGAAACCCTCATTTCCAGCACTTGAGCAATGATTTTGAGGACATGTTCGTTTTAAGGCTGTATTGGCCACAGAGACCTTTTCCGCTTACTCTTTCTCCCTTTCATTGGTGAGCTAATTTAAGATATTCTTCCATCTTTTCTCAAGTGCTAAAAACAGAGGTCAATTCAATTGTCCCTTCACTGAAAGTTATGCAGTGAGGCTTTTCTTAATTTGAATTTGACCAGCCATAGACTACAAGTGCCTTTTTTTCCTCTGATGAATGTGGATTGTGCGTATTGCTCTGTAAACTACTTTTTTTTTTTTCTTTCTTTTTAATCCATGGGCTATTGCATCCCATTGAACTTGCGTGTACTGAGATGCCCGTCTTGGTTTGACGCACATCTAGAAGTGGTTTAAGTGACGCCAGTTGCCAAAACTCACTTTCTCACTTTGTTGTTTAAGAGACTTTTAAGACTTGGCTGTTCTTCCTAGCTTGCATAGTTCAGAGGTTGTTTTCTGAGTGTTTCTGAAGGAAATAAAAGTAATCTTGGGAATCAACACTATGTAGATATTGCAGGTTTGTTTTTCTTTCTGTTAGTAATAGCCCTTTGATACCTCCTTGCTTTCCTGTCTGCCTTACTCTGTTATCAGCTACTAATGTCCTTTGGTAGCAAAGAATAAAGGAGGAAAGTGAATAGCTACCTTAATGAGCTTGCTTCTCTCCCCATTTGCTGTGCAAGGAACCCGAATGACCCTGTTTTACTAACTTTAGACAATTGGACTAAATCAATATCACACACACACCCCCCAACACACACTCTGGGTCTGCGTTTCAGTGGCTTGGAAACGTGGTTGTTCCTGTAAGCACTGACCCTGCTGCCCCTGGAGAGCCCGTGACCCTGGGCTGGGCTGTCTCTTGTTGTTTTGCTGTAACTGCCCCGCTGCACTGGGGGTCGAACACAAACCTGAGGCTTTTGAAGCATACTTGAGTCAGAAATATATGTCACGGTCAAACTTTTCATCTTTCCTGATTCAGCCACCCTAGTGCTAATGCTGGCTATTCTCCATTTAGTCGGAATCCTTTGCACTGCACGTACGTTTCCTGACAAATGCTATGCTAATCCAGAAATTAATTTTCTTTCTGTGCCTGCTTAATCAGGGCTGTTACAGGATTTTTCTTCTGAAGGTTGCCTTTTTTGGTCTGTCATCTGTGCTGGACACATCTTTTCCCAGCTTCATCTTCCTGCAGACTATTGGCTTCCCTCAAGTCCAGAGTAGGTTGCTTGAAAGTAAAATCCAAATATAGTCCCACTTATTTTAAAAAGGCTAGTCATGCTAAAGCAAGCTTGTGCTGCTGTTTGAGATCACATTTACCATATATATCAAACACTGTAGCGCTACAGTTGTCAACGGCCCACACAGAAGGATGCTTGGATCACTGTTAGCACAATCTTGGTCTGTAAAGAGTATCAGTAGGGTTGTTTCTGGACTGTCTAGTACCCATGAATCACAAACAAGAGTGCTGCTGTCACTTTTTCTTGAAATCAGCTTAAGTTGAGCCTCAAACGTGTGCTTCTGTTATTATTTAGCTAATTATTCTGAGCCCAATTGTCCAACTACCTTTGCACAAGTGAAGGTGAGTTCTCATAATTCCTGGTGCAAGTAAATGCTAACTGACAATCGTAGGAGGTGGACAAGTAAGAAGTGATGCTCTGGAACCAAGGAAATAGTATTTCTCATGTGTTTTAAGTCGAGGAGCTTGCGTGTAGTTAGTACCAAAAATCTCAACCTGACATGCTTAATGGTTATACTGATCTTACACCCAGAGGGTGAAGCCCAAGAAGCTCAGCTGGTTCCCGTCAGGTATTTGGTTGTATTAAAGTGTACGGTGCAAGTGGGAGCAAAAGCAAAAGGTCGAACGCAGTTGACTCTGACCCTCAATTCCCTTCATAGTCAACGGAGCTGCGTCCATCCTGGTTTTGGCTTGATAAATATCCGCATTACAAATTGTATTTACTCCTAGCGCTTGGAGGCCTAACTCTTGCCTGTCCCCTCGGTAGGTAGGCTCTCTAGAAACACAAACAAGTGTATTTCTAATGCAGAGCACAAAGTCTGGTTACACCCCAGTGCAGGTGAGAGCTGGAGCTCTGGCCGGGGTCATGTCAATATGCTTGATTTGTATGTTGATTTAACGAAGTCCCCCCTAGCACCCCTGGGCCTGCTGCCGCGTGTCCTCCTCTCCGATGAGCGGGCTCAGTAGTTCTCCCTGGAGCGGGGACGAGATCTGGCTGAGGAGAACCACGAGGGCAGTTCCAGGTGAACGGGCCTCTTCTGGTTTTCTCAGAAGCATCGCGTGCGTCACTCGCCCCATTTCGTGACCAGTCTACCGGGGCACAAGTGAACCCATCCGCACGATGGTTGCTATAAAAAGGCAGGTGAAGGTTACAGGGGGTGTGCAGGGCTGCCTCGCTGACAAAAGGGGATGGAGCTCTCCCATCGCAAGATGGGCTCCATTCCGTTTTGCACCCTTCTTTGCTGCTTTATTACCATAGTAGCAGCCAATATATTTGGTAAGTACGCTTGTTGTTTTCCTTCGCCTGCGTCCAGTAGTGACTGTGCTCCTGTGATCTTTGTGCTGCTCTGTGTGTTATTGCGACGAAGTATATAATGATCTTGAATGCTGCACACTGCAAACTTGGCTAGTTACTGTGTGCGGTGCAAACTGAGTTTGGGCTCCAGGTTAAATACTAAGCTATAAGGGTCTTTAAATGGTCAGGGTTATCTGAGTTCAGTACACCTTGATTTTGAGTGGGGAAAAAAAAAAAAAAAGTTTTCTGGAAGAACAGGCTGGGCTACAGAAGGACCTTGGGTAAGAAAAGGTGGTGCTGCAGGAATGTGAAGATCCTAAGCTTGTATCTTCTATTTGTATGTGCCATCATCTAATTTAGGCTTGAACCTTAAGATACTGGATAGGCTGAGTGCCATCCCCAGTTCTTTGGTCTGAGTTTGATAGTCCTGCACAGCAAGCAATTTGAATTACTGGGTTAATCTCTTAACTGGGATGTCTTAGTAGACCCTCTCTAGCACTGTACACAGGGATCTCCACACATCCCAGAGCAACTGGCTCAGAGTCATGCCTGAAATGAAAATGGTGAGGTTTGCCTACATGTGGATATCTATAGGTTAGCTAACCTAAAATTGCTTTACAGTCTCCTGAAAATTTTCACGTGGGCTTAAGGGGACACAGTAAAAACTTACAGAAGTGCTTGAGAGGTCTTAGGTGCACAGAAACCATCTGTGGTTAAAGAAGTCCCTGAGCTGCAAATTATTGGAGGCTGAAAAGTATCCAGAATGCTTATGATGTATTTGCCCTACTATGTGTGGTCATGCTCAGACCAAATACTGGATTAAGTGAACCTTTGGTCTAAATCGCTGTTGCTACGGTTTTGTTTGTTTGCTGTATTTTTATAGAACTAGTCAGTAGAATTAAGAGCATGACATTCATTGGGTTTTGAGGATGGGGCAAGTGTCAAAGCAACTAATCTATTCTGTAATAAAGAACCTACTGAACTTCATCGTTCTCCTAAAACAGCATCCAAATATGCTTTTGAATGCTTTAAGAACTGAAGAGCTGTCTGTTTTCTTGCTAGGTGGCTTCAGTAATTGATCACTTGCCCCAGTAAAAATTGAGAAGTGCTCCTAATATGAATTAGCCTGATGCTAACTGCTAGACATTTATACTTTTTAGGTCTTTCATGAGATTAAGAAGAAATACCTCTCCTTTTGGTGGAATAGTGAGTGACTTAGCTTCAGTAAAGAATAAATACTCAGAAACATTAACAGTGATGTGTGTGGTTATGGCAAAGGGCTGTTTTGTGGTGATAGGCACAACTAACTCTAAGTACCCCAGGTACCAGAAAATGATAGCCATACCAGTACAGAACAGAGCTGAGACTAATTAAATACAAGTCTGGGAAAGGGGTTCATAAGCATGTCTGTCATGTGCTTATCCTGCAGCTGGCAGCCCAGCAAGTTTGCTCAGTGCTGTCCCATGCAGAAATGTGTGCAAGGAGCGATGGGGAAACAGCTAAGCAGGACCCATGGACCTGGGGTTGTTACCATGCAGCATTGGCACTAACAGGGTTTTGATAAAAACAGGTTTGTGGCGAAACGACCCTTATGTGTTTACCTTCTTGTTGTTTTCAGAGTATCAGACGGATTCCCAACCATTACATCCATGTGAACTTCAGAGGGAAAAAGCTTTCTCAGGAGGAGAAACCTACGTTCCTCAGTGCTCAGAAGGTGGCCAGTTCAGGTGATTCATCCCTGCTATTATTCTGCTATTATACAACCTGACCTTTCATTACTAATGAAAGCTTTAGCCTCTGTTTTGAAGAGCCTCCGTATCGGTGGACTGGAGGGTGAGGGGTGCAGGAGACTTGAAGTGACTTCACTGAGCCATCTTGCAGATCCAGCCTATCCTGAATGAATTCCCTGTTGCTGGAAATAATCACTGGGTTAAGTGGTCAGTCTAATATTAACAGGCTAATCTTGGCAGCATTATTTGCATGTTAAATTGGTGCAGGTGGTTGTGTAATGCAAGTGCTGTCTTCCTACGCATGCTCATGGGCACGTGGTCTGTGGTCAGTGTCCCAGCTGGCACAGGTGAGCCAAGCTGACTTGGAGAAGTTATCCACCCTGCTGTAAGTGGCACAGTTGGGTTTCCTTCTAAAGGCAATAAAGGAACTAAAAAGCATATGGAGAACAGTGATTTAGGGGGCAGCATGTTGCTTGAAGATGCAAGAAGTTAATGAGTTAAAGCTGAGGCTGAGGGAGAGCACAAATTGTAATGTTCTCTACTATTATCTTATTGTTATTGCCTAGGATGGGGGACCTTGACTATTCTAGATCTGACTTAGAAAATGTCTCAAAATATATAGTAAATCTCAAATACTGAGAATCAGGATCCTGTCCAAACTGCTTGCTTCCTGAATGACTTCAAGTTACTTACCTGCAATTCCTGAAGACTTCAGAGAATTACTAGAATTAAGAGCTCCCATCAGGTAGAGTTAGAGTCACCAGAAACACAGCCCTTTCCGATTCCATGATTTGTGGTGTTAAAGTACTTGAACTTGTTTGGCTTGCTTTATGTTTTTGTTTATGTTCTGTACTGACTGAGGACTCTGTCACTAAAAAAATAAAATATGTTATTTGTGATCCTCTTCAGGACAGTTCAGTGCAGTAGGAATGGTCTTTCCTGTTGGTGTGTGGATGAGAATGGCATTGAGGTACCTGGCAGCAAACAGAGTGGTTATCCAATATCTTGTAAGTGACAAGTTTCTATTTTTGTTCAGATTGGGTAAAGAACCATTTAAATCTGCATTTGAACTGCTGAAATCAAGAATAGGTTAGCCCCAGACTTTGATGGACTCTAGTTTGTTGTAATTTGCCGGGTCTTTCTAGTGGAAGTTCTGGAGTTTATTCAGGGCTGATCGTGGAAACCTGATACGCCTGGATGGTCTGTATGAAGGTCACAGTAATGTAAATCATGAATGAAAGATCAACTTAGTATTGGCTTTTGAGTTGGAGAGCTTCAACCCCCTCTGTGGTGGGTTTTTCTATACCAATTTTCATAACCTCAAGTCCATCAATGTCTTCATGCCACCTGGGTGGCAGAATCAGAACTTACAGCTCTGAGAAAACCGATGTTCTTTTAATAAATGATTCAGTGCCCAATAAGCACCTTCCTCTAACAGTATCCCTCTCTGCTACAACAGGCTTATCCTTTTGCCAGCTGCAAAAGCAGAGGATCTTAGTAAGTCGATATATCAACAGCAGTGGCATCTCCTACATCCCTCAGTGCCTGGATTCAGGGGCTTTTGATGCGGTGCAGTGTGACACAAAGCTGGGTCAGTGCTGGTGTGTAGATCCAGAAGGAATGGAGATTTATGGCACCAGGCAGAGAGGAAAGCCAATGCGCTGTAAGTAATATTCAACGAAATGGTGGGGTTTGTAGGTTTGAAGGGTTTGGTGTGAATGAAAGGTGGTAGATCAAAAGCATAGACACTGCAGCCTATTCTTATCCTATAGAAGTATAGGTGCTTAACTAAGGCATTTAAGTCCCTGTTTTGTAGAGTCAAAGAATATCTCAAGTTGGAAGGGACCCATAAGGATCATCAAATCCAACTCCCTGCTCCTCGTAAAGACAATATGAGGCACCTAGGTGTCCATGTTCAATGTAATGAATCTAAACCCCTTCCAAACCCTGGGGTGGCTATTCAGCTGTTCATGGGAAGTTAAAACACCAATAAGCATTACCTTTGTTTCCCATCAGGTCCAGGGAACTGTGAGATCCGAGACCGTCGCATTCTGCACGGATTTGGGGAGAAGAGCCCACCACAATGCTCAGCAGACGGAGAGTTTCTGCCTGTCCAGTGCAAGTTTGTCAACACTACAGACATGATGTTTTTTGATCTCGTTCATAGTTATAACAGGTGAGAGCACAGACTTCTGAAACAGGAAAGCAATCCTGCATACCTCTTCAAGCCACTGTCTTACTGTTTGGTTTTTTTTCCGCATGAAGCCCTTCTTCTGTGACTGCACATGATGTTATTTTCTGTTAATGAATGGACCAAGTAAAAAACCTTTTTCTTCTGAATTAAATTTGCTCATTTAGAAAAAGCTGATAGTCTATCCCTGCAGTCTAATCAATATGTCCTTGCACATAGCAGTGGATACCACATTGCAATCTGTATTTGGAAAAGTAGCCAGGGCTACTTTTCAGACAGACAGACACACAACTGCAAATGCGATAAATACACAAGGAAGAGAGGAATTCTGATGGATATATGAGGTAGGAAAGATGATACCATGTGAGAGATGAAAACAGATGCACAGACGGACAAGTGGCAACATGCAAAGAACGAGTTCCACGTGACGATGGGAAGCTCTTGTCCGTTTAGGCTGTGCCAGTGTTGCTCACACAGGTGAACCAGCAAGTGATGAACGGGTGTGCTGACATACCACTGGCTCTGTATGGTTGGAGAGGGCTGGAAAGACTTCAAAATGCTGAATCAAATCCTTGTCCGTGGGAACAAGAAATCGTTGTCCTGTGGAAGAGCTGGGAATTAATGCTCAGGTGGACAAATAAGGGATGGGCCCCTTGCCATCCACAGGGATAGGAGTTTGGTTTGGTGCAGATGTTCAGACTCTCCAGAGAAACCTTTTGGTCTCTCATGAAGTGCTGTTATCTTGGCATCTCAGCCAACACTTTTCTCCGGTGGAGGGCAGTGGAGTAAATGTAATGTCTCATTCTGACTTGGCTCTGTAGTAGCAAAGGCGTTTTATTGTAAATGTCAATTTTGCTGTCTTGAGGGTTTTCTTTTTTAATTTAAGCAAAACTGAAAGGCAGGCCCAAATGCGCAGTGCAAATTTGTCAGAGCTTCAGGAGAGGTTATTTTGGCAAGAGCAAAATAATTTGGCTGTTTCATTTGTTGGCCTGTGGAGTGTGGAAATTCTAAAAGAGCAATTACAGAGGAGAAAGCAATGCTTTAAATTAACAATTTTTTTCTCCCATTGGGAGATTTCTCTGCAAAGACCTGCAAGATTGGGCTTTTCTTGTGTCCGCGTCGTGTAATTAATCACAGCAGGATCATTTCACTCCCAGCTGTCTACCTTTCTAATTATGGCATTGACTTAAACCATTACCATCATATCTGAGTATCTCAGGTCATTAATAATATATTTATTTTCACACTATTTCTGCCTCAGATGTCATTATCCCATCCCATAAACAGGAGGCCAGAATACAAAGTTGAAAGGGATGAGTTCCACAGCAAAGGACTATAGCAGAACAGGGATTTAAACCCATATTTTATGTTCATGTGGAATCAGTGGAGCAACTTTCCTTGGTTCCACAGGCTGATTTTTGAAATCTAGACATGTCACACTAACACCCTTCCCAAATTGTTTTCCTACACCTTCATAAATATTCCAGAATAAATCAGTATGTTAAAAAAAAAAATGGAGAAATTCAGAAGCTTAGAGCTGAGACTTTCCCAAGAGGAAAACTTTGGGAAAGAAAGATAAGCCCAAATTTCCTGCCTCACCCTGGCAGCTTGGCTGCTGTTACTTATTTTATATGTTTATTTTGCCTGGGTCTTACATGGATGGGCAGCCATATAGAAAGCCCTGTAGTAGATTGATGGGAATGATCAAAAAATCAAAAATCAAGGAGGATATTTTTATTTTCATGCTATAATTGTCATCAGACTGAAGACCTTGTGTCAGTGTCTTTATCCCAGCTCGCAGGAGGTTCTGCCCTATTATGTATTATTTCATTGGCAGTGGAAAAAACAGGATCTGGTTTTCTCTCTCTGTTTCTGAATAGTCAATGAGAAAGGCAGCTATAACTTGAGCTGCACATATGAAACATAGAAGGGGTTACTTGCAAACCTGCTTTTGAAGATCAGTAATGAGTTGTCTTTGCTGGAAGCCAAGAGAAGAGACTCACCGTTTGAAGAAAAGGTCAACAACCTCACATTTATTTACTTTCCCATATTTCTGAGTGCGAGCATTCTTGTTGAAACACATGGATACACTATATATTTATCCATAACTTAAATGTAGTCATCTTTGCTTCGGCCACTGTTTTGGACTGGGTCTGATAGATGAGGTACTCTGTGTTATCGCTACTCATCTTGAGGGCTGATTAAAAAGAAGCTGAGAAAAGAGAATCAGTAGGAAGTGAGTTTTCCAAGTAAGGTAAGAAAAGTTCTGTCCTCTTGTTTGTGTGGGTCTAATTTATATCCGTTTATACTTTATTTAGCTGTACTCTCAACTTGGAACAAAAATAACCAGAATGACAGGATATGACTACACATCTGCCCCATATAGAAGTAGTATAATTATGCATGTGACTTCTTAATGTTGAGGTTGAAAGAAAGCAGCATGCAGAATTTTTTCATTGCATCCTGTTTCACTCAGCTAGATGTTGAGGTGCTGAGGTGATGAGCTCCAAGGACATGAGCACTGCAGAGGTCTGCCTTTGAATATAGGAGCATTGCTCTCCTAAGAAGAGAAAAGATCATATTCCTGATTAGGCAGTGGCCAGTGTATGATAATTTAGGGGAGCAGAAAGCTCTTGAAATACCCCAAGATATTTATGTCCACGTGTGTACTGAAGACCATAGAAAGATGGTATTTAGGTGCTTATATCTTAAATTGCATTGTTTAATGCTGGCAGAAGTCCCCTTGTGCCCTGAAGTATGACATTTTGATTGCTTTTAGCATGCCGGTGTCAGCAGCGGAGCAGGATTTGACGATCCAAAATGGAGGGAGTCGGTAGGCTTTTAATTTGAAGACGTGGAAGAGTGCCAGAGCGAAGCAGCACTACGCAGGGATGCGCAAGCTCTGAGCCAGGAGCGCTGCTGGATAACGCTGGGACAACCCCGAGGTTACCAGCCCCTTCCTCTGCCAGGGGTTGCTGTTGCTTCGTGCATTCCCTAGCTTCTGCTTTGAGGTACTGAGGAAGCAGTAGCATCTCCAGCTCTCCTGGCAAGAGGTGGCAGAGCTCTCAGGCAGACTCTTGAAGGTAGCAAAGGCCCTTTACTCCACTGCTTTCACCTGACTGCTGACTCGGAGCCAGACAAGCATTTCACCGCGTTTCACAGGGGCACTTGCAGACTGCACATGCTAGAGCAGCCCTGAGGCTGCAGGAGGGTGGCACCTGAACTGAGGCTGGTCATAGTCCCAGTTTCACAGGGTCACTGTAAGCTGCTTTGGCACATTAATCTTTTTCCCAGTTGATCAGGCCCTAATCCACCATTACTGTTACTGCTAAGTGTCCTTCCTTGGTAAAAACCTAATGCGTGTAATTGTCTATGTCTTGAGCAGAAAATTCCACTTCCCTGTTGCTAGGTTTCCCTAAGTAAGCCACATACAGCTGGGACACCAGATTTTTATCGTATTTTGGGGTATGGGTACGTGTCTGTAAAATAATGTGATTGTTTCGGAACTTGGCACTTTGAATTTAGAAAAACTTACCTTCTGTTTGCTTGGAGAAACCCTAGAGTGTCTGTCAGTTAAGATCACATTTATTATGTTTTTTCCAACTCTGACCCTATTAAGTTTCCTTCCTAAATCATTGCTTTGCTGGAATCTGGCTGTTGCCACTCCTAGAATATTATACTGCAAACTAGCATCTCTTTGATCTCCAGAAATAAGAGTCAATCTTACTCGTAATATGTTAAAAACCCTTTCTCCTTAATCTGTTGAGCCATGCTCTGAAAATGAAAAAGATTAGTGAGGTTTTTATCAGCTTTTGTGCTTAATTCAGTGGAGAAAGCGTACGTAGCATGTAGGGAAGAGGAAGCAACCTGTTTGTTTAGGCACTCTGCCATCCTGTGCAGATTTGTGGAAGGAGCTAATGAATGGGTGTTGTAATAACATTAAGCCAGCATCCATCTATTTAACACTCTTTGACAGGCTTTCAAAGATAAGAATAGAATTGAAAATGAGTGTTGGATGCTGAGTGTACCTGCTTAGGAAGGGTCAGAAATCTGTCTGAAGGGAGATTGTCCTGTGTTTGTTTAAAAAAATGGCATTTAGGAGACTTGTTAGCCTGCTGAAACACTCATCTGCATCATGTCCTGGTTGCCACAAGGAGATGGAAGGGTTTTGTGATGGCTTTGTGCTCTGCAGACATCCTTGCCGTACAAATTCGGGAGGGAAACACAGATGATGCTTTGTTTTTGTCGATGGGCCTCCCTGGGCTCTTCACAGGAGGCTGCTTTTCCTTTCAGGCTCCCGGGGGCTTTCCAAACCTTCAGCTCCTTGCGGGAGATGTTCCCCGAGGTCTCTGGGTACTGTTACTGCGTGGACAGCCTGGGCAGAGAGTTAGCAGACACTGGTGAGTACCCTCCGGCGTCTGACCCTTTAACTTGAGTGGCTTTGAATTCCCAAGGGAAAGGACAAATAACATTTACCCATCTTCAGATTAATTTGGGACTTCGATTTCATTCTTACAAGGGGTAAGATCGCTGTGACCAGTGTAGTGCCCATGGGAAAGGCTGGAGCTCACTAATGAAATCCCATCCTTAGGAGCAGCACTTCAGCCTGTGAGCTGCTGCCCGGGGGCTAATCCTCTCCTCTTTGGGATGGTGGAATAGGATATCTGAATGTCCAACCTCTGCCCACACTAGAAAGCTGTGTCATATTCGATAAGTCAAATTAGCAAATGCAGGGGAATATAAAGGGCCTGGAGACTGAACTGTTTTCTTCTTGCTCAGGAGAATCATGGAATGGTTTGGGTTGGAAGGGACTTTTAGAGATTATCTAGTCCAAGCCCCCTGCTATGGGTGGGGGCATCAGATGGTACTTCCTTTCCTCTCATTGCCTCAGGATACCTTTTAGGCATGTTAATAGTTGATGGGACACTTTAGAAGAAAGAATGTTTTTTCCAAGAAGGAGGAATGAGGATGTTAAGGACTTTCAGCTCATCTTCCTTAGCTACTGTTGTTTTAAAAATTAAAAAACAAACAAACAAACCAACCCACGAAAAACACAAAGCATGACAGCTTAAAATTTACATGGTAGATGAGAACTTCAACATTTAATTCCCACAAGGGTGAGAAGTTCTCAAAAAATTTGTGCACTCAGGGGAACTACTGCACCTCTTTTTTTTTTTTTTTTTTGGTATACAAACAAAATGATTGGGAATTGTTTCCAAAATTCCATCAATTACTCTACTGCAGACTGAACCTAACAAAACCACAGCACAGTGCCGGTTATGGGATGTTCCTCCTGCTTGTTTTCGGTAGATGTCAAGGCATAAAGCTAGCGGCTGGGCACTCAGCAGCGGGTTATATGGTGCGGTGCATTAGGGTTATGCAGTATAATTTTGCATTTGGTCTGTTTAGAGGACTGGTTTTCTTTTTCCTGATAGGCTTCCAGTTCTGCTACTCTGGTGTAAAGCAGGTGAATTCTGTCTTAAAACCAGGCTCTGTGCTAAAAGTTTCTCTTTTCCAGGCTTGGAACTGCTGCTCGATGAAGTTTATGACACAGTTTTCTCTGCGCTGGACCCTGCCCGCATGTTCACAGAGACCAGTATATATCGGATCCTGCAGAGGCGGTTTCTGGGGGTTCAGCTAGCTACCTCTGGCAAGTTCAGATGTAAGTAGCACTCAGGTGATGCCCTGTACGTAAGGTGAAAATTTTGGAGCTTATATGGGACGGCTGCCATTAGGGAGAGTTGTTCTAGGATTCTTTTGCACTAAAAGCATATAATATCACAGTTTCAGTGCAAAAAATCACGGTCCTTGAATTGCAGCTGGCTTTTAACCATTCTTACCAGCAGATTGTACCTGTCCTCTGATCAGTGCTTTCCCATGCACCTGAAGTTCGCATTAGTTGAAATCCCATGAACTCTCCATATCTCTTGCCCTGAGATCATGGGGACGGATCTGATGATTTATTAAATTAAAAGCCTGAGAAAATGCTCCCTAATTTATGTCGGTACACCCAGAAATAGGAAGGATCTTACGCTGACCACAACACACTCAATCCCCAGGAGGCTACAGAGGAGTTTGTATTGCCTTAGCCAGCAAGGCTGAACTTTTGGATCTGCCTTTGGGTCCATTCCCTTCCTGGTCAGGGCAGGCAATGGGGAGAGAGTTTCTTTGCCTACAGGCGGTGAACTCTGTGGGACAGGAGGTCAGGTACCTCCTTCTCTCTCCTCTACCAGAGCCCGAGACAATTGCCTTGGCTGGGGAGAGTTTGAACCCGCTGGTGTGATACTTCATCCTCCTGTCCAAATTCCTCTGACATCGCTGTCTGACCCTCGCTAAGGAGTTGCATCACCAGATGTACTAAGCACATAGCGATGTAAAGTCTTCCGGCCACAGAGTCAGACGGTTTTTCTATTTCTGGGACAAGCCGATCATTCTGGGGAGCCTGGAAAGCATCTTCCCCCCTTCACTGCACAGTGCTGTTGAGTAAGCTCTGGCCGTAGCTGGGGATGCAGCGGCTGCCAGCAAAGATGAAGCTGTAACAGCCACAAGATGGAGATGTGACCACGTTCGTCAGCCGCCGAAGGGGACTGCTTTGGTGACTTACCCAGATCTCACGCTGCCACCTGAAGCCACAGGCATCAGGAAAGTTGTCAGACTTCCTTGATGGACAGGTTGCTCTGATGTGATGGTCTTGCTGCCTCAACCTGGTAGCTGAAAAGCTCCTGAAGGTGAGAAATGTTTAGGCTGTAGGATTGCAGGTTTGTAGAAACAAGCAAAGTTTCTGTTGGAAGGGTGGAGTCCAGTATTGGAGAGATCGTAACTCAGAAAAGTTGCTATATGGAGCTTTGGCTTCTCTGCCATTAAGGCCAGTTTGACAGGAATAGGGTCTTCAGATCCCTGCGGAGAGAAATATATTGGGTGGTCCCAGACCAAGTCTCCACAGTCAGGTACAGACTTTTTTTTGGGGGAGCAATGCCTCATTCTCTTCAGAAACATTGATGTTTGCCTTCATCTCAGTCTCCCAAGCTGCATATCTGTCTTTGTTGACCAGTTTGCATTTGCATTAAGGGCCAGAGCTCACCTAGCCTCCAGCAGGACTCCCTGAGATGCTGCTACTCTGCCTACCCGTGACTATGGCTGAAAAATGTGTTGAGGTTTCATTTTCTGTTTAGTTTTCAGAAATGACTACTTACAGTAGAAAACCCGGGGGCCAATCCTTGAGGAGAAAAGAGGATGGAGAATTCACATTTTGGGCTGGTACTTGAAGTGTGACTGAAAACAGTCAGGAAATTAAACTTAATTTTTTTTTTTTTTTTTTTTTCCTCCCAAATAAGGCAAACAATGGGATCAAGGAGAGATGGCTCTGAAACTTTAAGCTTTGCCTCCTTAACACATACTGGTTTTCTTCCAGGCCCCTCAAAGTGTGAGGTTGAGCGGTACGCAGCCCTGCGTTACCAGCACGCCTACGTGCCGTCTTGTGAAGCTGATGGGAGCTACACGCCGGTGCAGTGTCAGCAGGGAGGACAGTGCTGGTGTGCGGACACCAAAGGGCAAGAGGTCCAGGGCACAAAGAGACGAGGACAACCCCCAGCCTGTGGTACGTATGAGGTTTGGAAAAGGAAAAATGAGCACATCTCTCGGCGTCTGTAGAAAGAAACCCGAAGGACCGGTTCCCTTCTCAGCTCTGACAGATTCTGGTGTTCAAAACCTGAGATCCAAAAACCTCCCTGGGGTTAAGAACCACATTCTAATAAATTATTAAATATCATAATCCTTTTATTTTCCTTCATGACCTTTCTTTAGCCTTTTACTTCTGCATACAGCAAGGCTTTTCTTTGCAGCCATGATAATCTGTCTCTTGATTCCTGGAGCTGGGGCATGAAGTCAGAATATCTGGGATAATATAAGGAAGCCAGTGATGATGGTTTGGGCTTTATCTCCTCCCTCTGGTGAAATGCTATATAATTTCTAAGGCATCTCTCATCCTAAGCATTTTCTTCCCCATCTCTGTCACTGCATATTTGGCCATGAAATTTGCCAAATCCAGTTAAAAAAACCCCAACCAATTCAGGAAAGGTGTATGGGTTTGGGCTTTGAGAGATTTCATGAAGAATACACCATCAAATCAGTGCCCCAAATGGAAATGACAGCAGAAATGTCCAAGGGCCAGAGGGGAGGAGGAAAGTTAAAAACCTTCACTCTGAAGCACACTACCTAAATATTCAGGATTGCGCTGGAGGGCTGGGGCACAAGGTCTTAACGTGGGGGCCGCCTTCGGGAAAGGTAATTGCTCTGTCTGCGAGACACAGTCTTACCATGCAGATAGAGAAGGAGAAACCTACTCTGGGTGTCACGGCTCCAAGTCGCTCAGAGTGCTCTGGGCACAGACAGGCTTACTGCGAAATGAAAATGTTAACATGCCTCCGAGGCTGATCACCAAGGATATTGCAAGGGAACCTCCGAGAAGCCTCGCCATATGTTGGGACTGGTTGTTTTCTCTTTGAATGTGCTTTGCTGAGCCCTCCTGATGATATTTTTTTTTTTTTTTTTTTTTTTTTGGCGGGGGTGGTGGGCACGCAATGACTTGAGACTGCTCGCAGCTTTTATTGGTGGACTCAGGAAATTTAAGTGGGGAAAAATTTCTGCAGAGATTTTGCAGACTAGCTCCTGAGAAGGTATTTCATGAGGATATAGCTGCAGTCTGTGTTCAGACAGCTACATACCATGTGCGTGTCTTCGGTTCTGCTCTGTTTTATTTCTCTTTAATATCTTTGACTCTCACACTCAGCAGCATGAACGCTGGAGGAGGCAGAGGCGTAGGTGTGGGTAGCACGTTGGGTACTCACGTGACCTGGGGCACGAGGCAGTCCTGATAGGGACCTGCTTCTTTTCAGACCTTTTACAGTAAATTCAACCCAGCAGTGCTTTTCTCTTTATTCCTTCTCACTCTGCTTTGATTTGATTCAACAGCGGGTAGGAGGGGAGAGCGTTTAAAGACCATGATCCTACATTTGTTTCATATCAGCATACTTGAGGGATTGTGGCTTACACTAACTTATTGGTCCCCAGAGGAATGTTCTTCAACCCTCTTACCAAGAGCCAACACTGAAAACAGAAGGGGCCCATCCTACAGAAAATGCCTTTACAAAGGAACCATTCTGAGGGACCCTGAGCCCCTGCCAGGAACCGCAGAGCAGGACAAGGGTGCGAAAGGAGGAGTGAGAAAGATGCTGATCACAGAGCCTCAGATTACTTGCTAATCTATTTCAGCAGCTTTTAAGACTTCCAGCTTTTATCTTTACTGTTAACAGGATTTATGACTGCTTTATCATATTGCCTGAACGTGGAATAAATAGGGATGGGGTGGGGAGCCCAAGGGAGGCCATGCTGGAGCAGACCAAAGCAGTTTATCCACCATCCTGTCCCCTACAGGCACAGCAGTGGTGCTTAGGGAGAAAGTATGAGAAACATGGGAAGTACATTTAGCTTCCATATATCCTGCTGCAGGCGTGAGAGGCCCCAAACTGGAGGATGAACCCAGATCATTGTGTTCAGCACTCCCTTATGGAGTCATCTTCCAGGGATATGCCTAATTGCCTTTTAACCTTTTATGCTTCCTAGCATCCTCTGGCAATAAATTTCATTATCATAATTACGTGCTCTACTTCTGGACCATTCTAATTCCTGTACTGTGAGAAATATTGAATAATAATTGTCTATTGTGAGTCTTGTGGAAAATCCTGGTTTTTAAAAACCTTTATCATATTTTTTTTTTTTTGTCCAAGCTGAGTAGTCTTTCCTACTGGAAAAGCTGTTCTGTCCTCAAAATATTTTTGCATCCCTTCTCTATAACTCTGCTACTTTTCAAGGAGAGGTAACCATGTGGCAGATGATTCAAGCTGCTGTGTGTGTTCCAGAGGTCCAATCAGTGCCATAACCATCCTGTCTGTTTGGTTCTCAGTGTATTTATATCTACCAAGTCTTTCCTTTTTTGATGTCTTTTGAGCCTTAAGCTGACATTTTCAGAGGTCCTTCTTCAGTGATATGTTGCATCCTAACTTGGAGCCATTGCTGTCTGTGTATGAACGTACGGATGGGACTGGATGCAGATACACCTGTGACATAGCTTGGCCCAGGATATGGGTGGCCAGGGCCACTGCTGGTACCCTTAGTACCCTGACATTTGACTATTTTTGTTGAAACTTTGTATTTTTTTTCCTTCGGAGCTCATTTGTGAGTGCCATCTGGTCCTTAGCACTCTATTACTGCAAATTTTAACAATTTGTTTTCAAGCCTTTTGTAATGAACACTTCACTATGAAACTGAAGATCTAGGTAGGAAGCCTCCATAAATTCCTCATTAGTGGGCACTGGTTAAAATAACTTTCTGTTCTTCTGCAGTCTATTTCTCTTTCTTAGATTCACTTACTGCACCTGGATCATCGGCGCTTTTCATTAGAAGCAGGCATCCTACCAGGGAATTAAAGTATTTAGAAAAGACTTTATTTGTTCTTTCAGCCATAGGAACAGGAATGAGGATTTACATTGGGAAACAACAGAACCAGAAGAAGACCACAGAGCAGACAACTCAGATGTGGTGAAGGAATGTTTTCTTTCACTTTGTGTCTTGACTGGAGAATTTTATTTATAGACTGTATTCAGCAACAGTTCAAATTTCCTTATCAATATGCGTGATGCATAGCCTAGGAACTAGAGGCAGGTTAAACTACACATTTATGTGGTTTCTGCCTAGATTGCTTGAAAGATAGTTATAGAGATACAGCTTTTGGAGGTTCCAAAATTTGCCTTTTTTTTTTTTTTTAAATCTTTGTCTAGGTGAAGAGCAAGCGTGCATCTCAGAGAGGCGACGGGCCTTGTCAAGGATCTTTTATGGCCCTGCTGGGTACTTCAGCCAGACCAATTTGTTTTCCACTCCAGATACGCAGTCGGAAAAACCAGCTGGCTTCTCAAGACCCTGCCCTCCCTCCTTCAAGGAGCTGTTTCTGGACTCTGGATTGTTGTCCCCAGTTGCACAAAGCCCATATGTCAGCCAGATTCCTGGGCTAGAAACCACCCTTAGGGAAGCCATCACGGGGATGTTCCCATCAAGGGAACTGGCTCAGGTGGCACTGCAATTTACTGCCAATCCAAAACGTTTCCAAGAAAACCTCTTTGGAGGAAGGTTCTTGAAGAATTTGATCCAGTTTAACTTCACAGGGGCACTTGGCACTAGTGGGAAGTACAGCATTGCCCAGTTTTTCCCACAGGAGGATGTGGCAGAAAGGGATAACGAGCAAAGCCTTCTGGAATCAGCTGAGGCATTTTCATTGGACGTATCAAAGGGAAGCTCCATTTTGAGTAAACCTCTTGTAGGCAGCTTTGGCCGCACGGTAACCCTACAGGACAATCAGAATATGATGAAATTCCTTTCCTCTGTTCTGGAACTACCAGAGTTCTTTACTTTTCTTGAGCAAGTGATTTCTGTCCCCAAAAGCATTGCTGAAGATTTAGGTGAAGTGTTGAAACTAGCATTGGGATCAGAAAACTGTGGTGAAGAGCCAAGAGACCTGTTCGTTCCAACATGCACCAAGGAGGGGAGGTATGAGGAAGTTCAGTGCTATGCAGGAGAGTGCTGGTGTTTGGACACTTCAGGTAAGGAAATTCCAGGCTCAAGAGTTCAAGGCGAACGTCCAAGGTGTCCCACTGATTGTGAGAAACAAAGGAGAAACCTGCAAAACTTGAAGCAAAGCCTGCCTGCTGGATCAGATCTTTTTATTCCCTCTTGTACCAAAGATGGAGACTTTCTGCCACTCCAGTGTTACGGGACAAATTGCTTCTGTGTTGATTTGAATGGCAAGACTATTCCAGGAATAAGGGGAAAAGCTGGAAAGCCAATGCAATGTAAGTCCTAGGGACTGGAAATTTAAAAATGCTTCCTTATTGTGTTGGAATTTCATGATTCTTTCTTCATATCTGATTATATCTGGACATGTATGAATGGTGTATACAAACAATATTGTCCCCTGACAGGAAAGCAAGTCAGCCCTTCAGTTGCAGGGGAACAGTGGGAAACAGTGTATGTAAACCTTGATATCCTAAGTCTTAAAAATGGTCCCTTCTTCTTTCAGTGCATAGGGTAGGCACACTCAAAACAGAGGAGCCTGAGGTCTTGCCTTGTTAATGAGCATGTCATTGGCATATGTCCCTACTAAGTGCGTAGCTAGTGTGTATAACATCTGTGATGCCCGTGAGACCTGGAGCATCTGTGTAACTGAATGTGACCCATGCCAAGTGAAAAAGCCCTTTTACTTTCAGGACCAAGTCACCTGGGCATGGTCACTGGCTCATCCTTGTCCTGAGAACTGAAGAGCTTCAGTGCCTTAAACCATGAACCTCTTTTAGTCTTTTAGCTCAGGAATATATCCTCAACTTGGTAGAATGGCACAGGAGTCCAAACATAGGAGAGGGAGTCAAAGGCTAATAGGTTTCTCATAAAGGTCACACAGTCAGGCCAGAAAAGTGAGTTGCAAATGACTTGTCAGACATCAATTTGGCATTGCAACTTGCTTATAGATTATGAACTGCCTCTTCTTGCCCTTCTATTAATGTAATACAAAGGAAGAAGGAAGCACATAGGCTGGGGATATTTGTCTGTCAAGTTTCTGTGAACTGAAAATGGCACATCAACAGGGAGAACGGACCAAGAGAAGAGCCCGCTTCTCATTTTAGAAGGGATAGCGGAGTATCCAGCAGGTGACAGTGGTACATATTGAAGGAGCTCCTTTGAATAGCAGTTTGCAGAAGTAGTGGGGAATTTAGCACAATGATCTGAATTGGTAGGGGGTTTAACACATCTGTAGTGCAATCAAAACAAACAGGTTCATAATTCTCTGGTGCTCAAAAGGAGATGAGCTCCTATTTTTTGCTAGGTTTGTAGAGCTGCTTGGTGGCAAAATGAAATTTGGCTCTGGAGATGGCAGAAAAGGCTTCCAAAAAAACTCACTCCAGCATTTTGAGAGATGGTATTTTTATATTCGGCTGCAATATTCTGTAGAGAATAAGAAGAGAGGACAACAGAATCTGAAAATCCTGATTAGGTCCAAGGGGAAATAAAATCAGTATTATCCTACTGTTCAGATGGTTGCTTTTGCAGGGATTGGCTGAATAAGAAGTAACTGCCAGATTATCAAGTGTATCTGAAAATACCTTGTTGATGTGAACAGATTCAGGAAGGCATTTAGTGGCATCAAGTACCTATCCTCCCCAGTAAGAACTACAGGCACCCAATGTGTTCAAATATTTTTAAAAATCATATCTATATGCATCTTTTAGAGCTCACATGCCTTTGGAAATCTTACCTTGGTTCAGCATGGGACCTTAATAGCATTAGCCCTCTTAATAACAGGCCAGAAATGTTGTTGTTAGTTAATATTGGGATAAGTGACCAAGTTTTAGTAATGTTGTTTATAGTACTAGGGGGGTCGGGGGTATTGTATATCTTCAGTGCATTCCTAAGATGTGCTATGCATGTTTTTCTTTTCCCCAGGCCCAAGCGCTTGCCAAGTAACAGCTGGTCAGGAGTTTCTGAAGGCTGCGAAACTCCTGTTGTCAGATCCAAGTGCTCTGTCTCAGCTCTCCGGGATTTACGTCCCGCAGTGTGATGCTGGCGGTGCCTGGAGGCAGGTGCAGTGCAGCGGCCCTCCCGAGCAAGCCTTTGAGTGGTACGAGAGGTGGATTGCAGAGAACGGCGAAGGCAAACCCCTGCCAGCTGCTAATCTACTGAACATCACAACCGGATATGAAGAGGCATCTTCCAAAGGCTTTTCAGCTTTTATTAAAGCTTTGTATGAGGCTGGGCACCAGAACGTCTTCCCAGCATTCACCACGTATTCCTCCTTCACTGATCTCCCACCTGAAGTGCTGGAAGGAAACTTGACCTCTGCATCTGAGAACATTTTACTGGATCCATATGTGTTCTGGCAGCTTCTGAATGAGCAGCTGACCTATTACCCAGGACCCTATACTGATTTCAGCGCTCCATTAAGCCACTTTGAACTTCGTGATTGTTGGTGTGTTGATAGCAAAGGAGAAGAGCTGCAAGGAACAAAGGCAGAAGTGAGCCGGGTGCCAGCATGTAAGTAACAGAATTTCTGGCACAGAAGTAGCAGTGTTTCTGGTCTTTGCTTTTATGCCACAAGAGGAAAGTCTTTTCAAGTGCTGTGAAATAGGAGAAAATTACTTGTCAGAAAGATCATCAATACTGCCATTGTCACTGGCCACCAGAGGTTCGGTGACTCATTTTTGGTAAATAATGAGGTCTCTCAGCTTTGGAAAGAAGGAGGAATAAAGTTCCATATCAAGTTTGTGTAGATTTTATAATTTGGAATTTGAACATATAATGCTTTTGCAGAAGATACTTAGCCAGACAGCAAAGGACACTTTGAAGATAGAAACAGTACGTGAAGAGTTGTATGGAAAATTCAGGATTACACTGTGATGTAAATGACTTTCAAGAATGCCTTAAAATGAGGCAAGAGGAGTTTTCTGTACTGTTTCTTACTACACAGTCAAGAGTCACAGATATCCCTTAAAATCACTAGGAAAAGAGTGAGGCCAGCACTGAAGTTTGGTAAGCCCTCTGTCTAGACACCTCCACCAAAGCTGTTGGGTCCTCTTTGGGGTTACTTCAGCAGATGACCTATATTATAAATGTAGTCACTCAAACCATTCTCATCACATCATAGTAATTTTGCAGCTGGGAGGAAGAGACAGGACAATGAATGGCAAACTTCCAAATGGGCAAGGAGTGCCAGAGATGCCAGTTCTGTGGGCAAATGGGGAATAAAGGGGACGAAGAATATTAGCAGAGAGTTATTTTAGCAGAGAAGCTTTCACTGAGCTGGTTTATGTTGAACTGCCATTTATGAGCCGGTAGATGTACGGAGAGGACAGGCGAAGTGTCAGCTGCCACTCTGGACCCAAGGGATAAACCTTCATTTTCCTTTCTCCCTCTCTCTTCTGATTATCCAATTTTTTTATGACAGCAACTGAGGGTCAGTTCTATAGAGACATATTAACTCCGTTTGTAACCAATGAGGAGGAGGTAACTTAAAATCATCAAGGCTTCGGCCCAAGACTTGGAGAATGGGTGATTCCTGGTACTCTCGGACTCTTGCTGTTATATAGCTAAGCGTAGACAAGTCTCGTTTGTTTGCTTATTTCGTTAAACAAATCAAAACCAAGCAAGTGGAGAAGGAAACAGAAGATGCTAATTAAAAGACCAGCTAGTTTTTACATGCAAATGTTTACTGGATTTAGATGAAGGGCATTAATATACCTGCTGGTTCTACAGGTCCTGGTATATGTGAAGGTGTTAAGCAGGAAGCCGTGAAGTTTATGGAGGAGGCAGAGCAGCTCATCCTAGCATCAAATCGTTCCCACTTCCCTTTTGGAGAGAGCTTCTTGATGGCAAAGGGAATACAGCTCACAGACAACGACCTCCTACGTTCTGCTCGGCCCTACGAGTCGGAGGTGGTGGTCTCTGAAAAGCTGTTATCGGGCAGTGACTATGCTCTCCAGCTGGCTGCATGGTCAGGTAGGTGAAAGATTGATGAGAGCTTAATTAAATGGATTAATGCCCAGAATCTCTGCAGGAGTACGCTATGTCAAATTCAACTTTGCTGAAAAACAGGTGCAACTCAGCAGGTGTAATTAATCAGTATAATTAACCTGCCAACCCAAGAGCTGATTTCAGTTGTCTTATATGTATGACGTGATGCATACATAAGATCTGGACACTTACCAGCATTTATGTACTTGCAGCATTTGTCAATTTGCCTTCTGAAGTACAGGGAACATTCAGGTGCTTGCAAACATGTGCATTTAAAATATCTTGTATTGGACACTAACAGCTTTCTTGTACTTATCTTTTTATAGTTTTGCATTTCTACTGGCGAAGTCACTTTATTTCAAAACGTTTTGCTGGGGAAGCAACGCAGCTGGGATTTCTCCCTTACATCCCACAGTGTGATGGTCTGGGAAACTGGGAGCCAACTCAGTGCTATGAGAGCACAGGTGAGCAATTGCTAACAAGATACTCTGGGCTATCTGAGCAAAGAAAATCTAAGCAGAATTCTAATAAAAAGATGGAAAACCTCTATTCTTGTAGGCAAACTGGGGAGAGGTGAAGTGGCCTACAAAATGGGTAGAGAATTGACTGGAATGAGGGACTCAAGTGGCAGCTCACTGGGGCTCAAAAACCAGTCGATGTTCAGTTGCTCTCTGCTAGTGGTGTTCCTCAGGGGTCAGTTCAGGGGCTGGTATTGCTTAATGCCTTCAGTAATGACCAGGGCGATGAGATGGAGTGCGCTCTCAGCGAGTTCGTGGGTGATACCAAATTGCTGGGAGCAGATGATACACTGCGGGATAGGGCTGCAATGGAAGAGTCTCACCAGATCTGCTACATTTCCATTCTCACCACTGCTCTCAGGTGTGGTCTACTTATCTCTGGATAGCAGACTTAACTGAGACTTAGATTTGCTGACCACTTTCTATAGTGCTGCTGAGGATGAAAATCTCCCCAGTACACAACAAAGCATACTGCAGTACAACTTCTAAAATAAAGCTGCTTTTCTTCCCTGGCCAGGTCATTGCTGGTGCGTGGATGAGAGAGGACGTTATGTCATGGATTCTTTGGTCTCACGCTCAGCAGAACTTCCCAAATGTCAGTTGGTTTTTCTTTCTAAATATTTGTCTTTACCTGGTCTTACGAATTTTAATAGTTATTGAAAATTCTAGTATGGTATGCAAGAAGCAATGCTTGTTGCTAACCACTGCAAGAAAAGAAGAAGAGATTTTATGCTTGTTTTGCTAATTCATTTAATTTCACTACGTGTGATTTTGGCTTGCCTGATTTGAGAATGGACCCTCTACTGTTGCTGGCCCTGCTTGAGCCAGGGGTTTGGACCAAATGTCCAACCAGATGTCTCCAGAGGTCCCTTCTAACCTCAACCATCCTGTGATTGTGTGGTTATCAAACACCAATTGGGAATTCCCTGCCTAAGGCTGTAGCAGAGTCTAATGGAGATGTGTGAAGGAGCTGGGGATGTACCCCTTTCTCTAGCGTAGGTTTGAGATCTTGATTTTATTTTAGCATGCATGTATGTTTTCTCTCTTACAGGCCAGACATCATGTCAGCGATCTCGAACCAATGCCTTAATTTCCAGCTGGAGACAGAGCGGTTCAAAGCTGGATGCCTCTTCAGCTGATCTATTCGTCCCCTACTGCCTTGAGGTGATTTAACAGGAATGAGGGAGGAAGAAACAAAACCTCCGTGGTTTTGCTTACACCATGCCAAAGGCCTGTATAGTTTCAGTCTATGCTCTTAAGCATCCCTTGTGCATTCCTATTAACCTGAAAGAAAATGGTAAGACAAAGCTAACAGCGGGCGTTGCCCTGCAAAAGGCAGAATTTAAATAGTTTTGAGAATAGGAAGCCCTGTTGTCCCTGCCTACGCTTCCCTCCTACAGGGTAGCTCTGCCTAGTCGTTTTGCAGGGCTGTGCTTAAAAGGCACAACTTAACTGACTGACATTTGGGGGGCTCTTTCTTCCTGAGCTGTGAGAGAATGTCAGGATGAGAGGGATTTGGATGCAAGTATCCCAAAATAGCGTCTGTGATGCTCTCAAAACATGGCAGTGAGCAGGATAGAGCCCTGAGACAGGCCTTTGTGTTCCTTTTCAACGTATTGTATTAATGGACAAATGTAAATATAATCAAATATTTTAACCAACCTTTGGGGTATGGATTGTGTCATGTCTGTATTGGTATACATTGCTCTGCAATGACATGCAATTAATTCTTTGTAGACAGGAGAATACGCTGTGCTACAGAGATCCGACTCAGATATTTGGTGTGTAGATCCTGTGTCAGGAGAAATACTTCAGCGTGGCAGCAAAGATTTGGATGGCAATCCTGAGTGTGAGTAATGCTTTACCCACGACCTGTGACGCTGGTGGCAATGACTCATGCTTTGCGGCATATGTACTTTCCTTTTCAGAATGATGCCCGTGAAACACGGGAGCCTTACAGTTTAATTCCTCAGTGATGTGGTACATACAAGCACATCAACATTGAAAGGGTATCTGAAAATAGTTACCCTTTTACTTTCATAACACCAGGAATAAACTGGTCTAGACAAACTGATGAACAGGCTTCTATGCATTTTTTTACCTTCCGTTTCTTACCACCGTAGAAAATTTTTGGGGGTCATGGATGAGTTTTCTAAGGCAGTCAGTCAGGAACTGAGCCGTGTGCGGTCAGTGAGTCCATTTTACATGGTCCACAACTGCTCCATGGAATGGAATTAGATCTATAATACCTTTTTATTGTCTTCAAATAAAGACAGAGAACTGTTGAAGTCTCATAGGAGATGGTTGATCCAAAAAGTTGAAGAATCTTTGCTTGTAGGAATTGAAATGCCCTATTGGAGCCCGTGCACTGGCTCTGCTCTTCTGAGCAGTACAGGCAGCCCAAGAGCCTGCAGTTCTGCTGTGCTTGTTTCTTCAGTTCTTTAGCTGGTGATTTTCTGCTTGCCATCTCCCATGGAAAATTTGGGAGAATAATCTGCTGGCTTCAGGCAAACCTTCTCGTGGAACATCTGTAACAGAGTAGATAATTAGGAGAGGATAGTGAGTTAGATAGTACTTTCATGTGACCCAGCAAGACTGCTTGCTTTTTCTTACATATGTGCTAATGATAGAAATCCATGAAGACGTGCAAGAGAACTGATGAGGGATAAGTAACTGCATGTTCACTGAAGAATTGTATAAAACTGGGACATTTTGACTATTTTAAAATGTAAATGATCATATTATTACATTTTAAAATGATCTTGATCAAAAATTCTTACAGAAAAGATTAATTTGATTAAAAAAATTAAATATCAGCATCTAAATGATACATTATCGAAATTATGGTAAAAAAAAAGATGTAAGTGCAAAATAAATATCAATATTATTTTCAATTATTTTATTGATGCAAGACCATATAACTTGCACTTAAATCTTTAGAAAAAATGTGGTTTTTCTAGTGGAAGTAAAATTCCCTGTTTCAATAATGATTCAAATTATTTATGGTTTCATGATCCCTCATCTTTCTTCCTTCTACTAAAACAGGCTGAAAGCACTGCTGTTAAAGTCTTTAGGACAGTTTGTTGTCTTCTGTTCTGTATCTTGCAATGAATTTCTCTTTAAAGGTCCTAGCTTCTGCAATATGCTGAAGTCTAAAACTGGTTTACGAGAAGCTGGGAAAGGCTACATCCCACAATGTGAAGGGGACAACGGGACTTTCTCACCCGTGCAGTGCAGCCAGGATCAAGAGAGCTGCTGGTGTGTCTTTGACAGTGGAGAAGAGGTGCCAGGGACACGAGTAAGCGGAGGAAGACCTGCATGTGCAAGTGAGTTCCTCCTTGAGGCGTATTGCTTCTGAGCAAATCCAGGTCTTGAACTTGACCCCGATCCTGACTTTTTCCAGTATTTAGTTGTATTTAATCTTCTTTATTCAGACCTTTATAGAGACTTTTGCTCAAGCAGTATGCTTATCTTTGTGTTATAGCTGATTTCAGACCTACCTGGGCATGATGTCCAGTTTTCTTCAAGTGCTTTGTCAGAGAGAAAGGAGAAGGGAATGGATCTTTGACTTCCTTATTCATAAAATTGATTCAATCAGAGCAGTTGAGCTATAAAACTTAGCTAAAAAGTCAATCTGAACATCTTGGTGCAAACTTGAACCTGTTCTAGTCTGAGCTGGCTTTGCGATTAAAGCCATTCAACCGACTAAAACAAAATTTGAAAAATGTATGCTTCTGCCATTCCTACTCTTGGCTTGTGACAAGAGTTGTGAAAAGGATGTGCCAAAACACTACATATTCACAGAGTATTTCCTGCATGACCAGACCTGCAAAGCACTGGAGTTCACTCATGGTTTCCAGTGAGATGTCCAAACGGGAGACATTTCGCTAAATTTGATTTGCAATGGCCTTTCTACATGTTCCCATCACTGAAGCAAAACAAATTAAACTTTCTACAAGGCTGTGCTCCGAAGTATAATGATTAGTGGAAACTAGAGATGTAAAAAGAAAACCTTCAACTAGTTCCTGCAGGACACTACTGTTTCCATAGTTCTTTTGTTGTTTTTTTTTTTTTTAAATGACAGCTGTTGGTAGATTTAGGAAAATGAGACCATATGATAAGAAATTGCTTCAGTTTCCTTCTGTGATTCTGGTGTATAAAGAGCAACACATGCTCACCAACCAAATACCTGACTGGGTCAGCCCAACTGGCTGTAAGGCATTTTAATCAATTAGATAGCTCCTCAGCCTACTTGGAAACCACCGCCAACATAATTTTCTTCGAACTCTCTTGTACCATTAGAGAGCTATGCGGACGGGATTTTACGAGAAGCCACAAGGAGACCCCAGGGTTGTGTCTGCCTCGTGCATTGTGGTGGTGTGTGGAGATGCCCAACCGAGCTCTGAAGAGACGAGCTCCAGAGCTCGGGTGGCATGGCCACGTAAGCGTAGCAGTCCAATACAGGTTTCTAGCTCTTCAGAGAAGCAGAGCTGATCAGTCTAACGAGTACAGTGCTGCTGCTGTCCTGCTTTCAGGTTATGGGCTAGTATCTCTGTGGGACACGGGACTGTGTGATATTTATTTTGTTTAGACCAGCTGGAGGAACTCAGCGCGACACCTGGCACTCAGCAGTTGGGATTGACGTTCCCATAGACTCTGAAGGTGAACAGAAAGAAGTGGAAGCATTTCTAGCAGGCCAGAGAAAAGTCAGAACTAGTTGTAAACGTTAAGTCCTTGATACCTCCTCTCCATGAAAGCTCATTTTCTAGATTTCCCCCTAAATTCCAAGGGAATTTAGGAATATGTTCTAAGGAGGGTGTAGGTGTACCCTGAAATATGCCTTTAAGGTGATTTTACATTTTGCTTGCACTTCTGATGTTTCTTTTCTGATGCTGTACTTTTCCTAGCGGAAATAGTGACTGAATGATTAATGACCTTTCTTTTTTAAAAGACTGAGCTGAGAGAGAGAACTGCTTTGAAAATATAGTGGAAACCTGGCTTTACTGAAAGCTATTTGTTATTTTCTGCATAGAAATACCATTGAAATAATCTTTAATGATTTTCCTGGATTTTGAAATAGCAGTGGAACTTTTTCATGCTAAATGACTTAGTTATTGTGTAAGAATAAAGAAGCAAAAGAGATTTTTTTTTTTTCCCCTCAGTCTATCAGCCTTATACCTCTAGTCCTGGGAAGTACTGATAATTATTCAGGAAAAAGGGAAAGGAGTGCTATCTCACTGTCTTGGAGATCTTGTCTATCAGCAAAAGAAGCTGTTGTGGTGGGAAAATATGATAAACTTCTCCTCCAACGTCAGAACAGACAGCTGTAAACAGCAAGTAATAACTTCACAGTGCCCAGTGCATGCAATGAGTTTTTCATTAGCTTAATCATTTCCATCAGAGGTAGAATCCAACTTTTTCTAGTTGACATGCACCGGAGAGATGATGCCAAGTATCCTAGCAGTCCTCACATGCCTCTCCCATCCTCATGCCCCCTTTCCACAGCTCTGAGTAGAGATAGAGAAGAGAAAGCCTTCCAGAGAAGGTCCTGGAGACAGTAATTTCCTTATGGAAACGTTTAGAAACACTTATGAAAGAAGTGTCAATATTCAGCTGGATTCTGATTCACTCCTACAGGACCAAGAAATTGGGGCAGAAATATAAGAATGACAAAATGGTGCAGGCCTGATAACGATAGTAAATGGGATGACATCTGTAGAGGGATAAATGAGCAAATTACTGATTGTGAGCTGAAGCCTGTGAACCGCACCAGGAAACCATCCATCACTTGTGTTTCGGGGGCTGGTTATCTCCCTAGTTCACATACCAACTCTCACTGGAACAGACAGTAAAAGAGTGTAGCAGCATACAGCTGAGACTGGATTTGACTTGCTGGATATAGAATTGTGTCAGAGCGATAAAGAGACCACAGGCTGATTTTTATGTACTTTGTATAAAGAGATATTAATGTAATTTACACACAATGGTGGATGCAGTTTACATTGGTCAGGATAAGTATTACTATCTCTTCTACAGTGATATCTTTTGGCCTAAAATCTTGGGAGGTTTATTAACAGTTAGTTAAGCAAGGATGCCAGGTTTCTACCTTTACTGAAAAAAAGACTGGATACAGAGTCAATGAGTGAAGAGAAGGAATGTAGTGGCCCCATTTTACAGAGTTATTGCAGAAAAGATGCTATAAAGGAAACTTGGAAAAAAAATGCATTTGGCACTTCAGAGAGACAGATAGGAAAGCCTTTTATTTTGGCATTGAAATGCTCAGGGTTGGAAAACAAAGATGTACTGTGCACACTGGATCCCAGATTCATCCTGCAATGTTTTAAGCTTTAACTGAAGTGGCTGCTAAGTTAAGGAATTAAACTTCATATCGCTATCAGAAGGGGATACAGAGGCTGCTCAGACCTGAACCATCAGCAATGTGTGCCTTCCTCCAGTGACTAGGGAGTTTGGGACTGATCTGAGCATTGCTGTTTGGAAAATGATCTATCTATCTATATATATATACACACACACACATACATACGCTAAGCAAGTGAACTGTACAATACGAGAACATCTTTTTCTTTATTTCTAATTGAAAAAGTTGTTTTTTCTTCCTGTTTTGTAGCTCTAGAACTCAGAATTGTTTAATTATTGCTAGATATATTCAGTAATTAGGTTGGGATTTGGCTAACACTGAGTGAAGCATTTGGTTTGCACTGATTAGTAGAAATTAATTATCATTGTAGTTAGCCTCCTATAACAGTTTGTTACAGTGGGCTAGCAGGGTTGAAATGACTGTGTTGATGCAGTGTGAGTTGATAGGGTAGACTTTGTGCTCCAACTCCAAAGCTGTGTACTGCTGTTAAGGACCTGCTGGGTCACCAGAAACATCCTGGTGCTGTTGAAGACACCGTAGTCATGAGCTCCTGATCTTAAAGTTTTCAAATTCCACTCTAAAGGGAATGGAGACCTTTTTCTGTGGCTCTGCCTATTTCCACTGGATATCTTTTGTAAAGGTTTGTTCTGCTGATGGTTAGAAACCTCCTTCTCATTTCCTGCTTAAATTTATTCAGGGCTGTTTTAAACTTATCTGTTCTTAGAAACCATGCATGTAACTTTCTGGACCCAATGCATTACCCATCGAAGTCAACATGTGTCTTTTCATCAGCTTTAGTAAACTGAACCATGCTGACATCAAACCAGATCCAAGTCGAGATGAGTGGGAAATGCACAGCGTGCTGTCTAGGTTTTCTCTGTCGATGCAAGGGTTTTGCGGACTTTTTACTGGAAGTGCTTCATAGTATGCCACTAATATATCCCCTTTCTCATGTGCCTAAAGGTCCGCAGTGTGCTCTGCCGTTCGGTGCCTCATCTGTTCTCAACGGAGCTGTATTTTGTGAAAACAGTTCTGGGCAAGCTTCAAGCATTCAGCAGTGCTGGCTGGTGTGTCGCCAGGGCTTCCGCAGTGCCTCTTCCAGCACGGCGTTCCAGTGCGACGTGCGACAGCGGCGATGGGTCTCGGCTGTCCCACTCCACCGGGCCTGCCAGAGTATGTCTGAACTGCTGCGGGTTGGGAAGGGTGCGGAGTAGTGTAAATAGATGTACAAAACCTGCTTTCATCATGACGCTACTGTGTGAATGACACTAATAGGACACAACAGTTATATGGGAGCTGCTAAATTAAGGTGCAGTAGATTCGTCCTGTCTTCTGCCATCTTCATCTCTGTCTCTTGGCTGGCTCCTACGCCAGAAACAGTCCCACTTTTCTGTAATGATATAGCTATAAATAGTTATTCAATCTACATGCAGATTTTTCTTTGTTAGTTAAAAGATGCTGGCACCACGAAGTGATTCTGATGGAACCACTTAGTCCTGGAAGAACAGATGAGCACCAGATGTTTGAATTTGGCAGAACTTGACTGTTTATTTGCATAATCAAGTCACTGTTACTTCTGCATCTTTTTGCAGCAGTCTGTTCTTTAGGATTATTGTTGTCTTTGTTGGCTGATTTGTGGTGTTTTTCAAACCATTTTTCTTTCAAGAAAAAAAATGGCACTTTAACTCTTGGAAGAATCGGTTGTCTATTCAGAGCTCATGTAATTGGATATTAATGTTGGACTTTTCAATTATTTCAAGTAGAGATACACTCTGATCAAAATGGCAATTTGCAGCAGTGCTGAACTTTGAGAAATGCAGATCTTGATGCCAAGTTTGCAGCTACTCTTCATCTCCAGAATGGGTTAAGCCCATTCTGGAAACCCCTGTATTGACACGTTTCCAGTTGTAACCCAGGTCTTCTATTCCAAATGTAAATGTTTTTAAACTTTAAATTTCAGACTGAGGCTTTTGTCTGTCTGTAATCATGTTTGCTAGGTTATTGTAGCATGTTATCAAGTAACTTTCATGTTTGCCTCATGGCAGTTGAATAACTGTAAGGACGG
The DNA here is from genome assembly GCA_024606505.1 of Aquila spilogaster. Taxonomy (NCBI): domain Eukaryota; kingdom Metazoa; phylum Chordata; class Aves; order Accipitriformes; family Accipitridae; genus Aquila; species Aquila spilogaster. The sequence goes on along the minus strand of JANHGO010000063.1, from coordinate 11,901,069 downwards.
GGGGGGGGCGGTGTGTGGCAATCTGATACAAGCTGCTGTTTAATGCAAGCTAAGGACCTCCCCCAGTAATTTGTGTTTGAAGTAGAGCATGGTTTAAGGAGCAAGAAAAAATTCCCAACACATCAGAAGGTGATTGAATAAACTTCACAATAGTGGAGAATTCACCACAACACTTAGTAATTTGTTCCAATGGATAATTACCCACACTCTTCAAAATCTTATTGCCTGTTTTTTATGTGTACACTTAGAGGTTGTGGTTAAGGCAGCTCTTAAGTACTCTCTGATAAACTAAACAGAGAGAGGTCTTTGTGCCTTGCAGGAAGAAACAGGCTTTTGTGTCCTCTGCTCCCTCCCACCATTTTCCTTGGAAGCTCTCCAGGCTTTCCCATGCTCGTTTTGGGGCGAGGGACAGGGAATCCAGCAGTGACGCTTGTATGTGTTGCAGCGAGGGTCTGTAGAGGAGGTGAATGAGGGAGAGGAAAGAGGGAGTGCTTGGCCAGGCTGGTGGGATAAGAGCCGGCTCCATTTGGAGGTGGCATGACAGCATGACCGCTGTGCTGATTCTGAGACAACAAACCCTCCGTGAAGCCTGGGATCAGCATAACTCCAGTGGAGACAAGAAATTTGCACCTTTTTTTTTCTGGCTAAAAACTGGCTAAATAGATTTTCATTTTGTGACTGATGAGCTCACTGATTTCTCATCGATTTGTGTGATTTGTGTCACTTTGGTTTGCTATCAAAAAATCGAAAGGCCCTTGTAGGTGTCCATATCAACGCCATTATTATGCAATCCAATTTATTCTCTCCTAAAATTTGATTCCCAGTTAATTTGACAAGCTAGGTTTCTGAAATCCCATTTGAATTAGTATTAATTGCTTTAACCATTTAATTCCTTTTTTAATAGAAGTATTTTCATGATTGTGTCTAAGAGAAATGGAGGTTGACAGGTCAATAATTCTTGTCTTCCTGTTTATTTTCTAAGTATTGGCATAACATCAGCTTTCATCTACTTCTCTGGAAATTCCTATCTGCTAAGGCTTATAAAAAGTCATCATTAATGATCCAGATTGTTCCTTATCCTTCTGTGAGTTAATGCTTCAGTGTAAAATATCTCTTTGTTATTATATAACTATATCACCTGGCTTTTTCCCTAATGCACAACATATATATTTATCAAGCGTGTCTCTTGCTGCTTATTATTTACTACCAACAACTCTATTGCTTTCAGCTAGAAATGGGGAGATGCTATTGATGCAAGATCAAAATGCCAAATCAATGTTGCCTTTTCTCAAAGTAACTTTGAAAGTCAGTTTCTACATTAGCAAGGCTACTAAATGCCCTTTCTTCTTAATTTTTAGAGCTTCAATTATTTCAGACAGTCCAAGCTCAAACGCACTTTCAACTACTACTGCCTCCTGAGAAGACTTGTAGTTCTGACTACTCTGGATTACTCCAGGCATTCCAGATATTTATTTTAGATGAGTTGAAGGCTCGTGGTTTATGTCACCTCCAGGTAATTTCAATTCCTTATTCTCTGTTGTTGGTGGTTTTTTTTTGTTTGTTTGTTGGTTGTGTTTTTCTATATTTAAAAAAAAAAAAAAAAAAAAAGGTAAGACACAAAGTAGGACTTTGCCTGTTTGAGAGAGGTGGAAGAGCAGAACATGCCATGAAATCTGTCAGGACTGGCAGCACTCTTATATGGATGACTGGGAAAATCGGATGTTTAGTCTCACTCAACCCACATCAGCTTAATTGTAGCCATAGAAGTTATATCACATCAGTCCAATATTTATTAAAAATATGTTTTTATGGAAGAGAACATATTGACTATTCCTACAGTGAGTAAATGACCCGCTAAAATTACTTTTCCTCCTTCTGTTTTTACAGGCCCTTTTGAAGATGTTGCTTTTTAGCATAGCACAGTGCAAATGCATAGGGAAAGGCAAGAATTGGAAGGTTCTCAGGTTGACTAACTGTGGTTTCATTTAATTTTGAACTCAAGGTAAATGCATTTGGAAGTACTGGCTCCGTTTCTGTCTGTGATGATTCCACTGTCTACGTCGAATGCCTGGGCATGGACCGCCTGGGGGTGAACGTCACGTGGAGAACTCAGCTGGAAAACATCCCGGCAGCTTCTCTCCCTGACTTACATGATATTGGTAAGTTTTTTTTCCTCTGATATTTCTGTGAATTAAACCTCCTTTGCTTTTAATTGTTTTGCTTCCCTGTGTCTGCTCTTAGGAGACACTAACATGGTATTACAAATGCTCACTGAAATTGTCTTTATAACACTGGAGTTGTGTTTTTGAGCTTTATGGTGTTGATGTATTTCTCTTTTCAGGCTGTGACTGCACAGTGGAAAGGAGTTATAATTGAATGTTTCTTTCAGATAGAACTGCCTCTCCCAGCTTCCTTAACTGAGATTGAAAATTACTTTATCGGGCATGAGCTGAACTGTCCCAGATGTTAATTTCCATTGGGTGGGTCCTCAGTGGTGGAAAAGATTGTGTTCCTTTTTGGGTTGGACTCAGAGAAACACAATTCACGCATTGCCAAAAATATAACTTATTTCTTCCAAGTTGTTGTTTGGGGCTTTTTTTTTCCCCCTTTAGAATCACAGAATGTTTTGGGTTGGAAGGGACGTTAAAGATCACCTAGTTCCAACCCCCCTGCCACGGGCAGGGACACCTTCCACTAGACCAGGTTGCTCAAAGCCCCATCCAGCCTGGCCTTGAACACTGCCAGGGATGGGGCATCCACAGCCTCTCTGGGAAACCTGTTCCAGTGTCTCACCACCCTCACAGTGAAGAACTTCTTCCTTACGTCTAGTCTAAATCCACCTTCTTTCAGCTTAAAGCCATTACCCCTTGTCCTATCAGTACATGCCCTTGTAAAAAGTCCCTCTCCAGCTTTCCTGTAGACCCCCTTTAGGTACTGGAAGGCTGCTAGAAGGTCTTCCTGGTGCCTTCTCTTCTGCAGGCTGAACAACCCCAACTCTCTCAGCCTGTCTTCACAGGAGAGGTGCTCCAGCCCTCTGATCATCATCGTGGCCCTCCTCTGGACCCACTCGAGCAGGTCCATGTCCTTCTTATGTTGGGGCCCCCAGAGCTGAACGCAGTCCTCCAGGTACTCACGAGAGCAGAGCAGAGGGGGAGAATCACCTCCCTCGACCTGCTGGTCACTCTTCTTTTGATGCAGCCCAGGATACAGTTGGCTTTCTGGGCTGAAAACGCACATTGCTGGGTCATGTTCAGTTTTTCATCCACTAATACCCCCAAGTCCTTCTCTGCAGGGCTGCTCTCAATCCACTCATTTCCCAGCCTGTATTTGTGCATGTGCTTTCTTTCTTTTTCCCCTTTTTCTATTTATTACATTACCTTTGACACTAAAGAATGACCCTTACCTAAGACATCCTAGAGCAATTATGCAGAGACCACTGACTGGCAGATTTTTTCTGTAGTTTCCAAGTGAGGTAGGGGTGGTGTAAGGAATTTCTTTCAAAGCAGTCAGTGTTTCCCTTTAAAATAAAAGAGGTAGAAGACATATCCCAAGTTCAAATGCCCTCTGTGCCACCTTTTCTCCAGTTTCCTTGCTTTGCAGTGGTGTTCCCAGGACTAAACATAAATAACTCTGCCTGCACGTGTCCTTCCCTCTATCTTTGAGACTTGGAGACGTGTGGCCTACAGCAGTTTTTGCCTGATCAGAATCAAATTCAAAAGCCTTCAGGACACAGAGAGTGGCTGCAGTGGTCGTGTGGTTCCTGGCTTTACAGTCTGTTTATGTTTACATCCATTCAGTTGCTCGAGATTATAAGGTAAACATGAATATTCAAGCAGTTTTCAGAAGATGGATCAAAGAATAAGTGTGTTTGGTTTTACATTAAACTCTACTTTTAAGAGTGTTCCACTTCAAGGGCATTACATTTTTTATCTTCTCCACATTATAATTTCCCTGTAGTACTAAACTGCTTTTCAGGGAATGACTGTATGGTTTCATAAGAGGCAGAGCAGAACCTGCTCTCTGTATACACTTGGCACCATCAACTTCCATTACCTTCTAAGGCAGCTTTGGGTCTTTCTGTCTGAAGTGTTTTCTGGTGTATTTACATAGGGTGAGCAAATTGGCTCTCTGATTTTCAAATCTACATTACTAAACCAGCTTTGTTCTTTTCCTAGCTTCTTTATGGGTAAATGAGAGGCCTTGCTATTTTTTTTTCTCCTGTGAAGTAGCTGAGAAAAAAATTACTAAACAGAAGCACAGCATGCATATGTTCCCAATGGAGAGTTTCAAATCTAAATCACTTGTGAATGCTTCATTACTTTTTTTCCTTGCAGATTTTTTTCATGTACTAAATTCCAAGGCTGTGCAAATCCCTTCCTGAAGGATCTTATACCATTTGGCTTTGTAGGTTAGACCTCAGCTCTAAAATATTGAGGATCACTTGCAGCAACTTTTCTCTTTTCTGTTCAACGGGCAAAAATACTGTGGATTACAAAAATGAGCTTTTGGTGGATGAACATATAGTAAACAGTCCCCATCAGTGAGATTGGAGGAAATCAATCCCTGCCCTACACAATTGATATTTTAAGCTGTGTCTTTGTGCTCTGTATTTTCCTTAAAGAAAATTTTAAAAAAGAACAAATTTACTTTTTTTTCTTTCTCTTTTCTCTCACTTTTTCATTTGACCAATATATACTCTAGGTAACCTTTCCTGTTGAAATTAGTGCTTCATTCAACAGAAGCAAACCTTAAATCAGATTTTTTTCCCACTGCACAACACAAGATGCAACGATTTGCAGGATATTTCTGTATGTGAAAAGATGTATTGTCCCCTGAGAAGTCTAAGTCCCTAAAGGTATACCAGGCCCAGGACAAATGCTTAGTAAGAACTTCCAGTAAATCTAACAACATATGAGACACGTGGTAGCTTGAATTGCCAAAATTGTTCAGCAAAGCAGGAGCAAAACCAGGGAAGCACTGTTTTATCTGCCATGCTTTAGAACATGCTGAAGGTCCCAGAAAGCTCATCTTGGACCAGAAGCTAGGTCTTATGTCCGCAGGGAAGTGTGTTCCCAAGCTGGCCAGCTGTGCTGGAAGGGCTGAACCAAGGCAGCTCGTGGAAGATGTTAGCAGCAAGTCTGTGGCTGGCAGGTCTGTCAATCACTGAATTGTTCTCTATTGAGACATTCCAGGATGTACCTGTCTACTTGCCATGCATGAACATGTATACTACAGTTCAACACTCGTTTATATACTCTGAATGTAAAGGATATTGTATATGCATAGATACAGAGTTTGGTCATAGGAGAGTCACAATTAGTGATAGTGTTAAGAACTTTTTAACCCAGGGCAACATTTTAGACTAAAGGACGTTCAGCAGACTTAAGTGGGTTCTTACTGGTTTGATTATTGGCTTCTTTTCTACATGTGAATTCCCTTCGGCTGTCATTTCAAGGTGATTTTTAATTCTGCCTCAGCTAGTCACTAGACAATTAGGAAGGATATTTGTTTGAATAAAAGGCTAATCTGCTTATTCCTGCTTTCAGTTATGAGACAATTTCTGGCAAAACATTTGCAAAGTGTTGTTGGTTATGTGGTGATCTCCGATTACTTCTTCGCGAGCTAAGTATCATTTTGGCCTGGGGTTGAACAAAACCAAGTGCTATTTTGTTGATTATAGTATGTGTCAGTGCAGCAGAAGGATAGGTTGCTCAAAGCTGGAGGAAACAGAGCATTGACAATACAAGGACACACCTGCCAGCTTTAATGAGAGGTCTGTTCGCTTTAGCCCATAAGTGTAAAAACCTCATGTCTCTCTTCTGCAAGGGGGGAAACAACGTCTACGTGACAGCAGTTGGCTACGGTCCAACATTCAGGAAGAGAGGACACCTACACCTTCAGTATTAAAGGTCTAGGATGATTTTTCAGAAAAGCATTGTATGTCTGCAGTCCATTCAGCACAGGCAGGAGGGCAGTGCTGTGTCACTGGAGCCTCGTACCAGGCTGTGAAATTCTCTCCTCGCACAACTGAAAAGCCACCCGTGGGCTACAGTGCAAAGTCAGAAAACTCGCCATATGAGAAGGCAGCAATACCCTCAGCTATTTGCCTTGGACACATCAGTCACTAAATAATAATCTTTGTACAGCATGTGAGCTGTAACATTCCTCATGTTCTCTTTATGTATGTATCATCCTCCCTGTGAAAATTCAACATCCAAGGTCATAAGTGTAGTCACAAAACTCAAAGTACATAGGGTGCAGGACTTCCCCATCTGCTGGGTTACTGGGCTGCCCATTACCTGTATCTACAGGAGGCCCTTGTCTTGCAAATTTGGACCAGTAAACCACATCAACATTTCATTCAATGTCATACACCCTGCAGGGACAAACAGAACATGATGGCAAACAAAATCCGCTGGGAACACTGTCCTTGTAGTGCTTCTGGTCCAGCCAAACTGGGTAATTTGCTCTTGCTCTAGCGCTGAAAATTGACCTTGCACAAGTCATCAAAAGGGAAGCTGTCTGGGCAACTAAGAATACAGAGAGTAGGAAAGGTACTCACTGTTTTCCAGCTTTAAACAACAGCTTCAGCAAACATGAAGAGCATGCCTGTGACATACGTGGATATGTTGAATATCAGTAGTGTGATGGAAGGTGATTATTATATTGTTACAGATTCTGGCCTTCAAAAACAAACCAACAAAATGCTGAAAAAGCAGCAAATGATACCCATTGAAAAAACCAGGAATAAAATAAATCTGAATGTCAGATAATCCTGGTTTTCATCAGCTGAATTTTTGTAACTCAGAAATCAAATTTTGTTCTCCAATGCTTTAGTTTTTTAATATGCTGGGTTTTGTTGGGTTTTTTTTGCTGTTTCCTTAGCACCTTCTACATATATTGAGATTAGGCCTTTAATCTGATAGACGCTGTACAGATTAATTCTTGTCTGCTGTTTGCTAACATGCTTGTATTTCTGTATCTGCCTATGTTTTTAACTTAAAGTTCATCAGTTTCTGTGCAGTTATCCATTCCCATATTGGAAATCTCTTTCATGCTATTTTGCTGTATTTTTCCCCCTTTAGAAAATGCAATTGTGGGAGAAAATCTCATTGGAGCATTTATAAGAGAGATTAAAGATGGTGCTTTTCTGCTGCATTTGGACTCCAAGCTATTCCTAGCAGACTCTTTCATTGATTTTCCCCGGGATGAAGAGTTTGATCTGTCTCCAAGTGTGCAACTAGGATGTAGAAGCGGGTTTCGAAGAACTTCATCTTCTGGGAAAGCAGTCCCAAATTCACAAGGATGTGGTATGTCTCAGTTTAGCTTTCCCTTCTTTGATGTTGTTAGGAATCAGTATAAAGCTACAGTTAGAAAATCATCAGTGAACTTGTGTTCATGGTTAATATGTGAAAGGCGTGAAGCACCAACATGAATGATAAATCTGAGGAGAGATGGGAATTAGTGCTTTGCTTACTGTTCAGTCCTTGCATTGAACCAATGATTTAATGATTTGGAAATAGGCATCATGGCACTGACATTGTCTAGAAGGTTTTGCAAACATTTTTGGGGATTTGTTAGATCTGTCTGGTATTAGGTGGTCTTTCTGTAATGTACGTGATCATTAATAAGAAGATTTCACAAAGATAATGTAGCCAGTGCTTCAGGTGATAACACATTACCCAGAATAGAAACCTAGATGCAGAAATGGCAAAAATCCTGAGATTGTGATTTCCTGGGCCAAGTCCAGCCAGCTCAGATGGAAGCTTTCTCGGTGTCGGCCAACGCCCAGACCTGATTGCACTTCTGCCCTCTTTTCATCTTCTTTCCTTTCATTTAGTCTGCTTCCCTGGAACAGGCTGCCTTTCTGCCAACGTCCTGCTTAGGGCTGCCAAACCTACCTTTCTGACGCATCCCCGTGGCCGTGCCTAGCAGTCCGGTGTACCAGGTCGTGCTGCCAAAGAGCCTTTGCCTTAACAGCCCCGCTCTTGTTTCTATCAACATCAACCCTCCTACAGTGCAACCCTGATCGTTCTTGTTGGCCCAGTTAGCCTCAGTGAGTCTGTGTGTTACTTCGGTCAGTTTGGGATGTATTCACTATGCCTAGCTTTTTTTTGGGGAAGAGAGTGGGAATGTACCACTTCTAGGTATAAGATCAACAATAGCAAGTATTGGGTACCTTTTCCAATATGGGGAATATTTTCAGATGGGAAAACTTCAACACTATGCAGCTTAAGTTAGAGACCCTAGGAGCAAATCAAAATACATGAACAACTTAGCTCCCTGCTTGGTTGGTATGGTGGTTCTCTTTAAGTTAGGAGAGCTTCCTAATGCCTGGGCAAGGGCTTCAAAGTGATGAATCAGTTCTGAACTGCTGCACTTTCCAGCTTGGACCTTTAAGGGTAAATTGACTGCAGTTACAGTTCATCTCCATAGTCTGAAACACTTCAGATTTTGGTTATTTAAATACACCATGCAGAAAAAAGATTAATTCCTATTGAGAATCCAGAGTCTGTAACAACTTGCAGTTACTTAACAAGATGTACTGTTGTACTGATTAACGGTATCATTATTTATAAAGTAGAGTCCATCACTTAGAGCAGAAGAACTTACAAAGAATTGTATCCTTCTGCCAAATATTTCCTGCCAGGGATAAAGGCCTCTAGGAAGCAGTGAATTAATTTACCTTGTGAGTTAGTTCATACATATTTGAACCAGCTAGCTGTAGAAAAAGTCACTCAGTAAAACAGACTTATCGTAGAGATGTGGAAAGGAGACAGTTTACGCTCCAGCTTTTGGCAGAGATTTCGTATTCTAAGATGTCATGGTATACATGCTGCTGGACACTGGTTTGTGTGGGAGGACTGCATATTTTATTCTAAACAGGGGATTTAGGAATTCTGTTTCTGGTTCCTCTAAGATACATGCATATATATATATTTAGTTTTATTTTGCTTTACGGATATATTCTGGTAATTTTTCCTGTCTGGGTCTGTTTCTTTACTAATAATAGGGACTAGTAGTGAGAGTTATCACCCGTGTGGTATCTATTGTGTGAGGGTGACAGGGTTTCTTTCTTTATTCTCTTCCCTTTCCTGTTCCACCTTGTTGTTGCAATACAAATTGTCTTCTTGGATCCTGATCTTACTTATTTGTTTGTTTTTATTTCACTGTAAATGACATTTCCCCTTGTTTCAGGAAGCACGGACAGCTCTTAGTAGCGGCAGCTTTCTGGTGTTCTCAGTAAACTTAATATTTTCATTTAGGAACATGCAGCTTGCGTGAACCTGCCTCTTCATCTCATGTATTTTCCTTACAGTCATCTGTTTCTTTCATGTTTTCCTGCCTGTAAAATGGGTAACATTTATCATGTGTTAGTTTTTCTTATGTGACATTTTTTTCTTTGTCTCAGTCTTACACTGAGTTACTTTACCTCACAGTTATTTATGAATATAATTTCTTAAGAGTCTGAGGTAACAGTTTTATTTTAGCTAAATTTTAAAGGGGCAAAGGACACTTTCATTGCTAGGTGTGAGTCAAAAAGAAGAGAGTTGGAAACTGTCCAGGAGGTAGCTTTATGAACTCAAACATTCTCCCCCCATTTATTTCAGGAGAAAACCTGAAGCCTCTTTGTGAGTTATCTTTGTTTTATTATACATTTTTATGCTGGTTCCTTTTATTATTTAGAATGCTTGGCAATTCTATCAGAGTTGCTTTGAGCAGAGCATAACCCAAATCAAATAAAGTCCCAGATTTATAGCTGAGCTGGCAGTTCAAGACTTCATTTCTAGTAACCTAGATCAAGAATCTGATATCCCAAAGTTTTCCAGTATCCCTGGAGGGAGGAAAGAGCAGTGCAAGCATTGGGTAATCATCAGTTCTGACAGTTTTTAAGCATGCTTAGTGTAGTGAGAGCTGGTCTTAAGAAAAAGGAGGCTACTGTGAGGAGTGGTATCTGCACAGTCGCTCCAGTGAGTTGTTCTTTAGCCTGGAATTTGCTACGCAGCGTGTTGTTCCCTTGGTACACAGAAGCTCAAGCCTAGGTAGAAGTGAGACCAGGTTCCAAATTTCATGTGCCGGAGCAAGGGATTAAATTTGGGCTTTTTTTTTTTTTTTTTCCCCTTCCTATTTCAGGGATACAAAGTCTGGACCCAGTGCTAACTCTTAGCTCTGAGATTTTGGCACAGAGCTGTTGTCTAGTTTCTTATATTCTTAAAATGTGTGAATGATAAAGCTTGGAAGAAGTACAATATGATGGTTTGTCTGACTTCTAGAATCAAACCTAACCTCTATGTGATTGTGTTGAATGTAACCTATAGCTGAAATGATACGTGCCTCCAAGAGTTATAGAGTCTAGAAAACATGCGTCTCTGCACCAACAGTTTTTGCTGTTCTTTGTGCCCTTTTGTTAAACTGTGTGAGACAAAAGGGAAATTTACTTGCTTAAAATGTGATAGGAGACACAGATGTTACTTTTACATCGTGACTACAACTACAAAAACAGGAGAATGCTTTGAAGAGCTTAATTTGTTCCTTTTTAAACTTTAATTGCTTAATTAGTCTCCCTCATGTTTGCATTTTGTCTTCAATTTAGGCATGGATTACTCATTTCATTTTAATTTCAACTGTTGTTCATTTGCAATGAGTATGATCCTTTTTGCATGTGTTGGAAAATGTCTTTAAAATGTACCAGACACTCTTGTGTATTAAATAATGTGCTTGAGAAAGGAGAATTCTGTCTGATGGAGGATTTTTTGGCTCCATAATTGATTTTAGATATGTGTTATACCTAGAGTAATTACCTTGATATGTACTTGGGAGGAAAATTTCAATCTCACAGTTGTCTCACCCTAGACCTTCCCATTGGACCAGTTAGAGCAGATGAAGGAAGATATGATCGTTTTTATATTAGTTGTCTTTTTATTCTATTAAAATTTAGGTGCTTCTATAAGTTAAATTAATTTACATTCCGGTGTGTTGGCCAGAACAGTAATTCATCATATGGGTTGTACTGGGGATGGCCAATTTTCCATTACTGTTTCTCTCTCATACAACCTTAAACTGCTGTCAAGACACAGGGAAAGAACAGAAATGAAGTTTTGCACCTTGTCAAAGTCCCAAAATATACATTTGATAGTGTTTTGAAGGAAATCTACATCTGGAAAGCAGCTGTGAAATAACAAGTAAAGGTATTGTCCTGCAAATGTGTCTGTGACTCTTCTGCTTTAATGTTCATTCGAATGATCTGGAGGGACAGACAGTACTTCATGACTTTGCAGAAGACAAAGAGTTTTATTTGTAATATGCAACAGGTCAGCTGGAAATACTACTCCTGATTGTTCTGAAAATGATATATATGCAGACTAAAAATATCTTTTTGTTTTGTGTTTGGGTTGTCATGTGCACAACTGGTGACTTTTAATCCAGCCATTGCTGTTTAGTTTGGAAGTGCTTACCAAAAATTTCATTACCAGGAATTCTGAATGAAAGTGTTACCATATGGTGGTTCTGTATGATGGTTTTGGATTTCTTACTCCTAGGAGCCTTCCTGTTTCTGTCTGTAGTGTGAGAAATTACTCTGTAGCTTGTGTTCCTTTGTTTTCTTTCACAACGTATCCACAAAGTGCATTATCTGATTAGAAATGGATTTGACGAATGGAAGTTAGGCCTGCACTTGGCATTTCCAAACAGCTTGATGTGCACTAATTCAAGAACATTTTTAGGGTGATCTGAGAAAAAAAAGACCATAGTCTGTATTCCAGTCATTGGTGAGTTTAATGAACATTTAAGGAGCGTTTACCTTTGTTATAGCACTTAGAAATACATATATTAAAAGCTTGAAGCCTATGGAAAGTCTACCAGCATAATATATATATATATATATATATACATATACCCACACATATGTGTGCAAATGCCTGAACTGGTTGGATTCCAAAAGAGTAATAAGGTGATTGTTCTCTTTGCAGTTATTTGTCCTCCAGGCAGTCATTTCCAGAACGATGAATGCATTCCCTGCCCTCTTGGCTACTATCAGCATCAGACAGGACGTTCCTCCTGTATCAAGTGTCCTGTGGGCAAAACTACCAACTCCTATGGGGCCATCAGTGCTGATCACTGTAAGTTGAACTCATTTTTTCCCTTATCCTTTGTGTTCTGGCTTCAAATAACTACTGGAATTTTTTTCTTCCATCTGTAAGTTTGAAAAAAAAAAAAAAAATCCTTCCTCTGGGTTTTTTTGGATGCATATGATCTGTTCTGCATACATTCAAAGACATTTTACAAGGACAGAACAAACTGTCTGGTGTTTTGACCAAAAATGCGTGAGAAACGAGTGGTCAGTCTCATCCAGGATGTTGTGGTTCCTTAAGACGTGTTCATTGTCCTCAGGAATGATATCTGGATGTTCAGTATCAGTGAGAAACATCTTATGTAGTTCATTTATTGTCACTTTCATGAACACTAAAGTAATCTTGTCTTTGTGCAGCTCTTTCCCCTGCAAATACAAACACTTCTCACAAAGCAGCTATCGATATGTTCACTAAAGGTGGTGTATTCAGTTTAAATTACCTATTTTGGAATGCAGTTCCGTAAAGAAAGTTACTTATTAAGTCCCAATTCAGTTGTGTCTGCAGAATTAGCTGATGCATAAAAATCAATGTGAGTAGTAAGAATGGGTTTCTTGGGAGTATCGGTGAGTACAGAGTCTGCTTTGTTCTGTTTCAACCTATTTATTCTCTTAGGTGTGATAAAAGAACAGGTTTATTGTAGTGCACCCTGACATCAATTAGCTTTTGCCTAAAGTTGTCATTCTTCATTTCCATATGTATTCCCTGTTTGGTATTGGACTCCTGTGCTTAAAAGTTTGCTCTTTAGGTTTTCTTTACTGCAAGTGCCTGCAGCTAAACCTGCTCCCTGCCTGTTTCCACCTTACCTGTGTGCTGAGTCTCAGTGCCAGCCCTTTCCAAAAGGCCATGTTCTACACATTTAGCTTGCTTCTTTCTTTCTTTCCCTGCTGTCTCCTTAAAAAGTCTGAAGAGTTTGCTGATTTAATTGATGTGATGGCTCTTGTGCTGTTGTTCATAACATTTCACAGATCCATTGCAGCAGGCACTGAACAAACCTGTATGAAAATACAGTTCCTTCTCTGTACTTCTTTGCTTTACAGTACTTAGCATAAACGGAGATTTGATCAATTGCAGAGAATCCTAAAAATGTTTGGAATATGAATTGCAGTAGCAACAAAGCAGGGAGTCTACCATGTTTCAGAGCATGAAACACTGCAAATTATAGATCGATTTTCAGTGAAGTTGCTGCTGTACTTGGAGCACTTTTGTCCTACAGCACTGAAACACTGTCCTACTGCATTGACAGCACCAGAGGCAGTGAGCACAAACTGAAATACAGGAGGTTCCTTCTGAACATCAGGAAACACTTTTTTACTGGGAGGGTGGCTGAGCACTGGCAGAGATTGCCCAGGGAGCTTGTGGAGTCTCCAATCCCTGGAGATATTCCAAAGCCATCTGGACATCGTCCTGGGCAACCAGCTCTAGATGGCCCTGCTTGAGCAGGGGGTTGGACCAGATGACCCCCAGAGGTTCCTTCCAACCTCAACCATTCTGTGAAACCCAGTGACAGCATTATCAAAGTACCTTTTTTCTTTTCTTGTTTGTTTGTTACAGGTATCTCATACTGTCAAAGCAATGAGCAGGGTCTGCAGTGTGATGAAGATGGCCAATATAGACCTTCCCAGCAAGACCCTGACACTAAGAAATCTTTCTGTGTTGATAGCTTTGGAGCAGCACTGGACTGGACTGAAACAGATGATCTCCTTACAGACTACCAGTGCCTAGGTAAGTGTCAGAAGAATATTTTGGATATGTTTTGACCCCACATAAGTGAAACCTCCTTATGAAAAGACTTATCACTTCACAGCTTGTGGGGATTCACCTTCCCATAGTTGTGGCCTCTGCCTTCAGCCACATTCCTCCTTAATTTTGCATTTCTTGACTATATTGGGGAAGCTATTTCTGGTAAGGGAAGAGAGAGAAGCAGGTTTCTTGCACTCTCAGATGGCTGACAGCCTTTGATGTATGCTGACCTCCTGCTGTCTGCTTGGAAACCCAGAAGAGTAACGAGAGGACTAATGGGAAAGAAGCAGAATGATTAATTTCTTCGTAAAATTATCACTCATCAGTGTGTTCATATGAAATAATAGGCTGTGTTTGGCAATGACCTCACAGCTGCAGCATAACATCACCCTCTGGGCTCCTGATGTATGGTATCTGACTTGGTGAACATATCCTTGCAAGCTGGGGGAACTTCTGCTTGAGCACAGTTATGAAATGCCAGTTCTCAACGATGAATAATTTGAAAAAAAAAAGTCATCCATCAAACACTCCCCAGACTGCCTGCAGTAAGGTCTAATTATGCTTCTCAGCCTCAAAGCTTTTGCCTTGCTCAAAAATAGCTTTCCAGAAGTTTTTATTACTCATCATATGATTGGTATCAAATTTAATGGAATATTCAGTTTAGAAACTTATGTCATGATGTGCTCTGAATTAGACAATGTCTTAGGACAAGTGTGATCAGTGGAAGAAGTGTGAAATGGGAGCCATTGGTTGTGAAGAGGTCGCAAGACTATCTTCGGTTAAAATAGCTATTTTTTTCCCTGAGCATACTCAGAGACTGATCGTAGTTATCAACACAAGGTGTTAGCCTCTGTTGCTCTCAGTCACAGGGTTGTTGGGATGTTTGTCTGGGCAGAGGACTCGTAGCAGCCTAATTCTCCTGTTACTTACTTACCTTGAGCCTTCTGGCATGAGCATTTCTGACTCTGTCCAGGATGGAGTAGTTGTAGATATCTGTGTTTATTTTTGTGCATCATGCTAGAAGATTTCATTACAAATAAATATTTATAAGTGTTGACAATTCAGGGTTTAAAAAAACAACAACAAACACCCAAGAAGTCTGGTTGTGGGTTTTTTTTGATAATTTACAGGCTAATTTAATTTCATTTTTTTCTTTTAAAGATCATGCTGCATTTCCAGAAAACATTATATAAAGCGAAACTGATTATCTCTATTTTTACTTTTTGCCCTACCCCTTCTATTTCCTGTAACTGAATTCAGCATGCAACAAGACAGCAGGGTCTGAAGACTGATCTTGCTTTGACAGGATGATGGCGATTGGGCAGGGTCAGTAAATAACCCAGCTGTTTTGGGGGTTTGAGTCTTCAGATGGAAGAAGAATCCCCTTGTATGAATGCACAGTAATAAGCTGTAACAACCCATGCTCATTTGTATTGTTCTCTCTCTTGTTATATTTTAAGCCACGCTTAACATTTATTCATTCATTGCAACAGGGATAGGATCTAGAGCTTTACTCTAGTAGTAAGTGAGATGGAGAATTTCTGCTATGCACTAAGCCTGTGAAATGGCTGAGTAGTTATATTACTGTTGAGAAGAGGGCAGTGTGAACTAACTAGTTCATGAAAATGGGAGCTGGTAGAATATGTTTTGTTGTACCTTTTTTTTTTATATTGACAGAGTAGCTTCATGAATGCAATTTTTTATCTTCCTTTATATTAAAAAACAAAATTCAAGAATTAAAAAAAGGCAGCTTTTCTATTAGTTTTGCAATGCTTTCAGTTTAGTGTTTTATTACACTTCCTATTATTTCCTCTACTTTTCTCCCATATTATTGCAGAGAAAATGGAGGGGTGGGATGAAGCCAGAATTAGGAAAAAAGTATCAGAAGAAAAGAAAAACATTTAAAAATGTAATTTTTATTTTGAATTAGAAATGATGGCAGCAAAAAGTACAAACAACACAAAAACTCTGCTTCTTTTCAGTTTTATGAAAATATGTGAATTCCGGTTTTAACCAGGCATAACTGCAAGTTGCAGATGTAGAGGGATTCAGTTTAGTGCAGAATTAAGCTGATGCTTGTATTTTGGTGTCCTGTATTTCTAGGAAGGGAAAAACTTCCACCTCTGTTTACACCATGATTCAACCCTCTCCCCAGCCGAGCTGGAGTGCAAGGGTTTTTTTGTGTTAAATGTTTGGCTAGCCCTCATGCTTTTTCTGAGCAGAAATGACAGTTTTATCAAAAGCATCTGCTGACTCAGCCCTAGCAACAGTGGACATTTGCTTCTGATTTAGTCCCGACTGTTCTGCTGTAAGAGTACAAATGATTGCTTTAAGAACTTATCCCTGACTTTTATTTTGTGGTTTATCCAGACATTTCAGGGAGAGAGGCCTGGGATGCTCCTCCTGGACCTCTGCACCTAAATGCGCCGGGAAGAGAAGGGCTGAACCTCCGGTTCTCCCATGTGCAGACATCTCCCACGGGCTGAGATCAGACCAGGGCTCCTGCTTCTTAGCTCTTTTAGGTCTAGGCTAGGCATTGGCTGCAATGAGCCAGAGGTTTGCTTTCATCGGGGGCATTGAGAGGAGAAGTCTGGTTACCACAGGGGTGATGCTAAGTCACCACGTTCTTCCCTTCTCTTTAATATGCTGTGCTCGCTGAACGATACCAGTATATCAATGTGTGGACACACGGTACCAAAACCCCTTTGTAATACAGGTAGTAGTAGCAACCTGAGCCGGGTAGTGGTGGTACCTCTGTGTGTCCCTTCACCAGACTATACTCTTCTTCAGGGCACGACCAGGGCCAAACCTTCTGGAGCTTAAATTGGATTCTCGCCCCATGTAGTGACCTTTGAGTTTTGCATCTCTAGACCCCATGAGCTTTTCCCAGTGTGTGAACAGTGCTGCTTGTCAGACATCCTTACACTCAGGTGCAGTGGGTCCAACTCAGAGAGAGTAGATAAAAGGGTTTGGTAAGTAAAGAGACACGCTGGAGTCAAAGGTTGAATGAAGGAGTAAAATAGAAGCATGTAGGACACCCTACATTGGATAGATCCCTGAGCCTGAAGTCAGTGGAGATCAGGCTGTTGTGCTCCTCTAAACACGTGATAAGGCTCCTAGATTTCCTTTCTAACCAAGTTCTGTTGGAGCTGGCTCTTGTTTCAGTGGCTGTTTTGCAGAAAGTTGGTTTCCCCGTTGACTCAATAGTTGGTTCAGTGCCATGAACAAGTAATGGGAGATGGCCAGTCTGCCGCTGGAAGAGAAGTCTCACTTGAATATAAACTTCCAGCCCACTCCTGGCTAACTGTTTTTTAAAAGATCTTGTGACGCTTTTTTTTGCTAAACAGGAATTATATCCTCAGTCCAGCTGTCTCCTGTGTTATCTGTGGAGTTATGGTACATCATTTAATGAGCAAACCTCTTTCCCTGCAGAATTCTTCAATTTTTATTTCTACCTAAACTCTTTGTCTCTGTGCAGCATGGGAACTGATAATAGTACCTGGTTGGTTTTTTGGTGTTTTCTTTAGTGCTCAGAAAATTTGAGAGAGTTCCTGCCTCCAGACTGATTTATGGGTCAGAAGAAGCTCAAATTCTTCAGTCTCAGTCATTTGGGGGAGACCTGCAAAGTCCAGCTTTTCAGTGCATTTCAGGTGAGGAAAACTCTCAGAAAATCTGTAGAGACAACACTAACAATCATGGAAAATAATAATCTTGTTATATGATGAGCTTATAGTTAAGGTCCTAGTTGAACTATATATTTTGTGGTTCAGCACCAATTCACTGCAAGATATTTACAACTTTTGGTGACCTTGGTTCAGGGAAGACATTAGTCTTTCTTTCAGAAAGAAGTCTTCTGACTTTACATACCATTTCAGACAAGTCATCTGACTTTAAAGCCAGTTAGTATAGTTTGCAATACAGATGAGAGCTGAGGTTCAGACCAGGAAACATTCATCAGACTTTTCAGACGTGCAGACAGAAGGAGGATTAGGTGTTCAGGACATGTGAAAACCAAGCTTTCACCTCTTCCCAAATTACCTGATTGGCACATAAAAGAGGAATAATCATCCTTGCTTACGTCAGAAGGATATTATAAGGAGTGCAAAGATATTCCTCTGCTGAGCCGTACAGTGTATACACTATATTACATCTGGATACATCATGTTTGCTGGTTTATATTGGTTCAAAGTCATCTAAACTTTGCAAGGGGAGTCACTGCACTGCTTTCAGGCTGCTTTGAATCAGTCTCACTTTCTGTCTCCAAAGGCTCAGACTGTGAAGAGAGGCAGAGGGGTTACATTCAAAATAAAGACACCCTGGCAGTAATAGCACAGGTGACCTGTTTGTAGGGCAGACATCACAGAAGTCTGACAAAGTCAGTGGCTTTGCGTCACATACCGTGACCTAGCTGGAGCAGTCATCTCTCGTGCTGAGAAGTAAATACATGAAGCCTTATATGTATTACTAGAATGATTTTCCTGCACCAGATCATCCCCTAGCTGTATACTATAAGGTTTCTTGCACCTTCCTCTGAAACTGGAGACCTTCAAAAGCAAGGCACTGAGCTGAGAGAACTGTAGGAATGAACTTAGGGAGGAAAAGATGCCCCTTTGATAAGCAATCTGATTCAGTGCACGTAGCCTGTATTTTCGTTATAGGTTACATCCACTGTCAAATGGCAGCACTACTGCAAAATATTACCGCTGGGCTGCTCACTAAAGGGTAAGGGTTAGTATTTCCCCCTCTGCTTCCCTACAAAGTCAGACAGCTTAGCTTACATTTCTAATAAACTTTTGATCAAAGCTGGTTGATTTTTTGCTAAAGACATTTGGAAAAATTTCCACCTCCTGTTCTAGGAGCAGAGCTGTGGGCGCAAGGTAGTGGTGAGTGTGTAAGGGCAGAAGGATCTTCAGCCACTCCTAAATCTGGAGGGGGATGGCTCCCTTCCGCTGGCCAGGTGATTGCTGCAGAGGCAGCCGGCACGATTGAAGAATTTGATGTTTCCCTCCTTCCTATCGCTCCAATATTTGTCACAACCTGTTTGCCATGGGGTTACTGTGTCAGGGAGATGTGATGTGCTGGCAAAGTGGTCCATGAGAGTCCTCCCTGCCTGACTCGGGCAAAATTATCCACCAGACATTAAATACTTGGCTGGGTGGTTAGACCTAACTCAGGTGTTTGTATCATCAGGTGAGGAAAACTTTTTGCATTCATTTAATTTAAAAACCTAACCCTCTACTAAAATAGTTGAATACTAAAGTTCATCTGGCTAATGAAATTCATGTGCTTGCAGTCTGATAGAGGTATGAAAAACTAGGCAAATGGCAGTGGAATTTGTAGCAGAAATTTTGCATATGAAATGCTAGGAAACCTAAGGTTTCTTTCCTGTTTTTCAGGCTGTGACAGGGAAGATGCTTGTGGTTTTGCAACTGTAACTCCTGCTGGTGCTGAAGTTCTCTGTGAATTATACAGTGCTACTGAAGTCAACTTCAACTGCACCACCTCTGGATTGGTAAAAATGATCATATTTAAAAATATGTGTTTATCATAATACTGTATGTTCCATATAAGTAGATGGCATCACAGAAGAAAGGCAGACTGTTACCTGACCCCTTGCACATTGCTCTTCACTGTGGCAGTAAGAAATTCCTGCAAGTTGGTAAAGAAGCTACACCCAGATGTTTCCAAAAGTGACATCTGAATGTCTCAGTGTTTGGCTGAAACTTTTGTTCTTAAAACATGCTGAACTCCTGCAGTCAGGGAATCTGGTTAACTTAAAAGGAGGGTTAATCTGGATAATCCAGACTAGAAGTACCAGGTTGATAATCAGGTCACCTGAAACAGTCATCAGTTCTTGGTGCCTTCCTCTAGCCCAGGGTTTGAACTGTGCTCTTTAGCACTGTGACATCTTCCTATTCACTACTTTTAAACACAGCAATGTGGCATTAAAGAGTCAAGATCTCAGTTTGATAGAATAAAAAAAGTCCACACTGGGCCACCTGGAGCTTTGATGGTTATAAGCCATGTGCGCTAATTCCTCCCCCTGAGTTTCTGAATAAGGAAAATGTGTTTTAGGAGAGGAAATCGATTAGGTTGTATTTATTGCGCGTGCCTCTTTTCTGTCTCAGGTGCAAGGTGTTTTGGGGAACCCTGCTGCCACTAGCATCGGTCGTCTCAGCTGCCTGCTTCATGTCAGGAATCCAGAGGGAGACGCAGTGATGGTCTATTTGAAGAGAGGTACCAGATGCGAGTCACTCTCTAACGTTAGACTGCTGTGCCCAAATTTGTAGTTACTTCTATATAGGATCATGACTAAATGTGTGGAGCATCTTTGTTTAAGACGACACAATACTTTTCAGAGTTTAGCATTTAGTGATAGCCCAGAAACCTCATCAAATCTTCCCTTCATGTCTTGTTCCCTAGAAATTAGGAATACAGCTTTTGTAAGCCATTTTGATGACTTTCTCCATCAGATAGTCCCACAAAAATTCTGTCCAGTGTATTGTTCTGTTCTGTTATACTATGATTTCTCTTTATTAAACAGTTTGTTATTTGAATATATAAGATATTATTAACGGCCAGGTGGTACATAATTTAACAGTTTACGTTAATTTTGATTGTGAATTGTCCTACTAATATACCAGCCAAGAAATAACCTGCTCTTCAGTGAATCCCAAAGTGATTCAGCTGAACTAATGAATGTACAAGATACTTTTTTTAAAAATTTTTTTTTTTTTTTGCCTAAGTGTGATTGATGTCACTGCATGTCCTATCCAATGTATGTCCTACTTTAAGCCTCATGCCAAATTTGAAACAAGACAACCAAATGCAGAATGCTGCAGGGTTTGAGTCAAAACTCTCTGCTGTCACTGTTTTCTTTTTATTTCTATCAAACCTCTGAGTCACCATTTATTAACAATAATAAAAATAAAGAGCTAAGTCTCACCTGAAAAAAGACAAGTCCCCTGAGCTTGTTGGAGTCAAAATCTTGTTGATACCAGATCTGCTCTAGATTTCTGTTTATATTGCTAATTAGATCCAGGATTATATGAATCATGTTCTCTTACATATGTGTCTAGTCAGCAGAAGCCTTAACTGCAGATGCAGTTATGCTGGCCAAATTCCACATTTTACTTTTTTAGTGAGATAAATTTGTTTCGTTTATACCTGGGAGTTACTAATGTAGTGTTTGAAAGTAGAATATTACCAACCTTACTGCGTACATGGATTTAGGAGCCCTTTGCTGGTGCAGTGGACTGGTTTTCCTACCCTGGCAGCACATTCTGACCAACTACCCAGGTATAATTGCACCAAACCATTTGATGATCGTATCTTGCATCTGAAACTCAAGGTCTAGAAAAGGATTTTTAAGGCTGAGTTTTTATCATAAAACTTTCAACCAGCTCCAGTCTGCAGGCAATCCAAAAGCATCCCATCTCCTCTTGGAGCTCTTTTGAACATTTCTTTCCTGTTCTGTCTACCCAGGACAAGAATTTAACTCATCTGGGCTCAAGACCTTTGAAAGAACCAGTTTTCAGAATGTGCTTTCCGGCGTGTATCGCTCCATGGTGCTCTCAGCAGCTAGCGCATCTCTGACTGATGCTCAGCTCTTCTGTCGGCAGACTTGCAGCCGGGACTCTTGCTGTGACGGCTTCATCTTGAGTCAGATTGCACTTGATGGAGGTATTGTCGAACTGCAAAATAAAAAATTCTGCAGTAGAAAACCAACACTAACTGAGTAGAATGCATTTTTGGACACAGTACAGCTATCTCTACATCACAGCAGTGTCAGCAGCCTGCCTCTACATCACTGACGTTTTTTGGTGTAGGCAGAATTTGAGTAATGCCAAAGACTTGGAGCAATAGAAATAAAGGCCTGAGGTAGCAAGCTGCTTTTGGAGAGGAATGGACATTTTGAAAGGATTATTCTTTTGACCTGCTTTAGACATCTGCATCTGGATGAGAGAAATCATTCTGAAAATGCCTCCGTCCTCATGTAACACAGCTCAGTTGCTAGAAGTTGGTGCCTTTCAGCTGATGGAATTAAGACAGTGCCTCCAGACAGAGTCCTTGTAGTGCAAATGTAAATCAGCTCCCTTTCTGGAGCAGGAAAAGAGGATGCTAAAGAGGGAATTATGTTATGTTATTGCATGCATGAATGCTATAATCTCCTAAGTCTGGGTGTCTAGCTAGGAGAGAAAGTGGGAGTGGGATGGACAGAGTCTGGCAGAGGTGGGATTTAGGCAGAGCCCACAATTCTGCCAGCAAATCTAAGCACTTGATGTCAGTGCCTGCTTTTTGTAGTTTCTTTTCAAGCTCACATGGGATCAACTTTTCCGTTGGAGGTGCATTTCCTATAGAAAAAGTGAAGTTCTGACTGAGATGTCTCAGGCTTTTAAAGACAGGCTCTTACAAATCCAGGCACGTGCTACTGGCTGCTATGTGGCCAGCACTTCTCCAGTTTTGAGTGGAAAGTGATCCTGGATTTGAGAAAACTTTCTCTGTAGAAGTTGTCAAGCAAATGTTTCCAGAAAATTATCTTCTGGTTTGGCATCTCATATTTTTTTGCATCAAAATATTCTAGGTGGATTCTGTTGTGAAGTCCATTCCTCTATACATTTGCCATCAAATTTTGGGGTTCTCCATGATTGTGAGTGTAGAAGGGGGTGTGGAGAAGGTGAATGTTGCAGAGCTCTCTGTTTAGTTGGGGTGACCTATTTGCATCAATACTACAGGTAAATGCATTACTTGGACTAGCATTTTGTTTTAAAAAAAATAAAAAAAGAAGAAAAAAGTAGCATATTCAACATCTCATGTACCCAGTCCATAAAAACAAACCAGAGAGGGCATTGTAAAACCATAGAAATGCCTGAGCTGTGACAGCAAGTACAAAGCAAGAGCTGAGAATTGTCTAGACGTTATGGTAACAGACTGATGCCAGAACACCTGGCCTTAAGCGTGCTGGTCCCCCTGACTCACATCGTGATGCTGGGGGGGACTCAAGCCTTGGGCTGACTGAAATCAGGCACCAGTCCAGGAAACCATCCCAGTAAAAATGTAAGTGCTTTCTTGGTTCAGAGCCTGAGATTGTAAGACCGCCAAAGGATTGAATATGTCTCCGTGGTGCTATAAAGTGCTGAGAACACTGTTGGGTATTATCAGATAATAGTAATATTTTATTAGGTGGTAATAGTATGTGCTTAAAATCTCTGAAAAGCAGGCTATGAATGTTTAGTTTAGGTATGAATAGCTAACCTTAGTACTCCAATTTGAATGTATGGCTCTGATTTTCTTCCTTTTTTTTTTTTTTTTTTTTTTTTTTTTTGGTAACAATGCTAAAGGTTATCTATCTCAGTGACACAAGTCCAGTTGGCATTTAGAGAAAGTATTGGGATGCTTGGGTAAAAAACTCTGTGTAATGCAAAGCATTATTGGAGTGATGCAACTCTCTCTTTGCCTGAACCTAGGTACCATTTTGTGTAGTTTGATGAGCTACCCAGACGTGCTGATCTGCAATGCAAATGGCTGGAGTCCAACACTAATGTCTGTCATAGATGGGATGTGTAAAGGTGTGAGCTATGATGAAAAAGAGAAGATGTTTTCCTTCACCCTGGGAGGACAAGTGTTCAGTGGAAGTACGTCAATGAATTATCTCAATTTCCATTACTTTTCTTTAATTCTCTTATAGATTCTGCCTTTTTAACCAGCCTGCTCTTGTGCTTTTTTCTCAAGTAAATCCATATCTGTACAATCACAAGAGAATAAGAACTCTCTAACTGGATGCATTGTTAGACAGATGGACCTCTCATGTTTTACTGTGTGAACATTAATGAAAGTCAAGAATGTGTTTAGTATGTCCCCCTGTAATACTTCCAGTATTTAATTCAGGCAGATTCAAGCCAGTAATCTGAAAGAAAGGCAAAGTCTGGAGCAAAGACAAAAAGAGAGATGCCTAGAGCTACATAGAAAAAGCAATGATGGAAAATAGAGTAAAGCCTTGGCACCCTGGACTCAGACTAGCACCAGCACACCTGGGACTTTCTTCCTTAGGGTCTTGTACTGTAAATTAGACGCATAGTCTAATCATGCATTTTTAATGCAATTTCTGAGCATTTCAGTACTACTTGTTTAATTTGAGCGGCTATTCTAACAAACTTTTTTCTTTATTAGCTTCTAAGTTGGTAGAAGAGGCAGAAAGAAATTTTACTACTTTTCAGAAAATTTACCTGTGGAGAGGTGAGTTATCTCTCAGAAGTTGTTATAAAAGCTTATGATGAACAGTGGCAGATGTGTGTTCTATAACGGAAGTGTCATTCTTACTTTATTTTATACTGTCCAAATTGAGACACTACTCAGAAGTCTTTTCTGGCAGAGCTGGGTGTGATCTGGAGTAATTCGGCTACTGTCGGTTTCATGAAATTTGGGTAAATTCTTGTGTCTGAGAATTTACTTGATAACTTTTAATACCTGTGACGATGGTACCATGCAGACATTTGCCTTTGTCCCATCAGTGTCCAGGTACCATAATCATTTGGCACTTTATGCATAACTAGATGGGTTATTTTTATTAGCATGATAACCCTGTATGTGTTATTTTTGCAAGTTTACTTTCTGAATGTTGCAATGTACACAGCAGGACCTGCACAAATGATTTGTGATACTGCTTTATAAATGTACACAGCCTCCAGAGCACTGATGCTGGATGCACAGTGATTGTGGATATGACATTTACTTTTATTCTCCAAACACTGTGTTTTGGTTTAGGTTTTCCTCAGAGTTATATGGAGATAGTTTTACTCATTTTTGATTCAACAGTTGGTGGAACTACCTAAGGACTTTTTCTAAATGGTGCACTTTAAAATATTTGTTAAATTTTGGGAACTAAGGATGATTTTGTCTTGTGGAAGAAAGATAAAGGGAATTACTATGCTCTTTAATTCCTGTTGCATTCCAGGCTCCGATATGGTGACCCGGACTAAAACCTCTGCATGCAATGCTACCGCTTTGAAGACAGAGAATGTTCTAACGTTATCAGGTATTATAGTAAGGGCGGACAGAGAAGGCAGCAGAAGATAGCAGAGGGGGGTGCAGAATTTAACCATGAAATATCATATATTGCCACATATGCATCATAATGATATAGGTATTTTGAAGTCCAGAGGATTTCTCTTAGGTAGGAAGTCCGATACAGGTTTTGAGAAAGATATTAAAAAAGTAAGCCTCCTGTCTTTATGGTTTTTACGTCTCCAGGCCAGGCTGGAAATGAAAGTGTTAAAATGTTCTGTGAAAGCTTGTTCTTTCAGACTTACTGAACTGTAAAGACTCAGGAAATATTATTTGGCTGGGAAAAAATTTTGCATAAACCCAGGAATCAAATCCTTAGCCTGCGTACCTGGGCATATTTACTGCTACTGACAATATGGCTGTAAATATGATGCTTAGAGAAACTCAGGATGAAACTGCAATCACAAGTGTTTCTACCATGCATGATGAATGTGAGGGACCTGTGAAATTCTCTAGCTCCTTTGTTAAGCCAGGGTCTGCTCTTCATTATACCAAGTCATGTATATTTCCAAAATAATTTGTATTAAAGTACTAGAGTTCATTGGGCTTTAAGCACCATAATCCTAAGAGAAAGAGAGCAGTGGAGCCTGTTGAGAGCACTTTGGTTCATCTCTAATGAACTGTAATCCTTGCTGAGGAGTCTTGATGAATACCTGAGCATGTGGTTTAATACATGTAAAATCCTAACATGAAGTGAATTGCTGATTTTGCTTATGTAATTTGAAAGGAAGGTAAACTAAAATGCCCATTTACCTAGTGGTGCTCCTCCCACTGGAGCCAAATAATTGCTCGGTGCTTTGTTGTGCAGTGTCTATGGCCCGGGGGCCTTCATTTGTGGGAACTTGCTGTGGCGAGTGCCTCCCTTTTAATTACCTCCCCTCCTCATGCTCCTGCTTACTCACCGCCTGGCACCGGCGCCTCCGACCCCCGCCTCGGCCCCCGGCCCCTCGCCGCCCCGGCCTCGGTGGCACATCTCGGGGTGCCGTGTGCCGCGACGGGATGGTTAGAGCAAGCCGGCGTGCCTGGGTCCTCGTCCCGCCGTGGGGCGAAGGCAGGTGGGGACCCGGTCCCGGCACGGCAGGTGGAAGGGGAAGGTTGGGGTTGGGTGCCCGCCGGGGTACCCCTGGGTGGGGGCCGCCCACGGCCACCCCCGGGACCCGGCTCCGGCCAAGCTCGTAAATGCTGCGGGAGGCACCGCAGCCACTGACGCTCCCGACGCCGCGCCGGCGTCGTGCTCCGCGTGCCGGGGGCACGGGGACGCGCACGTGTGGGACGCGGCTACGCCGTGGTGCTGCCTGCTCCGTACCCCGTTTATGATCCCGCAGCCCAGGAGCGGGACCCCACAGCCTAGCACTGCAGGGGGACACCCTGGGGTCCCCATCCAGAATTGCTACCCTCCTGGGAGGGGACCCCGGTGCGGGGGTCCCCGCGGGCTCAGCCCGGAGCAGGCTGCACCCCAGCCGCGCCGGGGCGAGGAAGGGGAGCAGGGCCGGCCCCACGGAGGGATCCCGGGCAGCCGGCAGTTGGCGGGAGGCAACGATGCCCAAGGGCCACCGCCTGGCCAGGCGCCCGCGCGGCCTCGGCTCCGCTCCCGGCGCTCCCGCCCCGGCTGCCGGGGCAAGTCCCAGCCTGCCGCTCCCTGCCTCAGTTTCCCCAGGCGGGCAGTGACGCCGGCTCTCGGCTGTGAGCCCAGCACGGACGCGAGCGCGGGCACGATCGCTGTCGTTGTCCCTGGGAAAGGGCCATCCCCACGGCCCCGACCATGCCACCTCTGCACGGCGAGGCTGGGATGGGGACAAGGGTCTGTGAAGCGAGACAGGGGATGGGGACACACAGGTTGGCGCAGCAAGGCTGGGATGGGGACACGAGGACAAGGGCTGTGAAGCGAGAGAGGGGACGGGGACACACGATTGGGACAGCAAGGTGGGGACAGGGACATGGGGGGACAGGGACAAGGGTCTGTGCAGCCAGGCAGGGGACGAGGACTCAGGTTGGCACAGCAAGGCTGGGGTGGGGACATGGGGACACGGGGACAAAGGGATACAGGGACACAGGTCCATGCAGTGAGGTTGGGACGGGGGCACAGGTGTGCACAGAGAGGCAGGGGACAGGGACACGCAGGTCGGCACAGCAAGGCTGGGATGGGGATATGGATATATGGGGACATGGGGACACAGGGACACAGGTCCACGCAGCGAGGCAGGGAACCCTGCAGAGCCAGGCTGCACCGGGAGGACCTGGAGGACCCAGAGGACCCGGAGCTGTGACACAGGGCGAGAGCACGCCATCCCCTGCGGTCCCCATCCCCGCAGTCCCCGTCCCCAAGCCCCCTGCCACCCACCCCATGCCCCGTGCCAGCTGGATGCGCCCCGGCGCGGGAAGCGCACCCAAGCCCACGCTCAATTACGGCAATTACGGCACCTCCTCAACCGCCAGCCCATCCCCGTGCCCGGCCAAGGTCGTTAACCATTCCTAATGGTTTCTTCGGAGAATTAGAAAGTGGTTTTGCGGAGGCTCTTCCCGGGGCGCAGCGAGCGAGGGGGGACGGTGCCGTCACCGCTGCCCGGGGGCCTGGCGTCCGCCCGGCGCTGCCTCCCGCCCCTTCGGTCCCGCCGGGAGCAGAGCTGCTCCCGTGCCAGCCCCCAACTCCCCCAAGCCCTGCAGGGCCACCGGGGATGGGGACGGGCTGGCGTGGGGCCCCGTGGGCTGGAGGATGGCTGGGTGCCCCCCGCTCAGCCCTGACACTGAGGGGGTCCCAACACAGCCCTGTGCTGGGAGGAGGCGGTGGTGGCACGACTGGGTGGACCCTGTCCCTGGTGTGGTTTTGTGGCCCTGTCCCCCGTGACAGCCACATGTCCCTGTCCCCGGTGGCAGCCACATCTTCCTGTCCCCAGTGTTGGCCATGTGTCCCCAATCCTGATTCAGCACTGTGTCCCCATCCCCAGTACAACCACGCGTCCCTGTTCCCAGTGCCACTGTGTGTCCCCATCCCCAGTGCGGCTGTGTGTCCCATCCCCAGTGCAGCCCGGTGTCCCCGTCTCCAGTGCAGCTGCATGTCCCATCCCCAGTGCAGCCCAGTGTCCCATCCCTGGTGCAACCGTGTGTCCCTGTCCCCGACGGATCCACACGTCCCCATCCCCGGTGCGCGATGCCGGGCGCTCCCCACCTCCGTGCCAGGCAGGTTTCCCCACACGGTGACTGACAGCTGGGCCGGTTGGGCGCAGATAGGCAAAGAGATTACATGGGGCTAATTAAAAGCCGTATTTAAAACTACACCGAGCCGTCAGCTCCGTCGCCACGTCGCAGAGGTCGAGTCCCGACAGTAATTCCTGCTCCCGGTAAGAAACGCTCCCTCGGGGCACGCCGCGACCTGGCACGCACCGCGGGCAGGGGAAGCCTGTCGCGATAATCCCGGTAGATATCTCTGCCAGGCAGGCAGGTGCTCTGCCTTCAGCTTGTCCCGGGGGACCAGGCGGACAGCCCCGTGCCGGCCGTCGTGCCCCCCGGGGACGCAGCGGTAGCTGCGTCCC
>JANHGO010000063.1:11709592-11872504 GCA_024606505.1 Aquila spilogaster | reverse complement strand
TGACTCTTTAACTCCCAGTTCTTTATATGATGTTATGATGTGGAATACCGATAACCAAAATTCATAAAGCCATGACATTTTTATATTGTGTTCTTGAAATGTAGGAGAGGATGGGCCGATATTTTTTCCCTCTTCAACACAGGAAAGAAGTCCATTGTTTGAAAATAAATGAAATACATGATATGGTCATCACCTGACGAAGTTTTCAGTTCTTAAAATTGAACTTCCAATTTGCTGCCTCATTCAGAAGTCTTCCTTAAGCCCATTTCTGAATATAAGATTGGTTTCTCAGGCTTCAGTTTTGAGCAAAAGTAACTTTTATGCATGTACAGATGTTTGTATATTCATTTGTTGAAAGCATTTACCCTATGGCTTTTTAATATATAAATTCAGCACTTGCAAAAGCCCATGCAATCTTTCTATTAAGAAAGTGTATCCAAAACCGGAAGACTGGAAAAATGATCTGCTTCTCTCTTAAGATTTTGTGATTGCAATAAAATGTTTCATCACCTTGACATTTTTTTTCTTTCCCCTCACAATTATGGTCTAGATTGAGTTGCTTTTTGCGAGCGTCTGCAACAAATGAAACCTTCATTTCCAGCACTTAAGAAATGCTCTTAAAGACAAACTAATTTTAAGGCCATATTGGCTGCAGGGACCTTTTCCATTTGCTCCTTTTTCACACTTCAGTGATGAGCTAATTTGAGATGTTCTTCCATCTTGTCTCAGGTGCTAAAAATAGAGCTTAATACAGTTGTCCCTGCACTGAAGGGAATGTTATGCACTGAGGATTTTCTTAATTTGAACTTGACCAACCATAGATCACAAGTGCTTTTTTTTTCCCTCTAAAGACTGTGGATTGCATACATTGTTGTGTAAACTACCCATTTCATTTCTATTTTTTGAATCCATGGGCCATTGCATCCCACTGAACTTGCATGTGACGCACATCTAAAAGTGGTCTAAGGACACCAGTTGCCAGAACACTTATCTCCCACTTGATCTTTGAAGAGATTTTTAAGACGTGGCTGTTCTCTCCCTAGCATAGTTCAGAGCTCATTTTCTGTTTTTTAAAGAAATAAAAGCACAGTCATGAGAATCAATGCTGTGTAGATATTGTAGATTTCTAGATGTGTAGATACTTGCATGTTGCTTCTTTCTATTAATAATAGTTCTTAGAGTCCTCCTTGGTTTCCTGTCTGCCTTATCTCATTAGCAACTTTGGTATTGACCTTTGATAGTCAGCAGAAAAGGAGGTAGAAAGTGAATGTTTACCATAAGGAGCCTCTCCTATTATCTATACAAAGAGCCCGAAGGACAGTTTTGGACTAACTTTAGAAAACTGGATTAAATAAATATATGTTGGGTTTCCATCTGCACAACGTCCTTCATCGTCTCCCAGCTTGACCTTTCTGCTGACTACTGACTTCACTCAGGTCCACAGTAGGTTTCTTGAAAGTCAAGTCCAGATATAGTCCTACTCATTTTAAAACTGCTAGTTGTGCTGAAG
This sequence comes from Aquila spilogaster, assembly GCA_024606505.1. Lineage (NCBI taxonomy): Eukaryota > Metazoa > Chordata > Aves > Accipitriformes > Accipitridae > Aquila > Aquila spilogaster. Next base: position 11,870,994 of record JANHGO010000063.1, on the reverse strand, counting down.
CAAGCATGTGCTACTGACTGAGGTCATGTTTACCATGCATACCAAATGCTGTAGCCCAGGCATGGTCAGCCTGAGGGCTGCATGCGGCCTGGCCCAGCCTGTTCTGGGTCTCTTCCCTACTGAGCAGCCCAGCTTGGCCTTAGGCCCACCCCCATTGTTCACAACACCCATTGCTTGCAACAACCAAACTGTGGTGTGAGATTAGCACTGTCTGAGCTGAACACAGGACATGGGGAATCATAGAATCATAGAATGGTTTGGGTTGGAAGGGACCTTTAAGATCATCTAGTTCCAACCCTCCTGCTGTAGGCAGAGAGCCCTCCCTATAGGAAGGAGCAGTGCAGAGCTCACTCAAGTTATGGCAAATAACTGTACACATTTTGATTCATTGACTAAATGCAGTCCTGTGAACAGCAAAAAATATGCAGCTGTTTTTTCTGTTTTGATCGTGTAGTCCTACCAGCAACCCATCACCATCATGCCCACTAAAACATGTCCCTGTAAGTGCCACATCTACAGTTTCTTGAACATCTTGGGACAGTGACTCCCCAGGGTTCTTCACGCAATGTGGACCAGGCAAGCCAAAGGTTGGGCCCCTGTGCTGTAGGTCTTAAAGAGGTCTACAGCCCAATCACAAAGGTGCTTGAGTCATCATTACTGCAGGTGCTATCTTGGCTGGTTAGAGGGTGTTGGAGTTGTTGCTAGACTCTCCAGTACCCATGAATCACAAATAAGAGTGCTCATATCAATTCTTGCTGAAATCAGCTTAAGTCCAACCCCAGAGGTGTGCTTCTGTTACTACTTAGCTAATTCTTCTGGGCCTGCTGACAATCGTTAGAGGTGGATCAGTAAGAAATGATACTCTGGAGTCAAGTAAATATTTCTGCAGTGTTTTAGGTTCAGGGTCTTGGTTGTAATAAGTATTCCAAAAACTGACTTCTGTTAACAAGCTCAATTGTTGCATGTATGTATTACCTGGAGAAGCTAAGCTACTTCCAGCCAATGCAAGCAAATGCTTGCACCTCAGCACAGGTGACAACTGACATGAGGTCATGTCAAGTGTGCTTAATGTGCATGTTGATGTAACTAAGTCCAAAGCCAGCCCCTGTGACTGCTGTTTGTTCCCCTTTCCAATGATTGGCCCCTGTAGTGCTCCCTGGAGAGGGATGACAACTTGCTGACGGAAACCACGAGGGCAGTTCCAGGTGAATGGACCTCTTATAGTTTTCTCAGAAACATCATATGCGTCACTCACCCAATTCTATGCCCAGTCTACCAGCACACAAGTGAATCTGTCCAAGCTGTGGTTGCTATAAAAAAGCAGTTGAAGGCTGCTTGCAGTGTGCAGGGTACTTCAGTGACACAAAGGGATGGAGCTGTCCCATCGCATGATGGGCTCCATCCCAGCTTGCACCCTTCTGTGCTTTATCAGTATAGCAGCAGCCAATATATTTGGTAAGTATGCTTGTTCTTTTACTTTGCTCATATGCAGTAGTGACTGTGCTTCTGTGATCTTTGTGCTGCTCTGTGCATTATTCCAACTAAGCAGATAATGAACTTGAGTCTTGCACATCACAAATGTAAATGGTGGTTGTGTGATGTGCAGGCTGAGTTTGGGCTCCAGGTTAAATCCTAAACTGTGAGGGTGTCTACATGATCGTCTGAATTCAGTACACCTGGATTTTGGGTAGAAAAAAAAAGTTTTTTGGAAGAACAGGATGGACTAGAGAAGAAGTGTGGATAGAAAAGGGTGGTATGAAAGTCTTCTATTTCTGTGTCCCATCACTGAATTTAGGATTTATTCTCAGTTTAAGATATTGGATAGTCTGAATGTTGTCCTCAGTTCTCTTCGGTCTGTTTAAGGAACTCGAGTTTGATAGTCCTGAAGGACCAGCAGTGTAAGTCATCCACTAAGGTTTGTAAGCTGTACAAAGCTCTGTACAAAGGGACGTCCACACATCTCAGCGCAACTGGCTCACTCACAGTTGAGATGAAAAGGATGTGAGGGTTGTCTACATGTGGATATCTGTAGGTGAGCTAACCTAAAATCCCTTACAGTCTTGTGGCAATTTCATGTGGGTTTAAAGAGACACCATAAAAACTCACAGAAGAAGTGATTGACAGTTCTGAGGTGCACAGAAAACACCTCTGGCTCAAGCCCGTGAACTGCAAATCATTGAAAACTGGAAAGAATTATACTTACGAATTATTTGCAGTACTATAAAATCAGACCAACTTAATCTGTTCTGTAAAAGAGAACCTGCAGAATTTCACTGTCCTCTTAAAACAGCAGACAAATTTGGTTTGAATGCATTAGGAACTGAAGAATAAATTGTTCTCTTTATTAAGAGAACAACTGGTGGCTTCAGCAGCTTCACATGTACTGGTAGAGGTTGAGAAGCTCCTAATATGAACCAGTCTGATGCTAACTGCTAGATACTGATTCTTTTTAGGTCTTCCTTTGGTTAAGAAGAAATGCCTTTCCTTTTTATTGAATAGTCACTGTTATTTAACTTTATTTTTAACTTCATTGTGTCTCAATAAAGAAATACTCAGGAACATAAACAGTGATGTCCCTCCTGCTGAGGAACAGACCTGGCTGAGGCAAAGCGGTATTTTGTGGAGGTGACCACAACAAACGTAGTAAACTACTCAGGTACCAGAAAATGGTACCACATTAGTATAGGATAGAGCTGAATCTAACTAAATACAGGCATAGGAAAGGGCCTCGTGAGCACCTCCATCACACACTTATCCTGCACCTGGCAGTGCTGCTGGTTTGTTCTGTGTCTCTCTCTGCTGTTCTGTACAGAAAGGCACAGTGGGGAAATAACTAAGGAGGACTCATGAACTTGGGCTTGCCCTGTGCTTCAGTGGCAATAACAGGGTTTTGATAAGAACAGGCTGATCGTGACATCACACTTAACGTTTCCCTTTCAGAGTACCAGACAGATTCTCAACCATTGCGTCCATGCGAACTTCAGAGGGAAAAGGCTTTTACAGGAGGAGAAACCTACATTCCTCAGTGCTCGGAAGATGGCCAATTCAGGTAATTCGTCCTTGCTGTAGTTCTGTTTTACTGTATAACTTTTCACAGCCCATCAACGGGCTGAAGGGTGAGGTACTTGGAGACTGAAGGGACTTCATAGAGCCGTGTTGCAGATCCAGCCTCTCCTGGGTGAACTCCCTATTGCTGGAATTAAACTCTAGGCTAACAGGTTGATCTAAGAGTAACAGACTAATCTTGCTGTGGATTGCTGTGTAATGCAACTGGTGTCTTCCCATGCATACATGAAACCTGTGACCAGCTGGTACAGATGTGCTAAGTTGACTTGAGGAGTTATCTGCACTTCTTTAAGTAGTGCGGTTGGGTTTCTTCCAAGGACAATAAAAGAACTCATCATAGAATCACAGAATCATTCAGATTGGAAAAGACTCCAAGATCCAGTCTGACTATCCACCAGTATTGCCCACTAAACAGTGCCCCTAAGTACAACATCTACACATTTCTTGAACACCTCCAGGGATGGTGACTCCACCACTTCCATGGGCAGCCTGTCTAATGCCTCACCACTCTTTCAGAGAAGAAATTCTTCCCAGCATCCAACCTGAACCTCCCCTGGTGCAACTGAAGGCCATTCCCTCTTGTACTATCGTTGTTACCTGGAAGATGTTGACCCTCACCTCGCCACAACCTCTTTTCAGGGAGCTGCAGAGTGATAAGGTCTCTCCTGAGCCTCTACTTCTCCAGACTGAACTATTAGGTAGACCCAGAGGATTTAGTAGTACAGTCCTTTCTGATTCTGTTATTTGAAGCAGTAAATATTGAGCCTGTTTGCCATGGTTTGTGCCCCATACTGACTAAGGACTTTGGAGTTAGAAGAATAAAATCTATTACGTATGTTTCTCCTTCAGGGCAGTTCAGTGCAGTAGGAATGGTCTTTCCTGTTGGTGTGTAGATGAGAATGGCATCGAGGTGCCTGGCAGCAAACAGAATGGATATCCCATATCTTGTAAGTCAAAGGTTTTTATTTTTGTTCAAAATGGTTTTTTAAGAAGTGTTTTAAATCTACATTTGAAGTGTTGAAACAAAGCACATGTTTACCCTAGACTCAGATGGACTCTGTTTTGTTTTTTTTCGCACTGAATCGTTCTAGTGAAAGTTCTGGTCTTTCTTTGGAGATGATCATGGAAACTTGATATACCTGTACCAGGTGGCCTGTATTCATGAAGGTCAAAATAACATAAACTATAAACTTTAACTGATTATGTTCAGTTGGAGAGCTTCAACCCCATCTGTGGTGGGTTTCTGGATACCAATTTTCATGACCTCCATTGATGTCTTGACGCCTCCTGGGTGAAAAAATCAGAATTTTTCCCTCTCAGAAAATGCAATTGTTGTTTAAAAATAGATGATTCTGTGTCCAACAAATAACGTCCTCTAACAGTGTCCTTGTCTGGTGCTGCAGGCTTATCCTTCTGCCAGCTGCAAAAGCAAAGAGTCTTGGTGAGTCGCTACATCAACAGCAGTAGCATCTCCTACATCCCTCAGTGCCTGGACTCAGGGGCATTTGATGTGGTGCAGTGTGACGTGGAGCTGGGTCAGTGCTGGTGTGTAGACCAAGAAGGAATGGAGATTTATGGCACGAGGCAGAGAGGAAAGCCAACACAGTGTAAGTACTATTCAACAAAACAATGAGTTTTGTAGGGATGGAAGGTTTGGTGTGAATGGAAGATGGTAAATAAGCAGTTTGGGCACTGTAGCCCACACTTATCCTCTGGAAGTATAGGTGCTTAGTGGAGAAATTTGAACTAAGTCCCTTTTTCCTTTGGCTGTAAAGAGAACACAAGACACCTGTGTTTGCATGTTCAGTGTAATGAATCTAGGCCTCTTTCAAACCATGGGATTGTTTGTAGGAAGTTCAGCACTAATAACATTACTGTTTTTCCTGTTAGGTCCAGGAACCTGTGAGATTCGAGACCGTCGCATTCTGCATGGGGTTGGGGAGAAGAGTCCACCACAGTGCTCGGAAGATGGAGAGTTTCTGCCTGTCCAATGCAAGTTTGTCAACACGACAGACATGATGGTTTTCGATCTCATTCATAGTTATAACAGGTAAGAGCATAGGCTTCCAAAACAGGGAGGCAGTGCTGCACAACTCTTCAAGGCAGGATCTTACTGCATTTTTCCCCATGAAACCCTTTTGCTGCGATTATGTCTGATATTATTTCCTGCTAATGAATAGACCAAGTTAGAAGCATTTTCCTCTGAATTAAATTTGTTCTTCTGCAAAAGTTTTGTATTTCATCCCTGTAATATAGTCAGTGTGACTTTGCACAGCAGTGATTACCACTTTGGGATCTGCATTTGGGAAAGTATCCAGGGAGACTTTTCAGACAAGCAGAGCACAGTAGATGATATAGATGCAAAAGGAAGAATGAAATTCAGATGTATAGATGAGATAAGAAAGGTAATTCCATATGGAAGGACAGACAGACAAGTGGCAACACATAAAGAACAAGTTACTCATGACACTGGGAAAACTTTTGTCTGTTTACCCAGTGCTGGAGTTGCTCATACAGGTGAGCAAGCAAGAGATAAACAGGGATGTGACATACAGACCAGCTTCAGTGATTGGAGCAAGCTGGGGAAGATTTCAGAATGCTGGGTCGAATGCTCGTCAGTGGGAGCAGGAGCTTTTGTCCTTTGAAGGAATACAGAATTAATATTCACAGAGAGAAATAAGAGCTGGGAGAGGAGAACTGCAGAGGGAAGAGGTTTTGAGAAGTGCCCTCGTCTGGGCATTGCAATCAGCACATTTCTCCAGAGGAGGGCAGTGGAGTAAATGTAATGTCTTGCCTTGCCTTGACTCAGTTTGCAGAGAATGAAGCAATGCTTTAAAATAATATATTTTTAATTTTTTTTACATTTTTTACTTTATTATATTATTTTAGCATTTGCTCCCATTGGGAGGTTTGTCTGGAAAAGATCTGCAGGACTGGGCTCTTCTTGTGTCCATGTCATGTAAATAATCACGGCAGGGCCATTTCACTTCCAGCTGTCTATCTTTCTAATTATGGCACAGACTTAATCCATAACCCTCTGATCTGAGTACCTTAGGTAATTAATATATTTATTTTTCACCACATTCCTGCCTGGAATATTATTATCCTGTCCTATAAGCAGGTAGCATGAATACAGAGTTGAAGTGACAAGTTCCAAAGCAAAGAACTGTAGCAAACACAGAGATTAAACCCCTATTTTAAAAGTGTGGGTTCGTGTTCTGATCATTGGAGAATCCTTCTTTGGCTCCAAGAGCTGATTTTTGAAATCTATGTGTCACTTAACTCCCTTCCCAAATGGCTTCCCCACACTTTTCCAACTATTCCAGAATAAATGAGTGTGTTATATAAAATGATGGGGGAATTTGAAAAGCGTAAGGCTAAGATTTGCCTAAGAGGAAGACTTTTGGAAAGAAAGATAAGCCCAAATTTGCTGCCTTACCTCAGTACTTGCCTACTGTTACTTCTTATATATAGACTGTGCTCGGCTCCAACTAGGATAGGCAGCTGTATAGAAAGCCCTGTGGCAGTTACTGGGGGAAGAGATCAAAAATCCCCAAATCAGTGCTTTTTACTTTATTGCTGTAACTTTCATCAGGTTAAAGACCTTGGTGACTGTCTTACCCCAGTTCACTGGAGGCTCTGCCCTATTACAGTCTTAGAATAGAATCACAGTATATCCTGAGTTGGAAGGGACCCAAAAGGATCACTGAGTCCAGCTCCTGGCTCTACATAGGACCACCCAAAATTCAAATCCTATGTCTGAGAGCGTTGTCCAAGTACTTACTGAACTCTGGCAACTTGATGCCATGGCCACTGCTGCAGTGTTTCTCAGGTGCATTGCAGACTGTGCACGTTAGAGCAGCCCTGAGGCTGCAGTAGGATGGCACTGGGATTGAGGCTAGTTTTGGTCTTATTTAGATTATGGAAGGTTATGGGTTTGCTGTAAAATTCCTGTGCCTGTCAACCTTTCTTTTGCTTGATCAGGGTGCTGAAGTGTCGTGTCCTTCCTTACCTCTGACTTCATCATTCTGTGAATGCCTTGAGCAGAATATTCCATTTCCCTTTTACTATATTTTTCCAAATAAGCCACATGTGTCTGGGATGTGTGGCCTTTATCATATTTCAGTGCTAAGATATGTCTCTGTAAAATAATACAATTGTTTTGGAATGTGGCGAAAATGTCTCACTGGTCATATTGCCTCAGTCTAGCGAACAGAATCTTCCAGTAGGTTGCGGGAACCCTGGAGTGTCTGTCAGTTAAGATCATATTTATTATGTTTTTTCCAACTCTGACCTTATTAAGTTTCCTTCCCAAACCACTACTTTGCTGGAATCCGATGGTGTCACTCCTAGAATATTCTTCTGGGAGCTACCATTTCTTTGATCTCCAAAAGTAGGAGTCAGTCTCACTTGTAATACATTAGAAACCTTTTCTCTTTAATCCACTGAGCCATTCTCTCTGAATGAAAAACATTAGTGATGCTTTTATCAGCTTTTATGCTTCGTTCAGCACAGAAAGCCTACATTGCATGGAGGGAAAGGGAGCAGCCTGTTTGTTTAGGCACTCTGCCATGCTGTGCAGATTTGTGGAAGGAGCTAATGAACGGCTGTTGTAATAACATTAGGCCAACACATGCCTATTCAGTTCTCTTTGGCAGGCTTTTGATGGTGAGAACAGCATTGAAAATGAATACTAGAGGCTGGGTATGCACATAGGAATAAGGATAAGGAATCTGAAGGGAGATAGTATTGTACTGTGCTTGGTTATAAAATGCAGGAGACCTGTTAGCCTACTGGAACGCTGACTGGGGTCATGTTGGAGTCTGGGCGACATGAGCAGATCAAAGGACTGTCCAGTGGTTTTGTTGTTGTCAGTGGGCCTCCCTGGGCCCTTCACAAGATGCTGCTTTCCCTTCCAGGCTGCCAGCGGCTTTCCAAACCTTCAGCTCCTTCCGGGAGACATTCCCAGAGGTCTCTGGGTACTGCTACTGTGTGGACAGCCTGGGGAGAGAGCTCGCAGACACCGGTGAGTACCTCCCAACATCTCAGCTTCAGCATGTTAAATTCACAAGGGAAAGGACAAGTAATAAGTATCAGTCTTCAGTTTCATTTGGGATCCAGGTGCATTCTTGCAAACACACAGACCAGGGTTTGGGAAAGGCAGGAGCTCTCTCATGACATTCTCTCACTAAAGGTGAACCCACCCTTGGGAACAGCACTCCAGCCAGCAGCAAACAGAGTCATCCCTGCCCTTTCTAAGGTGCTGGAACAAGACTTTTGCATGTCCAACCTCTGTCCGTCTTAGAAAGCTGGACCCTATTCACTGTCCAATTGCAAATGTAGGGGAGTATAAAGGACATGCAAACAGAGCCATTTTCTTCTTGCTCAGATGGTCTTCCCTTATCTTCTCATAGACTCAGGTTACTTTTCAGGCATATTAGTAGTTGATGGGAGATTTAACAGAACAGAATTTTTTTTCCAAGAAAGACGAGTGAGGAGGTTGGACGCTCCCAAGTCCACTTCCAGAGATATTTCTGTTTGAAAAAGTTGAAGCAAAAAATAAAATAAAATAAAAAATAATAAAAAACAACAACAACAAAAACCCTTGGGAAAAATGCAGAACATGATGGATTAAAATGGTAGATGGTAGATGAGAACTTCAGTGTTTACTTCCCTTCAGTATGAAAAGTTCTCCTAAAATCGGAACTAAACTAAGCTAATCTAAACTCGGAAGAGCTACTGCCTATCTTTTCATTTGCTTAATTTAGTCAACCAAAATGATCAGGTATTGGTTTTTGGAAACATCAGTGATATAATTGCATAGTTGCAACGTCTCTACTACGAAGTGAACCACAACCACAGCCCAGTGCTGGTTACTGAATGTTCCTTCTGCTCGTTAATGGTGATGACTGATGGCTGGGCACTCAGCAGCTTGTTGTGTGGTGCCATGCATTAGGGTAATGCAGCCTAAGTTCACATTAGGGCCAGCTTATAGACCTGGTTTTCTTTTCCCTATTACATTTCCAGTTCTGCTCCTCTGGTGCAAAGTAGATGACTGCTGTCTTAAAATGACACCTCTATTTCCCAGGCCTGGAGCTGCTGCTCGATGAAGTTTATGACACTATTTTCTCTGCACTGGAGCCTGCCCGTACGTTCACAGAGACCAGCGTGTATCGGATCCTGCAGCGGCGCTTCCTGGGAGTCCAGCTGGCCACCTCTGGCCGCTTCAGATGTAAGTAGTGCCCAGTTGACTCCCTGAAAAAGGTATAGTAATTTGCGAGTTTATATATGACAGCTGCCACTATGGAGAGTTGTTTTAATAGTCTCTTGCATTCAAGCATGTAGTAGGAATCAAGGTCCTTCCATTGCAGCTGACTTATAATCTCTGGGCTGTAGATTCTTAGCATCAGGTTGTACTTAACCTGTAAAGAAAGCTTTCCCATGCACTTGAGGTTTGCATTAATTGAAAGCCAGTGAACTTTTTGTAGTTCTTGCTTTGCGATTCTGGAGATAGATCTGATGATTTATTACACTAAAAGCATGAGAAAATGCTTCTTAATTTATGACCCTACCGTCAGAAGTAGGGAGGATCTTACATTGGTCACAGCATTCTCCATCCCCACAAGACTGTACACAAGACTGTAGTGCATGAGCCAGCAAAGCTGAGTTTCTGGATCTGTCCTTGGGGAGGACCTTCCCGCTGGGGAGGGCAGGCAAATGAGGAGAGCTTCCCTGCCTGTGGGCAATGAATTCTGCAGGCCAGGCAGTAAGGTGCTTTCTTCCCTGCACCAGAGCCTTACAGAACTGCCTTGCCTGGGGAGAGTTTGTATCCCCCACTGTGGTTCTTCATCCTCCCATCCAAACTCCTCTGCTGTTGGCATTTGACCCTCACTAAGGACTTATTGATCAGATACCAATGGAGGTCTTCCAGCCACGTGGAGCACACAGTTTTTCTATTTCTGGGACAAGCTATCATTCTGGGAAGTCCTGAAAGCATCTTCCCCCTCCCAATGCTCAGTGCTGTGAAGCAGACTGTGCCTGTGGTTGGAGGCAGTTCAGTAGGAATGAAGCTGTAACAGCCACCAGATGGAGATGTGACCACACTCGTTAGCCACTGACCATGATGCTTTGGTGAATTACCGAGGATTTATACCACTACCTGAAGCCAGGCACTTCAGTGCTACCAGGAAAGCTGTCAGACTCCCTGGATGAAGGGTTTGTTCTGACGTGATGCACTCACTGTCTCAGCCTGACAGCTGAGTAAAGCTGAAATGCTCTGGAAGGTGAGAAATGCTTAGGCTGTGGGACTGTATCTTTTTAGAAACAAGCAAAGCTTCTCTTGGAAGGGCTGAGGGTAGTGTTAGAAGACCATAAGTCATATCAGAAAGAGTGCTTCTGTGCCACTCTGGCCAGTTTGACAGGAATAGAGGCTGCTGTTCCCTGCAGAGGAGTATGAAAGAAATTGATGGTCTCAGCACAAATCTCTGCAATTAGATACAGAGCTCGTTGCAGAAGCAGTACCTCATTTTCACTAGAAGCACTGCACTGTACATACTTGTGTCTCTGCCTCCCATGCTGCATGTCTGTTCCTGTTTCTTTTGCATTAAAGGCCAGAGCTCTCGGAGTGAGTGATGCTACTCCTCCATCTTCCCTTGATAATGGCTGAAAAATGAGTTGAAGTTCATTTAGCATTCAGAAATGAATATCTACAGAAGAAAACCACAGAACTGATTCACTTGGGTGAAAGAGGATGGAGAATTTCTATTTTGGGCTGGTACTTGAAGTTTCAGGAAATTAAACCTTTTTTTTCTCCAGGCTTGGCAAAAATAAGCAAAGGATTGAATCAAGCAGAGATGGCTCTGAAATGTTAAGCTTTTCCTCCTCCTTTCTTCCAGGCCCCTCGAAATGTGAGGTTGAGCGGTACACAGCCCTGCGCTACCAGCATGCCTACATCCCATCGTGTGACACTGATGGGGGCTACACAACAGTGCAGTGCCAGCAGGGAGGACAGTGCTGGTGCGTGGACACGAAAGGGCAGGAGGTCCAGGGCACGAAGAGACGAGGACAGCCCCCAGCCTGTGGTATGTGTGAGGTTTGGAGGGCGGGGGAAATGCTAGCAGGCAGCACTGCCTTGTACATCCATGTATGCTTTCAGTTCAAACCAGTCCCATTCACCTTCCCCTCCAAACTCTATCTACTGTGGGAATTTTGTATATGATTGAAAAAAATGAAGGACCAATTGCCTTCTTAGATCTGACAGATTGTGGTGCTCATAAACTGGTATCCAAATACCTCACTGCTGTTAAGAACCACATTTGAATTAATTATTAAATACCATATTAGTTTGATTTTTCTTTATGATCTGCCTTCAGCCTTTTAGTTTTTCACATATTAAGAAAATCTATCCCTTGACTCTAGGAGGCTCTAGTCCCAGTATCATAGAATAAGAGAATCATTAAGATTGGAAAGATCAGTAAGGTCATCTAGTCCAACCATCAATATCTGCCACAGTGTAAGGAAACTGGTGGTAATGTTTTGGGTTTAACCCCTTGTTTTGGTGACATGCTACTGAACTTCTGTCTCTCTCTCTCATCCGTTTTTTTTCTGTATTTCCTTCAGTGCATACTTGACCATGAAAATTGTCAAATCTGGTAGAAAACTATTTAGAGAAGGTGTCTGAGTTTGTGCTTTGAGAGGGATTTCATTAAGAATCCATCATCAAATCAGTGCTCCAAATGGAGATGACAGCAGAAATGTTGAATGGCCGGAGGGAAAGAGGAAAGTTTAAAAACCTTCGCTCCGAAGTGTACTACCTCAATGTTCAGGATTGCGCCAGAGGGCTGGGGCATGAGGTCTTAGTTCTGGATGCCTTTGGGGGAGCTCATTTCTCTGCCTACAAGACACAGTTGTACCATGCAGATAAAGAAAGGAGGAATCTACCCTGGGTGTTATGATTCCAAGTCAGTCAGCATGCTCCAGGCACAGGCAGGCTTACAATAAAATGAAGATGTTCGCATGCCTCCAAGGCTGATCACCAAGGATATTGCAAGGAAGCCTCCGAGAGGCCTCACCATATGTTGGGGCTGGTTGTTTTCTCTTGGCATGTGCTTTGCTGAGCCTTCCTGATAATTTTTCGGGGGGCATGACTTGAGGCTGCTTGCAGCTTTTATTGGCAGACTCAGGAAATTTAAGCAGGGAATAATTCCGTGGAGGTTTTTCAGGCTAACCCTGAGAAGGTATTTTGTGAGATTATAGCTGGAGTCTGTGGCCAGCCAGCTACATGCCATGCGCTTATCTCCTCTGTTCTGTTCTGTATCTTTGTGATTTCTTCGCTGTTACTCCCAGCAGTGTTCATATTGGAGGAAGCAGAGATGTAGGTATGGGGATCACCTCAGGTCACACAAGTACCAGGAAGTTTGTATAGGAACATACTCCTTTTCAGATCCTACCGTAAATTCACCCCAGCAGTGCTGTTCTGTTTATTCCTCATCATTTTACTTTGATTCAGCAGTGAGTAGGAGGGCAGAGCATTTAATGACTGTGTTCCTATGTTTGTTTTCGATCAGCATACTTGGGAATTGTGCCTTACACTAACTTATTGGTCCCTAGAGGAATGTTCTTCATCCCTGTTACTGAGAGCTAGCACTGAACGCAGGAGGGGCCCATCCTACAGAAAACGTCTTTACAAAGGAAGCACTGTGACGGACCCTGAGCCCATGCCAAGAACTGCAGCACAGAGCAAAAGTTCTAAAAGGAGGAGTGAGAAAGATGGTGATCACAGAGCCTCAGATTACTTGCTAACCTATTTGAGAAGCTTTTCAGATTTCCAGCTTCTGTACTCACTGTTAGCTCTGTTAGTTTTATAATACTGCCTGAAAATGAAATGGAAGAGGAATGGGGATGGGTAATAGGAATAGGGATGGGGATGCAGAATAGGGATGGAGGTGGAGATGGAGATGGAGGTGGGGCTGTCCTAAGGAACGCTGGATCATACAAAAGCTGTTTATTCGCCATCTTGTCCCCAACGGTGTCTGCAGTAGTTTTTAGGGAGAAAAAGTGAGAAGTACAGGAAACAAAGAGCAACTCTTTGGTATGTTATCTCTGCAGGCTAGACACTCCCCAAACTGGAAGTTGAACCCGGATCATTGTGTTCAGCATTCCCCTAAGGAGTCACCTTCCAAAGATTTGTCTAGTTGCTCTTTAAACTTCTGTCCTTCCTAGCATCCCGTAGTAATAAGTTTCATAATCATAGTTATGTTCGCTACTTCTTGCTTAGAGTCTTTATAGCTACAAAGTCTTTCATTTTTCTTCTTTCTTTAGAGCCTTAAGCTGATTTTTTTCAGACATCTTTCCTCAGAGATGTGTTGCAGACTGGCTTGTTGCCATGGCTATCTGCATATGAACGTACAGAGACTTGACTGGAAAGAGGAACCTGTGATACAGCTCACTTGAGTTGTGGGTAGCCAGGGACCCTAAGACTTGTTGGTACCCTCACATCCCTGACATTTACATTTGTTGAAATTTTACAATTATTTCTCTCGTTTACAGCTCAGTTTTGAATGCCTTTTGAATGCCAGCTGGTCCTTGGCTCTCCATTACTGCTAATTTTAATGATTAATTTTCAAAATTCATATACTGAATTATTCACTATGAAACTGTAAAGATCTGGGTAGGAAACCTCCATAAATATCTGATTAGTGTGCATTCATAAAATTGGCTCTTTCTTTTCTGTAATCTGTTTCCCTTTCTCTTGTCCACATATTGCATCTGAATCAAGTGTAATTTTTATTAGAAGTAGACATCCCACCAGAGTATTAATGTGTTTGAAAAAGACTTTATTTATAGTTTCAGCCGTAAGAGCAGGAATGAGGATTTGCACTGGAAAACAACAGAACCAAAAAAAGACCAAGAGCAGTAAATTCAGACATGATGAAGGAAGTTTGTGTCTTGAGTGGAGAAGTTTATTTCTACTTTACACTTAGGAACACTTTAAATTTATCAATGTGACTGATGCTAAGTTGGGGAACTAGAGACAAGTTAAAAAGCACTCAGAGGCATTTACTGAGACTACTTAAAAGGTATCTATAGAGTAGTGGGTTTTGGAATTTTAAAAGTTTGTGCTTTTTAACCTTTGTTTAGGTGATGAACAAAGGTGCATCTCTGAGAGACAGCGGGCCTTGTCAAGGATCTTTTATGGCCCCATTGGGTACTTCAGCCAGCCTGATTTATTTTCCACACCAGATGAGCAGTCAGAGAAAAGAGCTGGCTTCTCAAGACCCTGCCCTCTCTCTTTCAAGGAGCTGTTTCTAGACTCTGGACTGTCATCTCCAATCATGCAAAGTCCATATGCCAACCAGATTCCTGGGCTAGAATCCATCCTTAGTGAAGCCATCACAGGAATGTTCCCATCAAGGGAACTGGCTCAAGTGGCATTGCAATTTACTGCCAATCCAAAACGCTTCCAAGAAAATCTCTTTGGAGGAAAGTTCTTGAAGAATATGATCCAGTTTAACTTCACTGGGGCACTTGGCACTAGTGGCAAATACAGCATCGGGCAGTTTTTCACACAGGGAGATGCAGCAGCGAGGAATAGTAGCCAAGGTCTTCTGCAATCAGCTGAGGCGTTTTCACTGGAAGTATTGAAGGGGAGCTCCATTTTGAGTCAAGCTCTTGTAGGCAGCTTTGGCCGCACAGTAACTCTTCAGGACAATCAGAGTATGATGAAATTTCTTTCCTCTGTCCTGGAACTTCCAGAGTTCTTTGCTTTTCTTCAACAAGTGATTTCTGTCCCCAAAAGCATTGCTGAAGATTTAGGTGAAGTGGTTAAACTAGCACTGGGTTCCAAAGACTGCGGTGAGGAGCCAAGGGATCTGTTTGTTCCAACGTGCACCAAGGAGGGGAGGTATGAGGAAGTTCAGTGCTATGCAGGACAGTGCTGGTGCTTGGACACTTCGGGAAAAGAAGTCCCAGGCTCAAGAGTTCAAGGTGAACGTCCAAGGTGTCCCTCTGATTGTGAGAAGCAGAGGAGGAACTTGCAAAACTTGAAACAAAGCCTATCTGCAGGATCAGATCTTTTTATTCCCTCTTGTACCAAGAATGGAGACTTTCTGCCACTTCAGTGTTATGGGACAAATTGCTTCTGTGTTGATTTGAATGGAAAGACTATTCCAGGAATGAGAGGAAATACTGGAAAACCCATGCAGTGTAAGTTTTGGGAACTGGGAATTTAAAGATAATTCTTTACATTGTTGGAATTTCGTGATTTATTTCTTCATATTTGATCGGTTCCGGAAATGTATGAATGATCGTCCCCTAACAGAAAAGAATATTATCCCTACAGTTGAAGGGGAATGAAGGGAAATAAAGTGTATGTAAACCTTGGTATCCTTAGTCGTAGAGGCAGTTTAGTGGCATCAAACTCCTATCTCCCCAGTAAGAACTACAAGTATCTCATGTGCTCAGATTTTGTTTAAATCTCTGAGTACATCTTCAAAGGCTCATACACCATTAAGAATCTTACCCTAGCCCAACATAGCAGAAATTGGTGTCCTTAATAATGGGCCAAAAATCTTGTTGTTTTGGGGACAAATGATGAAGTATCAGTAACAGTGTTCACGGCATAACAGTGAGGATGTTGAGATTGAAGCTATTGTATATCTTCTGTGCATTCATAAGATGTGCTATGCGTGTTTTTCATTTTCTCAGGCCCCAGTGCTTGTCAAATCACAGCTGGACAGGAGTTCCTAAAGACTCTGAAGCTCCTGTTGTCAGACCCAAGTGCCCTGTCTCAACTCTCCAGCATTTACCTACCCCAGTGTGATGCTGATGGTGCCTGGAGGCAGGTGCAGTGCAGTGGTCCTCCTGAGCAAGCTTTTGAGTGGTATGAAAGGTGGATTACAGAGAACAATGAAGGCAAAACTCTGCCCGTTGCCAATCTATTGAACATCATAATTGGATATAAAAATGCCTCTTCCAAAAGTTTTTCGGGTTTTATTGAAGCTTTGTATGAGGCTGGGCACCAGAATGTCTTCCCTGCTTTCACCACGTACTCATCCTTTGCTGATCTTCCACCTGAAGTACTGGAGGGAAATGTGACCTCAGCATCTGAGAACATTTTATTGGATCCGTACACATTCTGGCAGCTTCTGAATGAGCAGTTTACCTATTACCCAGGAGCCTACACTGATTTCAGTGCTCCGTTAAGCCACTTTGAGCTTCGTGATTGTTGGTGTGTTAATAGCAACGGAGAAGAGCTGCAAGGAACAAGAGCAGAAGTGAACCAGGTACCGACATGTGAGTAACAGAATTGCTGGCACATAAATAACAGTTTTACTGGCCTTTGATTTTACATCACAGGAGAAAAATTCCTTTCAGGCACAATGAAGTCAGAGACAATTGTCTGGGGAAAGGTTATTGATAGTGTCATTATCACTGACCACCTGAGGGGGAAAAACTCATTTTTGGAAAATAAATGGTCTCTCTGCTTTGGCAATATGGAGAAATACAGTTCTGTATCAAGGTTGTGTAGATTTTATAATTTGTAGTGTAGTTGTGTAATGCAAGGTACTCATCCAGATACCAAAGGACACTTCAAAGCTAGAAGCATTCTGTGAAGACCTGTAGGGAAAATTGACTGTTAAACTAACTGATGTTCAGGACTTTCAAGAATGCCTTAAAATTAAACAGGAGGTATTTTCTGTACTGTTTCCTGTTATTCAGTCAAGAATAACAGATATGCCCTAGAAGTCCACTAGGATAAGAGTGAGACCAGCACTGATGTTTGGTAAGCCCTTTGTCTCGAGCATCTCCACCAAAGCTGTTGATCCCTCTTTGGAGTTGCTTCAACAGATGAACTAGATTGTAAATGAAGTTGTTAAAACCATAAACCATTCATATTGTATAGTGATTTTCCAACTGGAAGGAGGAAGCAGGACAGTGAATGAAAAAATTTCAGCTGGGCAGGGAGTGGTGAAGAAGCCAATTCTGTGGGCAAAAGAGAAAGATGACAAAACAGATTAGCAGTTATTTTAGCAGAAAAGTTTCCACTGAACTGTTTCAGTGTGTTTAACTGCTGTATCCAAGTCTGTAGATATGTGGATAGAATAGATCGATTGTCAGCTTCCCTCTGCTTTCTACAGGTCCTCGTATATGTCAAAGTGTTAAGCAAGAAGCAATGAAATTTATAGAGGAGACAGAGCAACTCATCCGAGCCTCGAACACTTCCCACTTCTCTTTTGGAGAGAGCTTCTTGATAGCAAAGGGAATACAGCTCATGGACAATGACCTCCTACGTTCTACTCGGCCCTACGAGTCAGAGATGATGGTCTCTGAGAAGCTGTTATCTGGCAGTGACTATGCTCTACAGCTGGCTGCGCAATCAGGTAGGGGAGAGGGAGATGAGGGCTTTGAATTAAAGGAGTCTGTGCAAGAATGCTCTAAGGCGAATTCAGCTTTGCTGAAAGTCAGGAACAACTTAGCAAAAGCTATTTATTCATTCAATTAACCTGACCCAAGAGCTGATTTCAGTTGTATTATATGAGGAAAAGCTAAGGGAGCTGGGCTGGCTTGGCTTGATGAAGGCTCCAGGGAAACGGCATGGCAGCCTTCCAGTTCTTGAAGGACACTTACAAGCAGGAGGGGGACCAACTTTTTACACAGTCTGATATTGATAAGACAAGGGAGAACGACTTTTAACTAAAAGGGAGGGATTTAGGTTGGATTTTTTACTCAGAAGGTGATATGGCATTGGAACAGGCTGCCTGGCAAAGCTGTGAATGCCCCATCCCTGAAGGTGTTCAAGGTTGGATGGAGCCCTAAGCAGCCTTATCTAGTGTCTGGCAACCAGCCCATGGCAGGGGGTTGAAAATAAATGTTCTTTAAGGCCCTCTCCAACTGAAGTCATTGTATGATTCTATGATATGTATGACACCTTGCATAGGTAAGATATGGGTACTATAACTACCTGAAGTGTTTGTTATTTTCCTTTCTAAAATGAAAGTAACAACAAGATGTTTGCAAACGTACTTTTAAGATATCTCTTCTTGTATTAGCCACTAACATCTTTTTCTTACTCATGTTTTACAGTCTTACATTTCTACTGGCAGAGTCACTTTACACTGAAAGGTTTTGCTGGAGAAGCTACGCAGCTGGGATTTCATCCCTACATCCCACAGTGTGATGGCCTGGGAAACTGGGAGCCAACTCAGTGCTATGAGAGCACAGGTGAGCAATCCCTCGCAAAATACTCTAATTTAAAAAATGGAAAACCTGTATTCTTGTAACCAAACCAGAGGGATGTGGGTAGGTGGGCTATAGGATGGGTGAAAAATTGATTGGAATGAGTGACTCAAGTGACAGTTCATCAGGCTTCAAAAATCAGTCAATGTTCAGTTGCTTGCTGCTAGTACTGTTCCTCAGAGGTCAGCTCAGTGGTCAGCAATTGTTTAATGCCTCTGTTAATGATCTGTTAATGATCAGGACAGTGAGATGGAGTGCACTCAGCAAATCTAGGGAATACAGGAAATTGCTGGGAGTAGATGATATACTGCATTATGGGGTTTGCACTAGAAGGTTCTCACCAGAGCTGCTGTGTTTCCATTCTCACCACTGCTCAGAATTGTGGTCTATTTTTCTCTGGAAAGCAGAGTTAACTGTGTCTTCAGCTTACCGACCACTTTCTGCAGTGATGCAGTGAGTCAAAATCCTCCAGGAATGCAACGACTTTAAACAGGAATACTGCAATACAATATCTACAATAAATCTGTTTTTCTTCCCTGGGCAGGTCATTGCTGGTGTGTGGATGGAAGAGGACGTTATGTTATGGATTCCTTGGTTTCACGCTCAGCAGAACGTCCCATATGTGAGTTGGCTTTTCTTCTTAAGTGTCTGTGCTTACGTATTCCAAAAAAATTTAATCTTTATTGAAAATTCTAGTATGCTGTGAATGAAGAGAGGCTTCTTTTTAACCATTGCAAGAGAAAGGAGCCTTCTGTGTTTGATTTGCTCTTGTGTTTTATTTCATTATATATGAATTCAGCTTGCATGATTTGGGAAATCGAACCCCTACTGTTGTTACCTGACACTGATCAGGTGTTCCCTACCTGACACTGCAGCAAAGCCTCATGTAGATAAGCGAAGGAGAGGGAGGTGTACCCCTTTCTCTAGGTTAGGTTTGAGAACTTCATTTTATTTTAACGTGCATACATATGCTTTCCCTCTCATAGGTCAGACGTCATGTCAGAGATCTCGAGCCAATGCCTTAATCTCCAGCTGGAGACAGAGTGGCTCAAAGCTGGATGCCTCTGCAGCAGATCTGTTTGTCCCCTTTTGCCTTGAGGTAATTTGGTGTGGCTGAGGAAAGGTGAATCAAAACCTCCTGGTTTTGCTACAACTGTGCTACAGGCCCATAGAGATTCAGTCTGAACTCACTAAGTATTCCTTTGTGCATTCTTATTAAACTGTAAGAAAAGGGTTCAGCAGAACAAAAGGGGGGTTTTGCCCTCTATAAATCAGAATTGAAACAGTTTTGAGATGGAGACCAGGAAAAGGAAGCTCTATTCCTGTCTGCACTTCCCTCGTACTGAGTGGCTCTGCTTAATCATTGCACAGGGCTGTGTTTAAAAGATGCGATTTGATTAACTGGTGCTTGGTAAGCATTTGCTTTCTGAGCTACGGGAGAATGTGAGGATGAGAGGGAGATGGAAACAGGTATTTCAAAATAGGGTCCATGATGCTCTTGAAACTTGCCAGTAAGTGATGTAGAGCCCTGAGATGGGCAAGGAACAGACATTTCAAACCAAGGTTATACCAGAAGTTAATCTGAATGGGCTTTCAGTTTATGTACTGCTCCTCTCAGGGCCTGATATGAGTATTTTAGTATTTTGTTTTTCTCAACATGCATTAAAGGGCAAAAGTAAATATAGCCAAATATTTTAAACAGGCTTTTGGGATATGGGTTCCAGTGCATCTGTGTTAGTATATGTAGCTCTGCAATAACATGTAATCGATATTTTTCAGACAGGAGAATATGCTGTGCTGCAGAGATCTTATACAAACATTTGGTGTGTAAATCCTGAGTCAGGGGAAGTATTTCAGCGTGGCAACAAAGATTCAGATGGCAATCCTGAGTGTGAGTAACGCTTTACCCACAGGCTGTGATGGCAGTGGTAATGTCTCATGCTTCGCTGCATATGTACTTCTATAGTTTCCTTTTCAAAGTGATTCCTATGGAAATATGCAGGTCTTATGGCTTGACCCCTCAATGATAAGTTCATGCAAGTATCTTTGAGAGGATAGTTGAAAATAGTTACCGTTTACTTTCATCACATGAAACAAACCAGTGTTCAAAAACTGATTAATAAGCTATTTTCTCTTTATACTCATGCCACTGCGGAAAAGTCTTTGGGTTCATGAATGAGTTTTCAGGATGAATTCTGAGCTGTAGGAGCCGAGCAACATGCAACCGGGGAGCAACAGAATCACAGTATTGAGTTCATTTAACATGCTCCTTGACTGCTCTGTGCAGAGTGATTAAATCTATATTATCTTTACGTTGTCTTCAAATAAAGATAGAGGTTGTTCTTCAAATAAAGTTAGAACTGTTGAGCTCTCATCAGAGATGAGAGATCTCACGCTATGATTCAGTGACTCTGTGACATCATTCCTCCAAAAGGCTGGAGAAGCCCTGCTTAGAGAAATTGAGATGCCCAATAGGAGTTAATCTCCTGGCTCTGTTCTTTTGAGCAGTACAGGCAGTTCAAGAGTCTACAACATTGCTGTGTTTCTTTCTTTAGTTCCTCAGCTAGTGATTTTCTGATTTCCATCTTCCATAGAAAATTGGGAGAATAATCTTCAGGCTTCAAGCAAAGTTTCTACCAGAATATCCATATCAAGAGCAGATAATTACTGAGGGAGAGATAGCAAGTTAGATGGTACTTTGGTCTGACCCAGCAAGGCTGCTCAACTCTTCTTATAGATGACCTACTGAGAGAAGTCTGGTTGTAGATATGCACCATACCTGATGGGAGATAAGTAACTGCATGTTCTCGGAAGAAATAGCAGTTGAATATTTGTTATTTCAATCACTACCCAAATTTACAAGTATACTCCATGATATGTGGATGAACAAAATTAGTGAATATCAACTTTATTGCAAGTTGGGGTGAATGTTTTGGATCTTCTTGGTTTGGATAGTTCCTCAAGCACATGTCACTGTTTTGTTTATTTGTGAGAAATAATAATTATTGCTGTTTATAAGAGTATACATGTGTGAGGCTATGTTTTAAAGATACTAAGTATCCTTATCATTTCTTTTACGTTTTTCCACCATTTTCTTGGCACAAATTTATACAACACACGCTATAATCTTCAGGAAAAAGGTGTGTGTTGTCTAGTGCAACTAAAACTAGGCACATTTCTAAATAAGCTATTATTATAATCTTTATTCAGATTGTCAGTTTGTCTTCTGTTCTGCATCTTGCAATGATTTTTCTCTCTTTAAAGGTCCTAGTTTCTGTAATATGTTGGAGCTGAAAACTAGTTTAAGAGAAGTTGGGAAGGGTTACATCCCAAAATGTGAAGAGGCCAATGGGATATTCTCACCTGTGCAATGCAGCCAGGATGAAGAAAGCTGCTGGTGTGTATTTGACAATGGAGAAGAGGTACCTGGGACACGAATAAGCGGAGGAAGACCTGCATGTGAAAGTGAGTTGCTACTTGAGGCATTTTGCTTCTCTGCAATTTCGGCTCTGGAACCTGAGCCAAATCTAAATTTTTCTAGTATTTTGTTATGTTTAAGCTTCTTTGTTCAGACTGTTAGAGAGATTTTTGCTCGGGTGGTATGATTATCTTTGCATTACAGTAGGCTTCTGACCTACTTGGGCATAGTGTCCCATTTTTTTCAAGCGCTTTGTTAGGGAGAAAGGAGAAGGGAATGGATCTTTGACTCCTCCTTATTCATAAAACTGGTTAAATCAAAGAGCTGTCAAGCTAAGCTCAAAAGTCAATCTGAATAGTTTGCTGCAGATTTGAACCGGATCCAGTCTGAGCTGGCTCTGGGATTAGAAGTCATTCAACTGCCTAAAATAAAATTTAAAAAATGTGTATTCTGCCATTCCTACTTCTGGCTGGTGATCAGAACTGTGGAAAGGATGTGCCAAAACACTAGATATTCACTGAGTATTTCCGGCGTTACTAGAGCTGTGAAGTACTGGATTTCACTCATAGTTTCCAGTGAGATGTCCAAGTGGGAGACATTTGGATAAATTCTATTTCCAGTTGTCTTCCAGCATCTTCCCAACACTGAAGTAAGCTAAATAAATTAGATATTCTTTAAGGCCATTCTCCAAAGTGCAATGATTAATTGAAACTGAAGATGTGAAAAGAAAGCCTTCAACTTCAGAGCCAGTACCTGCAGGACACCACAGTTTCCAGAGCCATTCATTTTTGTTTTTGTTTTTGTTTTTGTTTTTTTAAATGAGAGCTTTTGGTAGATTTTAGAAAATTAGTCCCCATGACAACCAACTGCTTTGGTATCCTTTAGTGATTCTGCTATACAATGAGAAAAAATGTGCCCACCAAGCTGATTGTGTCAGCCCAACTAGCTGTAAAGCATTTTCATAATCAATAGGGTTATCAATCAGATAACTTCTCCACCTATTTGGAAACCAGCTACATCATTTTATTTGGAATCTTTTATATTGGTAGACAGCTTTGAGGATAGGATCGTTTGAGAAGACACAAGGAAATCACAGGGCTTTTTCTGCCCCAAGGGATGTGGTACTACCTGGAGATGCCTAACCAAGCTCTGAAGAAATGAATTCCGGAGCTGGTGTGGTATAGTTATGTGCAGCTTTATAGCTCTTCAGAGAAGCAGAAGCAGGGCTTATTAGTCTAATAAACGTGGTGCTGCCATCTTGCTTTCAGATTATGGGCTAGGATTTCTGACACTGGACTGTGTAATATTTGTTTACTGTTCCGTTTGGACCAGCTGGAGGAACCCAACATGGTGCACAGCGCTCAGTAGTGAATGACTTCCTGATAGACTCTGAAGGTGAACATAAAAAGTGGAAGAGCTTGCAGTAGGCTAGAGAAGTCAGAATTAGTTGTAAATATGAAGTCCTTTGTTTCTCCTTATCTTCACATGAGATCATTTTCTGGATTTCCCACTATATTCCAAGGGATCTTTATGAAATATGATATAAAGAATGTTTAGATGTACCCTGGGATATGGCTCTGATTTTTCTGGATTTTGCTTGCACATTTGATGCTTCTTGGAATCCTGAAATGCTGTAGTTTTCATAGAGGAAACAGTGACTGAATGATTAATGATCTTCCATTTTTGAAAGACCGAGCTGAGAAATAACTGCTTAAAAAATATAGTGGAAACCTGGGGAACTATTTGTTATTTTCTGCATAAAAATACCATTGAAATAAACTTTCCTGGATTTTGAAAAAGCAATAGAACTTTTTCAGGCTAAACAACTTAGTAATGGTACAAAAATTAAGAAGCATAAATTATTTTCCCCCTCAACCTACCCAGCCTGGTCCTGGAATCTACTAATAGTTCTTCTGTAAAATGGAAAGAGTCTTCTTTCATCATCTTGGAGATCTTCTCAATCAGTGAAAGAAGCTGTTGTGGTGGGAGAATACAATCAACTTCTCCTCCAGCATCAGAACAGACAGCTGTAAACACCAAGTAATAACTTTTGAGTGCCCAGTTCTTACAATGAGGTTTTCATTAGATTAATCATTTCCATCAGCAACAGAATCAAACTTCTTATATTTGACATGCAACAGAGAGCTGATGCCAAGTATCCTGGCAGTCCCCACATGTGCCTCCCATCCCCATGCCTGCTTTCCACAGCTCTGGGTGGAGATAGAGAAGACAGAGCCTTTCTTGGAGAAGATACTTTCCTTCTGGAAATGCTTAGAAACACCTGTGGAACAAGCATCGGTATTCAATTTGATTCTGGCTCATTCCTCCAGGATCAAAAAATTGAGGTAGAAATAGAAGAATGACTAAATGGTGAAGGCTTGATAACAATGATAAAGGAAGCTACATCTATAGAGAGGTAAATGAGCAAACTGCTGATTATCTTGGCTGTTTGATGGGATCTTGGATGGAAACTGTGAACTAAATCAGGAAACCATTCATCCCCTTTACGTTTTGTGTGCTGTCTGTTTTTCTAGTTCACACACAAGCTCCCATTGGGACAGACAGTACAAGACTGTAGGAGCATATGGCTGAGACTGGATTTGACTTGCTAGGTTAAAAAAAAGCGTTAGAGGAATGAAGGGAACACAGAACTGGTTTTTATTATTTATTAATTTTGAATAAAGAGTTATTAATAGAATTTGCATGTAATGGTGGATGTAATTTGCATCATGATAAATACTACTATCTAGTGCACGGTGATATCTTACAGTCCTGTTATCTGTGGTGGTTTCATAAAGCAAGGAGACCAGATTTCCATCTTTACTAAAAAGGGAGACATGAAAGAGGAAGAGTGTAGTGTCTCCATTTACAGAGTTATTAAAGAAAATATGTTATAAAGGAGTCTTGGAAGGAAAAGGATGAATTTTGTAAATCAGAAAGACCTATTTGAAACCTTTATATTTCAGAATTACAATGTCCATGGTTGGAAAACAAAGAGGTACACATTGAATCCCAGATTCATCCTGCAAAGTTGTAAACTTTAAATGAAGTGTCTGCTAAGTTGAGGAATTAATCTCCACAACTCCATCAGAAGGGAAGGCAGAGACTGCTCAGATGTGAGCCATCAGCAGAGCCTGCCTTCCTCCAGCAGCTAGGGAGGCTGAGACTGATCTGGGCATTGCTGTTTGGAGAATGATGTACAGCAAGCAAATGAATTGTAGGATATGAGAACTGTTCTTTATTATTTCTAGCTTAGGTAGTTGTTATTTTCTTTCTTTCCATTTTGTAGATCTGGAACTCAGAAGTGTGTCTAAATATTACTACATATAATTGGGAAGCAGGTTGGGATTTGGCTAGTGTTGAACAAAGCATTTGGTTTGTACACATTAGTAGAAGTTAAAAATCAAAGTAGTTAGCTTGGTATATTACTCTAGTAGGCCAGCAGGTCTGAAATGACTGTATTGATAAAGAGTGAGTTGAAAGGTAGACCTTGCACTCTAATTTGAAAGCCATGTATCACAGCTAGGGACCTGGTGTGTCACCAAGGAACATCCTGGTGCTGTTCAGTTCTTGATCTTACAGTTTTCAAACTCCATTCTAAAGCAAACTGAGATTTTTTTTTTGGCTCTGTCTATTTCCACTGGATATCTTCCATGAAGGTCAATGGTAAGAAATGTTGTTCTCATTTCCTGCTTAAATTTCTTCATGACTGTTTTGAACTTATGTGTTCTCATACACCATGCATGTATCTTTCTGTACCCGGTGCATTACCTTTTAAAGTCAGTATGAATCTTTTCACCAGGGTTCGTAAACTGAACCAGGCTGACATCCAACCAGTTCTAAGTTGATATGAGTGGGAAATGCACAAAGTGATATCCGTGTTACTCTGTTATGTGAGGTATATGAGGACATTTTAATAGAAGTGTACCACTCTATGTACTAATATATCCCCTCCCTCTCCTGCCTAAAGGTCCCCAGTGTACTGTGCCATTTGGTACCTCTTCTGTCCTCAATGGAGCTGTGTTCTGCGACATTTCTGGGCAAACTTCGGGTGTTCAGCAGTGCCAGTTGGTGTGCCGCCAAGGCTATAGCAGCGCTGCTTCCAACACGTTGTTCCAGTGCGATGTGCAGAAACATCTATGGATCTCAGCTGCCCCACTCTACCACGCCTGCCAGAGTACGTCTAATTACCATAGGTTGAAAAGGGCACAGAGCAATGTAAACACATCTTCAAAAATCCTTTTCCATCTATCATGAAGCTACAGTGTGAGTTGAAGTGATAGGACACAGTTACGTGGCAGTTTCTAAATTAAGGTGCAGTAGATTAATCCTGTCTTCTGCCATCTTCATCTCTATATCTGGCTGACTATGCCAGAAATAGTCCAGCTTTTCCATAATATTTTAGCTATAAATAGTTATTCAATCTATATGCAGATTTTCCTTTGCAAGTTAAAAGATGCTGGCACTGTGAAGTGATTCTGATGGAACCACTTAGTCCTGGAAGAACAGATGAGCACCAGATGTTTGAATTTGGCAGAACTTGAATATTTATTTGCACAATCAAG
Source organism: Aquila spilogaster (assembly GCA_024606505.1). Classification (NCBI taxonomy): domain Eukaryota; kingdom Metazoa; phylum Chordata; class Aves; order Accipitriformes; family Accipitridae; genus Aquila; species Aquila spilogaster. The sequence goes on along the minus strand of JANHGO010000063.1, from coordinate 11,844,708 downwards.
TCACTGTTACTTCTGCATCTTTTGTAGCAGTCTGTTTTTTAGGATTATGGCTTTCATTGGCTGCCATAATATTTTTCAAATCATTTTTCTTTCAAGAAAAAAGAAACACACTCTTTAAATCTTGGAAGAATCAGTTACCTCTTCAGAGCTCATGTAATTGAGTATTAATGTTGGCCTTTTCATCTATTTCAAATAGAGATAAGTTCTGATCAACTCATTTCATTGCTGAACTTTGACAAATGTGGATCCTGATGCCAAGTTTACAGATATTCCTCATCTCCAGAATGGATGAGACTCAGTCTTGAAACTCATGTATTACTGTATCTCTATTCTAAATGTAAACAATTTTAAGCTTTGAATTTTAGATTGAGATTTTTGTTTGCCCTTAATCATGTTTTCTATGTTTTTATGCTATATAACGAGGTAACTTTTGTGTTCGCCTAATGGCAACGGAATAACTGTTTATAGGGCCAGAGAGGAGTGTGCAATAATCTAATACAAGTTTCTATTCAATGCAGGTTAAGGGATTTTCCTCAGCAATTTGTGTTTGAAGTACAGCGTGGTATTAGGGAGACAGGAAAAAAACTCCAACACATCTGATGGTCACTGAACAAACTTCACAGTAACAGACAATTCACTGCACCATTTGTTCCAGTGGATAATTACCCACACTCTTAAAAATTTTATTTCTTGTTACTTATGTGTACACTTAGAGGTTGTGATTAAATCAGCTCTCCTCTACTGTCCAATAAACTAAACACACAGAAGGCTTGGTGCCTTTCAGGAAGGAGCAGGTTTTTGTGCCCTTTGGTCCTTCCCACTATTCTCCTTGGACTTATTCAAGGTTTTTTAACATTTGTTTGGGGAGCAAGCAACTGGGAATTGTGCTCCATCAGGTGACACTTGTACACGATGCAGTGAGGGTCTAAAGGAGAGCAGAATGAGAGAGAGAGCTCTGCCACTTCTCCAGGCTGGTGGGACAAGAGCCAGCTCCATTTGGGTTCCATGTAACTGTATCATCACCCCTGTACTGAACCTGAGTGAACAAAGTCCCCAAGAACACTGTGATCAGCATAACCCCAGTGGAGACAAGAAATTTTCACCTTTTTAAATTTTCCTGGCTAAGAACTGTCTAAATAGATTTTCATTTTGAGATTGATGAGTCCACCATTTTCTCAGTGGTTTGTGTGATTTGGCTTGCTATTAAAAGATCAGAAGGCACTTGATGATGTCTGTGTTAGAGCTGTTATTATGCAATCAAATTTATTCTCTCCCAAAGCTTGATCTCAAGTTAATTTGACAAGCTAGGCTTCTGAAGGGCCATTTGAATTAGTATTAATTGTTATAATGATTTTTATCTGAGAGAAGCAAAGGTTGATAGGTCAATAATTCCTGTTTTTCTGTTTCTTCTTTGGTTGTTGGCTGTCATCTAGTTCTCTGGAAATTTGTATCTGCCAAGTCTTGTTATTTCCCTTATCATTCTGTGGATTAGCAATCTCTTTATTGTTTAACTGTAACACCTGGCTTTTTCTGCAGTGCGCAACATACATGTTTATCAAGCAGTTTCTATTGACAACTCTACTGTTTCCACCGTGTTTTCAGAGGGAGATGCTATTGATGAAGATCAAAATGGAATTCAATGTCATTTTTTAAAGTAACTATGAAAGTCAGTTTCTACATTGAACAGTGAGGCTAATAAACACCCTTCTATTTATTTCTTAGAGCTCCAATTATTTCAGACAGTCCAAGCTCAAACACACTTTCAGCTACTGCTACCTCCTCAGAAGACTTGTAGTTCTGACTACTCTGGATTACTCCAGGCATTCCAGATATTTATTTTAGATGAGTTGAAGGCTCGTGGGTTTTGTCACCTCCAGGTAATTTCAGTTCCTTATTCTTTGTTGCTTAAAAAATAAAATTAAATTAAAAAAAAAGAAACAGTATGAAACAGAGTAGAACTTTACATCTTTAATAGAGAGGGGAGAGGATAAAATGCTAGTGCTGACAGCACTATGAAGGACTAGGAAACCACGATATTTAGGCTCGCTGTCCCCATGTTGGGCAGATCATTTTAATGATTGCCATAGAAGTCATATCACATTACTGCAGTATTTATTAAAGTGTGTTTTGATGGAAGTGAACCTTTTGACTATTGTATCTTTTCAAGCCCATTTGAAAATACTGCCTTGAGCATATCACAGTGAAAATGAGCAGAGAAAGACCAAGAACTAGGAGATTCTAAGGCTGACTAACCTTAATTTCATTTAATTTTGAATTGAAGGTAAATGCTTTTGGGAACACTGGCTCAGTTTCTGTCTGTGACGATTCCTCTGTCTATGTCGAATGCCTGAGTCTGGATCGCCTGGGGGTGAATGTCACGTGGAGGGCTCAGCTGGAAAACATCCCGGCAGCTTCTCTCCCTGACTTACATGATATTGGTAAGTTTTTCCTCTGATGTTTCTGTAAATCAAACCTTCTTTGCTTCCTAATGGTTTTGTTTTCCTCTGTCTGCTCTTAGGAGGCAATAAAAAGACAGTGCACACAAATGCTCACTGAACAGAGTCCTTGTAACACTGGAGTTTTTTCTGAGCCTTTGGTGTCATATTTCTCTCTTCAGCCTGTGACTACAGAATTAAAATAGGACATAATTGAGTATTACTTTCAGATAGCACTGCCTCTCCTAGCAACTTTAACATGAAAATTAGTTTAACTGTTATGAGCTGAACTGATCTAGAGGTTAATTTCCATTAGACAGGTCCTCCACAGTGGAAAATATTGTGTTCCTTATTGGATTAGACTCGGAGAAACACAATTCACACAGTGCCCAAAAAGATAACGAATTCCTTCAAAGTGTGTGCGTGGTCTTTTTTTCCTCTTCTTTTTGTTACCTTACCGTTAACCATAAAGAATGATCCTTACCTCAGAAGTCCTAGAGCAAGTATGCAGTCCATTGACTGGCGGCTCTTCACTGTGGCTTAAAAGTGAACTAGAGACTGTGTAAGGAGCTTCTTTCCAAGCAGTCAGCATTTCCTCTTAAAATAGAAGAAGAGAAAGACACATCCCAAGTTCAAATGCCTTTGTGCCAACATTTCTCTAGTTTCCTGGCTTTGCAATGATGTTCCCAGAACTAAATATAAAAAAAATCTGCCTGCACATGTTCTTCTCTCTAATTTTGAGACATGGTGATGTGACATACAGTCTGATCAGAACCAAGTTCAAAAGCCCTCAGGACTTGAGTAGAGGTTGCAGTGGTCGTGTGGTTCCTGGCTATACAGTCTGTTTATGTTTGCATCCATTCAGTTGTACCAGATTATAAAGGAAACATAAATATTAAATGGTTTGTAGAAGGTGGATCAAAGTATGGTTTAGTTCGGGTTTATGTAGAAGGTTACATCTGAAAGCATTCTGCATTGAAGACATTGCATTTTTTTACCCTCTCAATGCTATAATTTCCCCACAGAACTAAAACTGCTCTTCAGAGAATTACTGAACAGTTTCAGAAGAGGAAGAATTCTGGTTTAGGGAGATCAGACAACCTGCTGTCCATATACTCTTCGTATAATCAAATTCCGTTATATTTTAAAGCAGCTTTGGGTCTTCCTGTTTGAGCTGTTTTATACATCATCACTGGTGTTTATACACATTGACTGTGTAAATTGACTCTCTGATTTGAAAATCTATATTATTAAAATAGTTTTGATCTTTTCCTAGGGTCTTTATGGATAAAGGAGAAGTTTTGCTTTCCTTTTTTCCTCCTGTGATGAAATTGAGAAAAAAAAATTGCTAAACAGAAGCACAGCACATGCATGTGTTCCCAATGAAGAACCTCAGTTCTAAATCATCAGTTGTGAATGTTTCATTCCATTTTTTGTTACAGATATTTTCATGTATCAAATTCTGAGGCTATGCAAATCTCTTTCTGAGGGATCTTATGCCATTTGGTTTGGCATCTTAAATCTTAGTTCTAAAATACTGAGGAACACTCACTGTTACACACCGAGTCCCTGCAAAACGCCTTCGGTAACACTCTTTTCTATTCAACAAGCAAAACCAGAAATGATTATAAAAATTAACTTTTGTTGGGTAAGAATACAGTAGACTGTTCCCATCAGTGACATCAGAGGAAATCAATCACAACCTTGAGACATTTCAAGGCTTACCTGTCTATTTGCCGTGTATGAACATGTATATTATTGTTCAATGCCTGTTTATGTATACTGCCCATAAAAGCAAAGGCAAAACTTTTGCAAAGCGTTATTGGTTATGTGGCAATCTCCAATTACTTTCTCACAAGCTAAGTATCATTTTGGCTTGAGGTTGAATGCAGTGGAATGCTATTTTTTTTGTTGTATTATGTGTCGGCACAGCAGAAGAATCAGTTGCTCGAAGCTGGAGGAAACAGAAAACAAAATATGAGGAGCATAGTTGGAGCCTTGTACCTAGCTGTGAAATTCTCTCCTCACTCTCAGGAGGGAGACCTGCCCATGGGCTACAGTGCAAAGTTGGGAAACTCACCATGTGAGAGGGCAGCAGTACCCTCATCTGTTTGCCTTAAACACGTCAGTCAGAACATCATAATCTTTGTTCAGTGTGTGAGGTGTAACATTCCTCACTCGCTCTTTACGCATATAACATCCTCCCTGTGAGAATTCAGTGTCCAAGGTCATTGGTGTGATTGCAAACCCAAAGTACATAGTACATAGTGCAGGACTTCCCATTTGCTGGGTTACAAAGCTGTACGCCATAAGCTGTACAATATTTAGTTCAGTGCCATAAAGCCTGCTGAGATTAACAGAACATGGAAACAAAAAAATCCTCTGGGAACACTGTTCCTTCTAGTACTTCCAGTGCAGCCAACTGGGGAACTCACTCTTTCTCTTATGCTGAAAACTGTCCTGAAGGAAGTAATCAGAAAGAGAAGTTGTCTGGAAAACCAAAAATATGGGAAAGATACTCACTATTTTCCAACTTTACACACCAGCTTCAGCTGCTGAGAGAGGAGTTCCTACTGGACCAGTAGTGTGACAGAAGCCGATTATTATATAGTTACAAATGTCTTCAAAACCAAGTAATTAAAATGCTATAGAAGAAACCGCACATAGCCACTGAAACAACAGAAACAAATGAAATCACATTTTGTTTTCTGGTACTTTAATTTTTGTGCTCGCTAATTTTTCTTTTGCCCTGCCGTGGCCTGAAGGTAGACTAGATAATCTTTAAAGATACCTTCCAACCCAAACCATTCTATAATTCTATAAGCCTGTCGGAGTTCAAGAGGTGTTTGGACAATGCTCTCAGAAATATGGTTTAATTTTTGAGTGATCCTGTGTGGAGCCATAACCTGGAGTCAATGATCTTTGTGGGTACATTCTAACTGAGGATGTTCTATGGTTCTATGATTGTTGCATTAGCATCTCTACATATACTAAAATTAGGACTTTAATGTCGTAAACATTATAGAGATTCATTCTTGTCTGCTGTTTGCTAGCATGCCTGCATTTTGTATTTGAATATGCTGATGCTGTTAATTAATATAATGTTTATCACTCTTTATTTTGTTATCCATTTCCCCATGAGGAATCTCCTTCAAATTATTTTTTTATATTATTTCCTTTAGAAAATGCAATTGTTGGAGAAAAACTCATTGGAGCGTTTATTAAAGAGATTGAGAATGGTCGTTTCCTGCTATATTTAGACTCCAAGCAATTTCTAGCAGATTCGTTCATTGATTTTCCCCAAGATGAAGAGTTTGATTTGTCTCCAAGAGTGCAGCTGGGATGTAGAAGCGGGTTTCGAAGAATTTCGTCTCCTGGGAAAATCGTTCCAAATGCACAAGGATGTGGTATGCCTCAGTTTTGCTTTCTCTTCTTTGATTATGCTAGGAAGTGAGATAAAGGTACAGTTCAAAAGTCACATCGGCAAGATTGCGTTTATGGTTAATAGGTCAAGGCATGAAGTGTCAATGTGAGTGACAAATCTGAGGAGGGACAGGAATTATTACTTTGGTTACTGTTTAGTCCCTGCATTGTAGATGGATTTGAACCAATGATTTAGAAGTAGACTTCATGGCACTGACACTGTATGGAAGGTGTCTCTAGCATTTATCGGGATATTTTTAGACCTGTCTGGTATTAGAAGGACTTTCTGTATTGTGCACAGTCCTTAATAAGAAGCAAAGATAATGTAGTCAGTGCTTGGTATGATTATACACTACCCAGAATAGAAACCTAGCTACAGAAATGGCAGAAATCTTGAGTCTGAGAATTCTTGGGCCAAGTCCCAGCCAGCTCACATGGAAGCTTTCTCTGTGTTGGCCAACACCCAGACCTGATTGCAATTCTGCCCTTTTTTCATCTTCTTTCCTCTGTTTAGTCTACTTCCCTGGAATGGGCTGTCTTTCTGTCAACATCCTGCTCAGAGCCGCCAAGCCTACCTCTTCACAGGATCCCTATGTATCAGGTCATGCTGCCAAAAACTCTCTGCCTTAACGGCACCGCTCTTATTTCTATTGACATCAACCATCCTACAGCGCAACCCTGGTTGTTCTTGTTGTCCCAAATAGCCTCAGTGATTCCGTGCCTTTCTGATGTCAGTTTGTGATACATTAATTTTGTCCAGCTCTTTTGGAAACTGAGTCGGGATAGGTATAAGAGCAACAACAGAAAGTATGGGATAAATTTTCCCAAATGTGGAGTTTTTTCAAACGGGTGAACTTCTATGCTATGTAGCTTTGACTTAAGCTACAGAGATCAGAGATCCTAAGGACAAATCAAGGCACATGAAAAGAACTTAGCTCTGCGCTTGGTATGGTGGTTCTCTACAAGTTAGGAGAGCTTTCTAATGTTCAGCTGATTTCAAGACCAAGAATAAAAGTCTTTCAGTTGCTGCTGTCAAGGGATCTGAATAATAATGAAAAGGGGAAATACTTGTGCTCCTGTGTCTATAAACTTAAAACCAGCTGGAGTAAGTGCTGGCAGCAACCTAGGGAAGCTCAGCTTGAGTTTATCCATGTTTGTGAATTTTGCAGCTGCATTCAGGTACATATTATTGTAGATAATAGGAAGAGAGTGTAAAACCTGCTCATATGTTTTGAAACCAAAGTGCAATTATTGTGGCTGAAACACTGATGTACCTGAAGTTAAATGTTCACTTTGTGCATAAGCCTTGCGTGCTGCCAGGTTTCCATCAAAACTTGGTTTGAAGGCTCCCGTTTTGGAGCAAAGAGGTTGCAGGGGAGAACTATCACATAGGGATCTTCTAAGCTCAATGGCATTTCACTTTAGCTTCCATTTCTGTTACCTTTTAGGAATGATCTCAGAGCAAACAGAGTAAAACCAATAACACAGTATTTTTTTCCCACAGAAAATACCACTGGAAACTTCTACAGTTAGTTTTACCATCATATTTTTCTTTTTCATATTATTAAAAATGAAAGCATAGCTCCTTATGACTCTAACTGGAAAGCTTAATTTAGAATAAGTTGGATATATATTTTTTTTCATTTCTTAAATTCCTCCCAAATTAATCACTCTTGATTATATGTTAAAAAAGAGAAAAAAAGCAGTGCAGTAAGTAATAGTGCGATGGCAGATATGAGGCACTGAAGGTGTTACCTTGCCAATAGTTAGGATATTGGCAGATTTTCTTTTCTATTTTAAATGTTATGTGACTTGAATCCTGACAAAAGATGCTGAGGAGGAAGCCTTCAAGTCTATGCACTTGTCTGTGCTCAGCCTCTCTGCCTTTTCTCTGTACCCCAGCAGAGTGAGTGTGATACCTGCTGTGAGTTCAACTGTACAGTTAGCTTCAAAGGTGTCTTCTAGGTCCATTGGTAGACCATAAGAGAAAGAGTATTGCTGTGGAGTTGTATATCATCTTCCCCTACATCCACACCTGAATTTTACTGGCCTCTTCCTGAAGGCCTCCCTCTGACAGCACCTGTGTGTGAGGTTTGCCAGGGTGTAAAACTGGTATGGATCTTCACACTGTCCTGTTCCCTACAGAAATGGGCACCTTCTAGGCAGTCTTGTGCAGAAGGTAGACCTGAGTTGGATGGATATTGCAGTTCGGCATGAAAGGAGTAAAGCAGACCCATGTAGCAGCTTTCTCTCGAGGATTTACTAGCATTGCCATTTAGTCGAAGTGTAATTAAATTATGTAATGATATCATTTGAGACTAAAGTGAGTTCGCTAGAATTGAAAAATAGTAGCACATATGAAGGGTGGTGTGTGCTGTGCTCGATTTCCTAACACCATAATTTAGAGACAAGTCAAGCCAGTTTAAAAGATGAGCTGCTTTGCCTTGTATTAAGCATGGCTTTTTGGACAGGCAAAGGCTGAACACCAGATAGCAGATTTTGTTAGTGTAGCTGGTCACTTTCCTACCTTCAGCTTTGTACACCTGCTTTTAAGGAGAGGACTTCAAAGGGATGAATGAATCAGCTCTGAGCTACTGCTGTTTTCAGCTTGGACCTGTAAGGGTAAATTGTCTGCAGTTTCAGTTCATCTTCATGAAGCCAAATATTTCCTGCCAGGGATAGAGGCCTTTAGGAAGCACTAAATTAATTTGCCTTGTAAGTTAGATCATGTGTATTTGCACCAACTAGATGTAGAGGAAGGCACTCGGTAAAGCCAACATCATAGAAATGTGGAAAGGGGAGGGTTTATCTTCCACATTTTGGCAGAGATTTCTTATTTTAAGGTGTCACAGAGGACATGCTGGACCCTGATTTATGTTGTGGGACTGAATATTTTATTTAAATGCTGGTTTTAGGAATTCTGTTTGTTGTTCTCCAGTGATGCAGTATTTTATTTTTTGTTTGGTTTAGTTTTATTATGTGCATTATGCATAAGTAATCTGGTCATTTATCCTGCTGGGATCTATTTCTCTTCTTTTCCTCTCTCACTGTTTATTTTATGAGGAAAACTTAAGAGCTGTTGTGATTTACCCTTGTTTTACTGTACATTTTTATGCTCACTCCTTTTATTATTTAGAATGCTTGTTAAATTCTATCAGAAATGTTTTGAGCAGAGCATAACCCAAGTCAAACACTGTGCTAGTTTTATAGGCAAGCTAGCAGCTCAAGGCTTCATTAGTAATTGATGGAACCAAGCATCTGGAATCCCAGAAGTCTCCTCCTCGAGGGAGGAAAGAGCAGTGCAAGCATTGGGTAGCAATCAGTTGTAATAATTTTTAAGCATACTTAGTGTGGGGAGATCTGGTCTTAAGCAAAATGAGGCTTCTGTGAAGCGTGTTATCCCTGTGCTTTGGAACTGCTTTGCCATTCTCCAATTAGTTGCTCTTTAGCCTGGAAATTGCTACTCTGTATGTTGTTCCTCTGGGATGCAGAAGCCTTAGTTGGCTTCACAGCGAGGCCAGGTTACAAATCTCATGTGCAGCATCCAGGGATTTAATTTTGGAGAGTTTTTAATTTTTATTTTATTTTATTAATTTATTTTTATTTTTATTTTATTTTATTTTCATATTTTAGGGAAATTAAGTTTGAGTCCATTGGTAACACTTAGCTCTGAGATAGCCTCAAGAATATCCTCTAGTTTCTTATCTTGCTAAAATGTTAAAGCTTGCAAGAGTTGAGTTTGATAGTTTGTCTGACTTTCAGAGTCACACTTACACTCAACATGAGCACAGGGAGATTATCTTATAGCTGATGTTATACATGCCTTCAAGAGCTGTGGATTCTAGAAAACATCAGTCTCTGCACCAATGTTTTGCTCCTTTTTTTTGCTGTTCTTCATGTCCTGTTGTTAGTCTAACGTGAGACAAAAGGCAGTTTTACTTTCTTAAAATGTGATAAGAGACGCAGATGGTACATCTGCATCATGACCGTAACTACAGAAAGAGGAAGATGCTTTGAAAAGCTTTATTTCTTCTTTTACAAAATTCAATTATTTAATTAGTCACTCCAATCCTTTGCATTTTGCCTTCAATTTAGGCATGGATTACTCATTTCATTTTAGTTTCTTCTACTGCTGTTTGTTTGAGATGCTTATGATCCTTTTTGCATGTGTTGGAAAATGTCTTTAAAATGTATCGAACACACTTGTGTATTAAGCAGTATGCATTAGAAAGGGCAGTGCTGTCTCATCCAGGTTTTTTTTGGTTCTGTAGTGGGTTTTAGATAGGTATTATAACTACTTGAGAAGGAAATTTCAGCCTCTCTGTTGTCTCATCCTGGAATTTCCCATTGGACCATTTAGAGCAAGTGAAAGAAGATATGATCATTTTAACACTAGCTGTCTTTTTAGCCTGTTATAATTTAGGTGCTTCAATAAGTTAAATTAGTTCCCGTGTGCTGGCTAGAGCAGAAATTCATCATATGAGTTGTAGTGGAGATGGCCAATTTTCCATTATGGTTTCTCTCTAATACAAGCTTAAACTGCTGTCAAAATGCAGGGCAAGAACAGAAATTAAGTTTTGCACCTTGTCAAAGTCCCAGAATATACATTTGATAGTGTTTTGAAGGAAAAGTGCATCTGGAAAGCAGCTGTGAAATAACAAGTAAAGGTACTGTCCTGCAAATGTATCTGTGACTCTTCTGCTTTAATGATCATCTGAATGATCTGGAGGGAAAGACAGTATTGCATGACCTCCCAGAAGACAAAGAGTTTTCTTTGTAATATGCAACAGTTCAGCTGGAAATATTACTTATGAAAATATAATTTTCAGAACAATTCTATTTTCAGCCTAAGGATATCTGTTTGTTTTGTATTGGGGTTGTCATGTGCACAACTAGTGACTTTTAATCCGGCCATTTCTGTTTAGCTTGGAAGTGCTTACAAAAAACTTCTTTACTAGGAAATCTGAACAAAATTGTTACCATATGGTGAATTTCTGTACAAAGTTTTTGGAATTTTCACTTATTGGAGTCTTCATCTTTCTGCCCGTAGTGTTTGTGGAAATGACTCTGTTTGTAGTCTCGGTTCCTCTTTATCACAAAGTGCATTATCTTATTATAAATAGGTTTGACAGTATTCAGTTGGAAATCAGTCCTGCACTTGGTGTTTCCTAAGAGTGTGTTGTGCATTATTTCAAGAGCATTTTTAGGGTGATCTGAAAATAAGAAGCCATAGTATATATTCCAGACAAGAGTGAGTTTAATGAACTTTTAAGGAGTGTTCTTCTGTATTTTTCTGTATCATTCCACTTAGAAATACATATATTAAAAGCTTGAAGCCTTTGAAAGTCTACCAGCGTGATAAACATACAATCATACATGGGTGCGGCAATGCCTGAAATGGCTGAATTCCATAAGAGTAACGATGTTGTTCTATTTGCAGTTGTTTGTCCTCCAGGTACTTATTTCCAGAATGGCGAATGCATTCCCTGCCCTCTTGGCTACTATCAGTATCAGACCGGACGTTTGTCTTGCATCAAGTGTCCTGTGGGCAAAACTACCAACTCCTACGGGGCATTCAGTGCTGATGATTGTAAGTTGAGCTCATTTTTCCCTTTGTATTTTGACTTCAAATAACTGATGAATACTTTTTTTCATCTGTCAGGTTGAAAATAAATCCTTTCTGATTTTTTTTTAAATGTTTTATTAACAGATATAATCCTTTCTGCATACATTCAAAAATGTTTTTCAAGGACAGAACCAACTGTCTGGTTTTTAAATCAAATATGTGTGAGAAATGAGCGGTCAGTCTCATCCAGGATGTTGTGGTTCTTTGAGACGTGTTCATTGTCCTGTGGAATGACGTCTGGGTATTCAGTCAGCAAGAAACATCTGATATAGTCAATTTATTGGCATTTTCATGAATATTAAAGGAGTCTTTGTCTAGCTGTTTCAAGACCCAGCTTTGGTACAAATATTTCTCAAAGCTGATATATTCACTGAAGTTAGTTGTTCATTTAAAATGACTTATTTTTGGAAGAAGTTCCATAAAGAATACCACTTGTTAAGCCCATAGATAAAGCTCAAAGTAAGCAGTCACACTGATGACTTGGTATTATGGATGAGTACAGGAACTGCTTTGTTTTGATTCAGACTATGTATTCTCTTGGATGAGATAAAAAAAGAAACTCAAAAAAAAAAACAAAAAAACAAAACAGGTTTATAATCACCATAATATCAATTTACTTTGCCTAAAGAAGACATCTGACTGGTTTGTCATCTTCATTTCTATGTCTGTGTTCCCAGTGTAGATATTCGTCACATGTGCTCTGTCGTTTACACCTTAGAGGTTGAGAAGTAGTTAGGAAGATGCTGCTAGTTTAAATAAAAGTCTATATTCTTTAAGAAAAGAGAGTTAAAGCCATGTTTCCCACTGACAGTGGAAGTTATTTATTTATTTATTTAAATTAAGTAGCAAATAAATTGTTGTGATGGCTCTTGTGGTGTTCTTCATAACATTTCAGGGGTCCATTGCAATAGGCACTGATCAAGCCTGCGTGAAAATACAGTTCCTTCTCTATACTTCTCTGCGTTACAGTGCTTATAACAAGGAAGATTTTATGCATACAGAAAATTCTAAAAATGTTATGAATGTGATTTATGGTGAAAACAAAGAAGTGAGATAAGCATATCTTAAAGATTAAAAGATCACATAAATTAGAGATTAATTTTCAGTAAAGTTTATGTTGTACTTAAAGCTTTTTATCCTGTTGATGCTTCGAAACCCAGGAACAACATTGTCAAATCTCCCCTTTTCCCCCCTGTTTACAGGTATTACTTACTGTCAGGGCAACGAGCAGGGTTTGCAGTGTGATGAAGATGGACAGTATAGGCCTTCCCAACAGGACCTTGACACTAAAAAATCCTTCTGCGTTGATGACTTTGGAGCAGCTCTGGACTGGACTGAAACAGATGATCTCCTTACAGACTATGAGTGCCTAGGTAAGTGCCAGAATAATACTTGGATATATTTTTTATCCAATGTAAGTGTAACTGCCTTATGAAATGACCCAGTGCTCCACAGCTGGTTTGCCAGCTTACTCATTTTCCCATACTTGTGGCCTCTGCCTTCAGCCACATTGCTCCTTACTTTTGTTTTTTTCTTGACTGCATTGAGGAAGTCATTTCCTGTAAGGGTAGAGAGAAGATTTCTTTCACTCTCTGATGGCTGAGTGTTTTATGCTCAGGAGATCAGCAACAAGAATAATGAGTGGGCTAAGTGGAAAAAGTAGAATGATGAATTTCACTGTAATATTATCACTCATCCATGTGTTCCTGTGAAACAGACTGTGTTTTACAATGACTTCATAGTTGTGGCATAACATCACTGTCTGGGCTCCTGCTGTGTGGTATCTGACTTGGTGAACATGTCCTTGCAAAGTGGGGAAACTTCCTTCTGCTTGAGCACAGTTGTGAATTTGCAGTTCTCAAACAATTTTGAAAAACAAAGTTTAACAAACAATAAAACAAAACAAAAAGGGAAAAAAGAAACATTCCCACCCTGCAAAAAGGAAAAAAAAAGCAAAAAAAGGCCAAGCCAAATTAAACCCAGCCGTGATATTCCTAGAAATTGTTTGAAAACATTTACGTAGTACTCCAGCGCTTCTGGAGGAGCCTTTGGAACAGTGGAATTGGAATTCAGAAAAAAACATGAAATGGAAGAGATGACAGAAAGACAAAGTAGAGAGTAATTTGTTGAAAGTCCAAAGGACAGGATGCAAAATGAGAGCTTCATCAAGCTGGATGTCATACATGTAAGCATATGCTAGATGTCTATCACCAAAGTCGTCCATCAAACAGTCCCCAGATTGCTTGCAATAAGGTTTAATTATGATCCTCAAACCCAAAGCTTTTCCCTTTCCCAAAAATTAGTCTTCCAGAATACTTTATTACTCATTATATAATTGGTGTCAAATTTAATGGAATATTCACTTTAGAAACTGATGTTATGTTGAGCTCTGAATTGGACATTTTTTATCTTTTCTCTACTTTTCTCCCATATTACTGAAGTAGAGAAAATGGAGGGATGGAATATCAGAATTAAAAAAACTAAACACAAAAGCAAACCAAACAAACCAAAAAGAAGAATAAGAGAGAAGCATTCAAAGTGCTTCCAATGTTGAATTGGAAATGAGGGCAGCAACCAATTGCAAGCAACATAAAAATACGGATTCTTTTCATTTTTATGAAAATATGTAAATTCTGTTTTCAGTTGGGCATCGCTGAAAGGTGCAGATGTAAAAAAGAATTCAGTTTAATGTAGAATTAGGCTAATACTTATACTGTGTTCTTCTGTATTCCTCGGAAGGAAAAAACCTTCCAGCTCTGTTTATGCCTCTCCCCGTTTGTGCTGGAGTGCAAGAGCTTTTTTTGAGTTTTTGGCTAGCCCTTGTGTTCTTTCTGAGCAGAAATGATGGTTTTATCAAAAGCACCTGCTCACTCAGCCCTGACAGCAGTGGACATTTGCTTCTGATTTAGCCAGACTGTTCTGCTGCAGGAGTACAAATGATTGTTTTAAGAACTTATCCCTGAATTTTATTTTGTGGTTTATGCAGTCATTTCAGGGAGAGAGGCCTGGGTTCCTCCAGCTGAACCTCTGTGCCTGCATGTGCAGGGAAGTGAAGGGCTGAGCCTCCAGCTCTTCTGCCTGCAGACATCTCATGTTGGCTGAGATCAGACCAGGGCTCCTGCTTATTAGCTCGTTAAGGACTAGGTCAGGTGTTCACTGCAATGAGACAAAGATCTGCATTGGCTTGGTGAGTCTGGAGAAGGGAAGGCTGAAGGGAAAGCTTGTTATCCTCTAAAACTACAATAAAGGAGGTTGCAGCAAGGAGGATGTTGGTCTCTTTTCTCAGGTGACAAATGTCAGGATGGGAAGAAATGTTCTTATGATGCACCAGGGAAAGTTTAGATTGGATATCAGGAAGAATCACAGAGAGGACGGTCAAGCATTGGAACAGGCTTTTCAGGGAAGTAGGGGAGTCCCCAACTCTGGAGGTATTAAAGAGATGTGTGGATATGGCAGTAAGGGACAGGGTTTAGTAATGGGACTCAGCAGATCAGATTGGTGGTTGGACTTGGTGATTTTAAGGTCTTTGGCAACCTAGATGATTTTATGATTATAATTTATGGGATTTTGAGTGCAAGCCTGGACAAGACGGGGGTGAAGCTAAGTCACCACATTCTTCCCTTCTCCTTAGCATGTTGTGCTCACTGAAAGATATAAGTTTATCGGCTGATGGACACAATGTATCAGAAAATCTTCATATTAGGAATAACAGAAACCTGAGCAGAGTGGTTGCTATGTCTCTCTGTGTCCCTTCACTGACTATAAAATTCTTCAGGGCATGGCCAGGGCCAAACCTGAACCTAAATGGATACTTGGAGTTTTGCATCTCTAGACCCCTTGAGCTTTTCCTCATTTGCTGCCTGATGGGCTTCCTTGCACACATGTGCAGTGGATCCAACTCAGAGAGAACAGAGTTAAATCAAGTGACGGTCCAGAGTTGAATGTTCAGTGAAGGTGTCAAAAAGGAGCATGCTGACTACACTACCTATAACAAACCCCTGAGCTTAAACAAAGATTGTGTGCTCTTAAATGTGAGTATGAAGCTCCTAGATTTCCTTTCTAGCCAAGTTCTGTTGGAGCTGACTTTTATTTCGGTGACTGTTTTTCAGAAAGTTGGATCCCCTGCTGACTCAGTAGTTGGTTCTGTACCACGAGCAAGTAATGGGAGACAATCAGTCTGCTGCTAGCAGAGAAGTCCCGCTTGAATATAAACTCCTAGGCCACCTCTGGCTAACTGCTTTTGAAAGATACTGTGATGCTGTTTTTGCACAATATAAATACATGCCCTTATAAAAGTACCTCCTTAGCTTTCCTGTAGGCTCCCTTCATTCCCATTGTCTCCTGTGTTACCTGTGGAGTCAGAATACATCATTTAATGAGTTAACTTATTTCCCTGTAAAAGTCCTTAATTTTTACTTCTAGCTAAAGTCTCCTTGTCTCCCTGCAGCATGGGAACTGATAACAGCATCTTTGTTTGTTTGGTTTTCAGTGCTCAGAAAATTTGAGAGAGTTCCTGCCTCCATGTTCATTTATGGGTCAGACAAAGCTCAAATTCTCAAATCTCAGTCATTTGGGAGAGCCCTGCAAAGTAACATTTTTCAATGCATTTCAGGTAAGGAAAACTCAGAAAATCTGCACAGACAATAGGAACCATCTTGAAGAACTATAGTCCTTTTGTATGATGAACTTACGGATAAGTTCCTAGATCAGCTATGTCTCTTGCAGTTCAGTGCTAGCTCACTGCGTGATATTCACCACTTTTTATAACTTTGGTTCAGAGGAGAGATTGCTCTCTTTTTCAGAAAGAAGTCTTACGACTTTATATACCATTTCAGTCAAGTCATCTGAGTTTAAATCCAGTTTGCAATATGAATGAGATCCAAGATTCAAACCAGGAAGCATTAATCAGACTTTCCAGATGCCCAGACAAAAAAAAAAAAAAAAAAGAATTAGATGTTCAGCCCATGTGAAAATCATGTTCTTTGACTCTTCCCAGATTATCTGATTGGTGTATAAAAGAGGAATAATAACTCTTGCTTACATCACAAGGATGTTGTTAGGAGTGCAAATGTATTCCACTGCTGAGTCTTACAGTGTGCATATTGTATTGCATCTGGACACATCACATTTGCTGGCTTATGTTGATTCAAAGTCATCTAAAACCACAGTTGCACTGCTTTCAGGGTGCCTTGCCTTGTGTCTCCTAATGCAGACTTGTGAACAGAGGTAGAGGTGTGGCATTCAAAATAAAAACACCCTGGCTCTAATAACAAGGGTAGCCTGTGACAATGGTACTATTAAGCACTGGTCAAGCATTGGAGCAGGCTGCCCAGGGAAGCAAAGTTGCTGGAGTCATCATCCTTGGAGGTGTACAAGAATTGTAGAGATGTGGCAATTAGGGACATGATTTAGTGATGAAAATTATTCTGGGAATACACACGAGGCTTCACAGATTCAGAAGTGGCACTGAGGAACATGGTTTGGTAAACACAGTGGTGATGGGTTGGCAGTTGGAATTGTTGATCTTAGAGGTCATTTCCGACCTTAATTGTTGTCACCCCAACCGCGACCACTATCTTCTGGCTGTGGGCCGAATCGCATGGACCACATGACACCAGTGTGGCTAGAGGCAAAATGGTGTTTATTGGAATGCAGCAGCCCCTTATATATGCTTCCTCCTTTGTCTACGCCCCTTACACATGCGTCATCTATCTATCACCGAGCAGGGGAGGTCCTGCCATGTCACATCCCGAGTCCCCGCCTTCTTCGCCTAATACAACACTTAATGATTCTATGATTCTATCACTGAAATGTGATAAAGTCAGTAATTTATCACACACCCTGGTCTGGTTGAAGTAGCCATCACTCATGCTAAAAGAGCATTAAGATCAGCAAGTCCAACTGTCAGCTCATCAGCACCTTGCCCATTAAGCCATGTCCCTTAGTGCCACATGTGCATGTTTCACAGATGGATCTGTGAAACCTTGAGTGTGCTCCTAGAATAATTTTCATCCACCAGATCATCTCCTAGCTAGTTAGTATAAGGTTTCTTGCACCTAGCTTTGGAACTGAAGACACTTAAAAGCAAGACATTTCAGATATGAACTTAGGGAGGAATAGGTGCCCCTTTGGCAAGCTATCTGATTCAATGCATGTAGTTTGCATTTTCGTTATAAGCTACATTAAGCTAAGAGAAGATTGCATTTTCTTTTTTTTTTATAAAAAGATTGGACCAACAAAGTGAAGAATTAGCATATGTGCTTATATTCACTGCCAAATGGCAATGCCAGTCTAAAATATTTCTGTACAGGATAGGAATAGCCCTTCCCTCTCTGCTCCTGTGCAAAGTCATATAGTTCAGTGTATATTCTGATGGTGTTTTGGTCTAAACTATTTGATTTTATGCAAAAAATATTTAGAAACAATTTTGCCTCCTGTTTTAGGAACAGAGCTGTGGGAGCCTATTAGTGGTGGTAGCATATAGGCAAAAAGATCTGCAGCTTCTCATAACTTTGGAAGGGGACGGCTGCTCACTGCCTTACACTGATCAGCAGGCATGATTTCAGAAATTCATGTTTCCTTACCTCCTATCATGCTGATTTTGACCACGGCCTGTTTGCTGTGGAGTTACTGTCTCATGTAGATAGGCTAAATGGTTTGTGTGAGTCTTCCCTACCTTCCTCTGGCAAAATTATCCAGCAGACATTAATTATTTAGTTCAGTGGTTAGACTTAATTCAGTTGTTCATGAAGAATGCCCAAATACATTTTTATATCATTTAATTTGAAAAGTTAACGCTATACTAAAATGGTTGAAAGCCAAAGATCATCTGGCTCATGAAACTCATGTGCTTGCAGACTCATAGAGGTATGAAAATTTAGGTAAGTGGCAGAAGACAGAGGAATTGGTAGCAAAAAATTGTAGATATGGAATACTATGAAGCTTAAGGTTTCCTCTTTGTTTTTCAGACTGTGAGAAGGAAGAAGCTTGCAGTTTTGCCGCTGTAACCGCTGCTGATACTGAAGTATTATGTGATTTATACAGTGCTGCTGAAGTCAACTTCAACTGCACCATCTCCGAATTGGTAAAAACTGTGATATTTAAAAATCTGTTTATCATAAAACTATAGGTGCAGTGTAAGTAGAAGGGATCACAAAAGAAAAGCAGGCAATCACCTGATTCCTTGGACACTGTGTAATAAATTCCTTCAAGCCGGCAGAGAAACTACACCCAGTCATTCCCAAAAGTGGCGCTGAATGCCTCAGTGTTTCCATGAAACACCACACAGCACTTCTCTTCTTAAAACCTGCTGAGCTCCTACAGTTTGGATATCAGATTAACTTGAAAGGTGTTTTCATTTGAATAGTCAGAACTAGAAGCATCTGGGTCAGTAACCAGGTCACCTGAATGGTCATCTCTTCTCAATCCCTTCCTCTAATCCAGGCTTTTTAGGTCTTTGTAACAGTTTCCTACTCACAGCTTTCTAAACATAGCACTGTGGCACTGAAGATCTGCTGAGATTTCAGTTTGACAAGATGAAAAGCATCTGCAGTGGGCCACAGCAAGCTGTGGTGCTTATAAACTGTGTGTGATAATTCTTCCCTCTGTTTATGGCTACAGAAAATGAGTTTTAGCAGAGGAAGTTGGTTAGGTTGCGTTTATTGCATGCCTATTTTCTGTCTCAGGTGCAAGGTACTCTGGGGAATCCTGCTGCCATCAGCATCGGTCATCTCAGCTGCTTGCTTTATATCAGGAATCCAGAGGGAGATGCAGTGACGGTCTATTTGAGGAAAGGTACCAGATGTAACTCAGAGATATGTCAGACTGCTGTACCTGAAGTTGTGGGTACTTCTGAATAGGATCTTGATGATGTGGGGAAACATATTCGTTCAAGAGGACATAATTCTGTTTAGAGCGTAATGCTGAATGGTTACCAACCCTAATGGCCCAAAAACCTCAGTATATCTTCCTTTCACAGCTCATTCCCCACACATAAGAAATATGACTCTTGAAGTTTGCTTTGATGACTTTTTCCAGCAGTTAGTATAAAAAAATTTGAATATCCAAAGTGTTATACTTTTACATATTGCTGTACTATTATTTACCTTTAAAACATTTTGTTATTTAACTATGTAAGACATTACTACTGACAAGCTTGTACATCACTTAACAATTTACATTCATCTTAGCTGTAAATTGTCTTCACCAGCCAAGAACACCCTGCTCTCCAGTAAATATAAAATTGATTTACCTGAACTAACAAAAGAGACAATATACATTTTTTTTCACGCTTGTAACCTTTCACAGTTTTTACCTTTGAGTACCCCATCTCACCTGTGTTCAGCTTTGAGCCTTAAGACAAATTTGAAACAAATCCAAATGTAGAATTCTGTAGGGATGGAATCAAAACTCACTGGTTTCCTCTTCTATCCAAACATCTGAGACATCGTTTATTAATAATAAAACAACTAAGAGCTAAGTCTCACCTGAAAAAATGCAAGTCCTTTGAGTTTGTTGTAATAAACATTATATCTTGATATCAGATCTATTCTGCAGTTCTATTAATACTGAAAGTTAGATCCAGGGTAAGGCAAATTGTATTCTCTTACGTATGTGACTTTTCAACAGAAACCCTAATTGCAGATGCAGCATTACTGGTGAAATAACAATGTATTATTTTTTTAACCAGAAAAAGTTGTTTCATTTATACCTGGGATTTATTCATATAGTGCTTGAAAACTGAATTTTACCTGTCTTCTTTTGTGCATTCATAACCTTTTTTGGTACAGTTCCTAAATGGCAATATATTCTGGCTATCTAATCAACTCTAACTGAACCAAACTATTTGGTAATCTTATCTTGCTTTTGGAACCAGAAGTCCAATAAATGATTTTTAAATCTTAGCTTTTATCATAAAACTTTCAACCAACTCTAGTCTGCAGGCATTCTGAAATCATCACTTCTCCTCCTGAGCTCTTTAGAACATATCTTTTCTGTTCTGTCTGCCCAGCACAAGAATTTAACTCATCTGGACTCAAGACCTTTGAAAGGACCAGTTTTCAGAATGTGCTTTCTGGTGTGTATCGCTCCATGGTTCTCTCAGCAGCTAGCACATCTCTGACGGATGCTCAGCTCTTCTGCAGGCAGACTTGCAGCAGGGACTCTTGCTGTGATGGCTTCATCTTGAGCCAGGTTGCACTTGATGGAGGTACTGTCTAAGCACTGCAAAATTAAAGATTCTTCGGTAAACATAGCAGTTAGGTTAAAAAGATCAACAACAAACCAGCACTAAGTAGAGCTCATTTTTGGATGCTCTATGCTTATCTCTGCACTACTGACATTTTTTGGTGTAGGCAGATTTTGAGTAAGGCCTGAGGTTTGACCTGAAGCAGTTGAGTTAAAGACCTGAAGTAGAAAATTTCTCTTGTAGAGAAATGGACATTTTGCTGAGAATACTGTTGGGTATTATCAGATAATAGTAATATTTTATTAGATGCTAGTAGTATGAGCTGGAGATGAGGCTACAGATGTTTGATTTAGGTGTGAATGTCTAACATGAGTACTCCAAACTGAAAGTATGTTCTGATTTTCATTTTTTAGGTGGCAATACAAATGAGTAACTATCTCAGTGACACAAGGTCAACTGACATTTAGAGAAAGTATTGAGATAATTGGATGTAAATCTTTGTGTACATGAACAGCATTATGGCAGTGATGCAATTCTCACTTCCTCTGAACCTAGGTACCATCTTGTGTAACTTGATGACCTCCCCAGATGTGATGATCTGCAATGCAGATGGTTGGAGTCCAACACAAACATCAGTCATAGATGAAATATGCAAGGGTCTGAGCTACAATGAAGGAGAGAAGACCTTCTCCTTCACCCTGGGAGGACAAGTGTTCAGTGGAAGTATGTCAATGAATTGACTTAATTTACATTACTTTTATTTAATTTGTCTACAGAATCTGCCTTTTCTGCCAGCCTGCTCTTGTACCTTAGCGTTGCTTCATACCTGTACAACTGTAAGAGAATTAAATCTCCCAAATCAAAGGTATTGTTAGATGGACTTACACTTTTCTTTGGGAATGTTAGGGAAAGTCAAGAATGTGTTACTTCTACTATGTTATCCTGTAATACTTGTAGCATTTAATTTAGGCAGAATCAAGTCAATAATATTAAAGAAAAGTAAACTGTGGAACAAAGACAGAAGGAGATTTATCCAGATTAGCACAGAAAAAACAGTGATGAAAAATAGAATAAAGCCTCGGCACCTGTGACCTGGACTAGCACTTGGACACCTGTGTCATCCTTCCTGGGGTCTTGTGCTGTACATCAGGGAAAACATACTCTAAAGATGTGTTTTTAATGTAATTTCCACGTATTTCAATGCTATCTATTTGCTTAATTTTAACATCTGTTCTAACACACATTTTCTTCTTTATTAGCATCTAAGCTGTCAGAAGAGACGGAAAGAAACTTTACCACTTTTCAGCAAGTGTTTCTGTGGAGAGGTGAGTTATCTCACAGGGCCTGTTATAAAATTTTATGGTGAACTACAGACAGTGGCAGCTGTGTGTTATATGAGTACCACTTGTTTAAATTGGAAGCATCTTTCTCACTTTATTTGGTAACGTCCAACATGAGACATATACCTGTGAAAAATTATATTGTGGAAACACTTGCCTTTGACCTATCAGTGTTCAAGGTACCACAAATAATTTGGACATTTATAAGTAATTAGATGAATTACTGAATTCTGGGTTCAGTTTTTCCATTACTCATTTTTGATTCGTCAACTGGAAAAACTACATAAGGAGTTTTCCTAACTGGTACAGGTGACTCTAAAATGTTTGCCGCAGTCAGGGAACGAAGGATGAGCTTCTATAGTGGAAGAAAGATAAACTGATAAAGTGAATTATAGTGTTCTTTAATTCCTCTTGCATTTTAGGCTCCGATATGGTCACCCGACCTGAAACCTCTGCATGCGATTCTACTGCTTTGAAGACAGAGGACGATATCACGTTATCAGGTATCACAGTAAGGGCAGACAGAGAAGACAGCAGAGGGAGGTGCAGAATTTAACCAAAGAGTTTTATAGTGCTTATTTTCATGTATGTACTGTGATGATGTATGTATTGTAAAGTACAGAAGGTTTATCTTAAGTAGGAAATATGATACAGATTTTGAGAAAGATGTTCAAAATGTAGTTCTCCTGGAAGTCACCACTGTCTTTATGATTTTTATCTGAGAAAATGTGGAAAACTTCTGAGAAAACTTGTTCTTTCGTACTTACTGAACTGTAAAGACTCAGGAAATATCATTCAGCTAAGAAAGCATTTTACATAAATCCAGGGATCAAATTCTTAGCGTGGGTACATAGGCATGTTTACTGCTACTGACAATATGACTGCAAATGTGATACTTACAGGAGTGTTTCTTCCCAGTTATAGAACTTCATAGTTCTCCTCTTTTATTCCAGTGTCTGCTAAGTTATATTATGTTATTTGTATATCCAAAATCATTTGTCTTAAGTTACCAGTGTTCCTTCAGGCCTTCAAGCATCCCAGCTGCCCTGAGCAACCTAATCTCTTGTGGCTGGCAACCTTGCCCACAGCATGGAGCTTGGAACTCGAGGATCTTTAAGGTCCCTTCCAACCTAAACTGTTATATCATTCTATGATTCTATGAATTCTAAAAGTAGGAGAGCAATGAAGTCTGACGAGAGCATTTTGCTACAACTCTGATGAGCAGATCTCTTCTGAGTAACCTTGTTGGATGTCTTAGCACGTGTTTTATTACATGTAAAATCTTAAAGTGCATTGCTGATTTTATTTCTGTAATTTGAATGGAAGATGAAGAAAAATGCCTGTTTACCTAGTGGCACTTTTATACAATTAGTGGTATTTTAAAGTCTAGACTTCAAAATAAGAAAGAGCTGCACTTAATATGGTGGGTGAAATTCTCTTGCGTTTGCCTGCCAGGGCGTGAGAGCAGCCCTCAGGGCTCTCCTTTTTCCTTGCTGTGGCCGATAATGTCATTAAAACTTGAAGTTATGCAAAGAATGTGGCTTCTTCCTTCATGCTTTAATCTTAACCATGTCAAAAATGGTTTCAAGAGAAGCAGAGGTTGAAACTGTATGTTGAGAGGTAATGAGACTTACTAATCACCTCAGAAACATTATGAATATGTTAGGGAAAATGTTTACAGAGCTTTTATTACTCGATGATCATGTTTACAGCACATTTTAGCATATATTTTCTATTTTCTGATAGAAATCTGATGATTTCTGATGATAAAATAATGATGATAAAATGATTGTGGGCATCTGAGGTTGTGGATTTAGTGGGCATGATGGTGATGGGTCAGTGGTTGGACTTGGATGATCTTGGATGTCTTTTCCAACCTTAATGATTCCATGATTCTATCCCATGTGCACTCCCAGCATGTTATTAGATGCTTCAGCATTTCAGCTGCAGTTGTGTCTTTGGTTTTCTGTTTTCATTTTTGTCTGGCTGTTCCAGTGCACTCAGATTTAAATAAAAAGAAACTCATAATGCTGGAGTAACTGGTTGTGAGACCTGCTGATGACATTCAATAAATAGAAAGGTGTTTATGGAGGAATTTGCAAGACATCAAAGAAGAGTGTTTCTCTGAACGTTGTTGTTGGACTCTTATTTAAAGAGATTAATTAACATCCTGAACTACCTGTGATTGTTTCAAAGGGATATGAGGAGATGCAGGGCAGTGTATGCATGTCTAAATATCACAGGCAGAAGACAGAAGGAGTTATTTAATTTGGTCTGTGGGAGCCTAAACTGGGAGAAATACATTAAGTAACTGAAAGAGATATTAAGCCTGTTAAGAAAACATTTAACAAACAGGTGTAAATGCCTCCCAAATGAATATAAGGAAACAGCTGTATTTTGAATCAATAAAACTAGATTGGTCAAGGTATCCCCTAGAGCAGCATTATTCACTGTTAAACAGATGTTTTGCATGACAGAGTGGAGCTACCTTATTTCTAGGAGCTGTGATTCTTTTTCTGTTTTGTTTTGTTTTGTTATTTACTTGGTTGGTTTGTTTTGGTGGTCCAAATACTCTTGCAGTGCTGTGTTGTTCAGTGCAGTTCAGCAAGGAGGCATCACCTCCTATCACCTACACAAACATCACTAACTGTAGCTGAACTTTTCTGTTACTGAAAGCAATGCTTGGCGATGCCAGCTTTACATGGTTGTAGCTGCTTTGATGAGAAAGAAAGAATTTTATGTGTAAATTTGAGGGCTTCTCTGACAGGAATGCATCCTATTTTATTATGTTGGTCCGTGATGTCAGAGGTGGATATTGGTGACATGGCAATAGAGGCTGAACTTTCCCACCGGTATTCCATTACATTTTGTTGCTGTGTGTCAGATGGCAGCAGAGGGGCAGTCTGACAGAATAGCATCTGGTGTGGAAGTGTATATGAAGCAAAGGTGTGTCACTGAATTCCTCCATGTGGAAAAAATGGCACCCACTGACACTCACTGATGCTTGTTGAACATTTATGGAGACCAAACAGTGGATGTGAGCACAGTGAGGTGGTGGGTCATGCATTTCAGTGCTGGCAATCAGCTCTACTTGTGCAGATTTTTATGAGCATGGCATGCAGGCTCGTGTTCACTGCTGTCAAAAATGCACAGCTAATGGTGGTGACTATGTTGAAAAACAGTGCTTGGTAGCTGAGAATTTGCTCTATCAAATTGTTATATTCTCTTTGTATCTCTTGTAGTTTCCATGAAAAAAAAAAAATAGGAGGCAATACTTTCAGTGTGACCTACATAAAATTAATTTATTCCAGATCCTAATTAAGTTTTTCTTGTGGGCTTGAGCTGTTTGTTTGTTTGTTTGAGTCTTAGATTCCACAAAGGAACTTTTCTACTTAATGGATGACAGCCAGATACAAAGCGAACCGAACTCCTCTATCCCTTACCAGCAGTACTGGATCTTCAGGCAGAAGTACTCAGCAGAAGAAGCTATGCTTTGGTGTCTCACACGTAAGATATCTCATAGACAGTTATTCTGCAAGGTAGTAAGGAGAGAAAAATTAACTGAAATCTTTCTGCAGAAATGCTGGACTTAGAGATTTTTCAGGGTAGAATTTTCATGGAATTCAGCTACACTGAATTTGCTAGTGGGAGAGGACATCTATTTCTTCCTTACAAACTTTGTCTACCGTGATAGAAAGGATACCCATCATTCATAAGCAGTGTATCCCTATTGTAGATACAGCTTAGACTACTAGGAAATACATTGCGTACAGTGATAAAATGAGAAGGTAAAACAAGGTATTTCAAGAATAAAGTATATTTTGGATGCGATAAACAGAGAAGAATCTCTAGCTCTGACTACCAGGAATGCTGAAGTGAGAGCACTATACACACGGTGCATAAACATTACTGCAAAAACTCCTTGGAGATATGCATGTTTAAAATCAAGCATTGATACTTGTCTTTAGAAAAGTCCTTGCCACTGTAATTAAGAATTAAACTTACATAAGATTTGACTACTCCGTTTCTTTCTGAAAGTGACTTATTACTCTGGAGCAAAATTCAACACAAATTTCTTCAAGCAAATGACTTGAACGATTAATTCTAGAAAAGTTATGTCTATTTTTGTGTTCTGTAATAGTAATTCAGAAACTGACTGCAAAAGCTTCCTAAGATGTTATATAAAATATTTAACTTTATTGTCCATTATTTAATGTAAGAGGTGGATAAGTGACACCATTTTTTTTTTTTATTGTATGTTTTGTGTGTCAAACTTACTGCGAAGTAAAAACAGAGAGATTTTCAAGTCACAGTGACACAAATAACCTGGGCTCATGATTGTCACATCTGGAGAACATATCTTTCCAATCAGCTGCAGTGTGGCCCCTTTTCTGTGCTGTCCAACTAAACCTGCTCTTCAGTCTAACTAGAAACAGAACCTGTCCCTATTTAACTTGCTCTGTGAAGAATAATACTGAAATTCTCATTTTTAGTTGTTTGCTGATTGATAACATTAAGTACTCTGGAGAGGGGAAGAAACCATAGTGTGGCTAACTTCCAGTGGCTTTGCCTCCTAGGTTGTGCACGGGTAGATGAGTTTTGTCAAATGGCAGATCTCCGAAATACTGCAGACACATACTTTGTGTGTACCCTGTATCCAGAGGCACAGATTTGTGATGGTAACATTGAACAAATACTGGAAAACTGTCGTACTGTGTTACCCTGGCAGCCACAGGCATTGTACCATAAAATAGGTAAGTTATAGAGTTTGAATGTGTAATACATACATTATTATTGAATTGGCAGTTCAAGCTGGTGTTTTACATCTTGACTCTGAGTTAAAAAGCCTGAATGTATGAATGAGTACCAGGATATGATGATACAAGGGAAGACTGTGTTAAGGAAATGGACCTGTTGGTTGATGTTCAGCTGAATATGATCCAGCAGTGTGTCCAGGTAGCCAAAAAGGCCAATGGTACCCTGGCTTGTATCAGAAATATGGCTGCCAGTAGTAGCAGGGAGGTGATCATCCCCCTGTACTCAAATATGATGAGGATGCACCTTTTGGGCCCCTCTCTACAAGAAAGACACTGAGGCCCTGGAGCATGTTCAGAGAAGGGCAGCAAAGCTGTGAAGGGGCCTGGAGCACAAGTCTCATGGGAAGTGGCTGAGGGAACTGGGATTGTTTAGCCTGGAGAAGAGGAGGCTCAGGGGTGACGTTACTGCTCTCTACAACTGCCTGAAAAGAGGTTGTGGAGAGGTGGGGGTCAACCTCTTCTCCTCTGTAACAGCAATAGGACAAGAAGGAATGGCCTTAGGTTGCACCAGGGAGACTCAGGTTGGATATTAGGAAAAATTTCTTCTCCAAAAGAGTGGTGAGGCACTGGAACAGGCTGCCCAGGGAGGTGCTGAGTCACTGTCCCTGGAGATGTTCAAGAAACATGTAGATGTGGTAATAAGGAACATGGTTTAGTGGGTCATGTCAGTGGTAGGTGGATGATTGGACTACATGATCTTGGAGGTCTCTTCCAACCTTAATGAGTCTGTGATTCTATGATTCTAAGGGAAGGTGAGCTGTCCTGGTATGGTTCTTCATTTCCACTGTATTCAATTCTTAGAGTGGACAATGTGCTGGTACCACACTTCAGTGCCTAGAAAGATATTAACCACAAATTCAATTCTCTGCTTTAGCTATTCTCAATTCAATGAGACCAAGGGTAGTTCAGATAATCTGTGTACCAGTCTTAGGCCTTTTTGTAATATGAATGAATTCAGACTGTCATAGGGATGTCAATAATTTCATTTTCTACCACTAAAATTTCCATGATAGTTAAGCAATACAAAAATTGTAAGTATATGAATGCATTCTTGTTGAATATATGTATACATATAAAGCAAATCTAGTGTTATAGACTTAAGGATTTTAACCTCTTGTTTTTGAATGCTTGGGGAGTTTGAATGCTTGGTTTTCTCCTAGAACTCACATGGGGAAAGTTAGACACACAAGCCTGTTATCACTCCATGAGAGTTATATTTTTACTGTAAAAAATATAGAGATTCATGGAAATTAAGGATTAAATCATGTCTTTTTGGGGAGCCCAAAGTACAGCACAAGATTATACACAAGCATACACACAGGATTCCTCCAACATGGAACTATTATCCAATTTATGGACCAAGACAATGGAGTTATATCAATACAGATCAAAAACTGAAGCCCTTCGAAGTTTTTTTCCTGTCAGTGTGTTTTCCTCAGATTTTAAAACCTTAACTTGTTGGATTTTTGTTCACCTTAAGACTTAACTACCAAAGTAAACCTAACTACATTACTAGTAGTAGTGTAAAAATGTTTTTTAATTGACATAGGCGTAGAAGCATAAGCTTTATACTTACAACATCATTACTTGACAAATATGTGCAATTTAGAAAGAAAAGGTGATTTTTTTTCCAATTTTGCTTTCCTTTTCTGTACCAGTCACTCTAAGAAGTACTGTGAAGAGCTTCTACACACGTGTACCATTCCGGAAAGCAACGGGGATCTCAGTGAGGAATGTGACTGACATGAGCAGAAAAGCAGTTTCAGATGGGTAGGACATGACTCTTTCTTTGTTTTGACTGAAATTTTAACCACGCCTTGAGTACCAAGGCCATATTCTGTAGCTGAAGGGGATCAAATGACACAAGAATAGCATTATTTATTTGAGAGAATATTTAACAAAGAAAAATGGAATACAGTTTAAAGGAAATTTATAACTGAGATATAAATAACAAAGTATTTAATTAATTATGAACTCCATGTATGTGAGTTAGTACTTCTACTGAACTGCTAGATGGACGGTTGAATCTCTTGGCAATAATACATGGAAATAATTGATGCTGATATTTTTAGGGCAGATACTAAAGTATCCAGAAAATAGAATCAAAATGAAAAAACATTCTAGAAAACAGAAAATGTGCAGAAGCGTCTACACATCAGAAAGAACCATGAGGCATCTCTACAAGTTCTTGGTGTCTCTTCCCTATGCAATATCCCATCTTCGCTTCTCTAGGACAGAGGCAGATAACTAATGGTATTAAAAGTAACGGTGTTTTTCCATTTTCAGCTTTTTTGAGTGTGAGCGTTGGTGTGATGCTGACCCCTGTTGCACAGGATTTGGCTTTTTAAATGTCACCCAGCTGTCAGGTATTTGTTTCATATTCAAAACTTTACTACTCTTCCTACAAAAGGCAACCTTAAAAGTCCTTGCTGACCTTAACTCTGTTTAACACCTTTTTGAGTGATCATAACACCTTCCAAGAGTTGACCCCAATGAACTTGCTCAATTTATCAAAAATTATTAGGAATACTTTAGGAAAAGGATTCCGGGCTGCAGTTCTAACAGTGTGACATTCAAGCAGTAATACTGTAGGGAACTGTTATTTCTCATTCCTCCCTTCCAATATGCTGGTTGACTTCTTTTTGTGATTTTTGCTGTTGTTTCCCTTTTTTTTCAAAGCCTAAGACAGCCTAATCAGAAACCTAAATATTTCTGAAATTAAATGCAGGTTAAGAACACAGTGTCTGTGGTTACTTTGGGGTAGTTTAGATTTTTTTGTTCTCTTATATGTCTGAATTTTCCTGCTCCCAAATTTAGGTCATTTACTTGAGGAAATGTAACTGGGGAGGGATGGAGGTTGCTTACCCTCTCACACTTAGTATTTTAGCATGTCTGAAGAAAGACTTTTTCAAGTATGTGTGACATGAAAGCATTTAAAAAGTAAAACAGGCATATTTTACGTACCTGAGATGGCTAAGTTAAGGGTATTGTCACACTGCTCTCTATATAATCAGCTGAGAGCTTCATAGGCACAAGTTACAGTGTCTTTAGGAGCTTTGGTTGACTGAGTTCTATTCTGGAGATACTTTTCTTTCTCTCCACAGACTGTAAAGAAGGTGCTCTGTTTAAAAGAAAGTCTTTAATTGATATTTAAAATTGAATGCAATCCAGGTCAATGTCAATGAAGAAATTTTTAATGTTTCATTCCAAATTTAGATTTAGGCATCTAAAATGGCCAACATTGTTTTCAGAAATGTTGTGTGCTAATCAGCTCCGCCTGAGGCTATTAATAGGCATTGGCTTTATGATTCACTTGAGAATTTGGAACAATCCAAACAAATTTTCAGTTCTCATTATTTTCTTTTTTTTTTGGCAAGGAGACAAAATTTTCACAAAGTCAAAGCAAGAATAGACTGAAAAGTTAATCCAACATTTTTCAGATTTGAACTATTGTGGGAATCAAAAGCAGTTGACAAGTTTCATATTTCCATAAGACTGTATGAAATTAGAAGTGTTAACTGAATATGAATTAAAGTTTCTTTAAATAAGTATAACAAATTAAGGTTTTAAAAGCATCAAACATAGGAAATCATATTTATTGTCTGTAGTATTTCAGACATCCAGTACTGGCAGTACTGTAGTGAAGATGAATTTCAGTAGCGATTTTAACATGAACCAGAATAAATCTTTAACGACACTTTTAACTGTTTCAAATCCTACAACACTTCTTAGCTACAGAAGTACCTACCCTAGCTCTTTGAAAGGTAGAATTTTTATCTTAAGTAGGAGCTGTGTTTCAATATACATGCAGGTTTTTAATTTCTGGGATTGAATTAATTAGAAAGGGTTCCTTGCTCAGAGACCCTGACTTTGCAACAGGATATCCAAATTTTTGCTTAGTAGAAATGCTCCTAGTGACCTTAAATGGGTTATAACTTTGGTATCTATCTCCCTCACATTGACTTCAGTCTGATTGTTTTTAACACTATTTTCAGCAGTAGTAAAACTTTGCACGTTTTAGGTATTTCCATCTGATTTCTAATTCAGTGAGATTTGTTTTAACATGCAGTGGAACTACACTGTATTCAATTTCCTTAAGATACGACCTGGAAGAGGAGATTCTTCCTCATCATTTCTATAAACATGTATTTCCTTGGCAGGAGGAAAAATCATGTGCCTGACTCTGAACAGCCTAGGAATTCAGACGTGTGCTGAGGAATCAAGAAGTGCTTGGCAAATTTCAAATTGTAGTTTGCCAGACACTGAAGTCCAAATACATCCATTTGGCTGGTATCAGAAGCCTGGTGAGTATTGCAGGGCACGTGTACTTTCCAACTGGTATCTGTGCATTGAGCCTTCTTAATAAGCTTCAATGCATAGAAGGTTTAACTTCTAGGTGGAAGGCCCATTTACAAGGGTATCAATAGACAAGGCAGACCATTATGTCTGAAGTAAAGAAAAGTGTATTTTAATCTCAGTTTTTAAAGAATCAAAATATCTTAAAGAGGTTTAATTGAATTTCTTAAATTGAATGTGAGACTTGTGACCTATGAGGAAACCCAAACATATTCAATTCCACTGCACAGCCATGGTCAAGACATCATTCTCTGTTTCCCACTGTTTGCCTTAATAATATGTGTAGATGAGTGACTTCAAAGATTTGGGTTTGTTTCAGAATTTAAAATTCACTTTTGGCTGCTTTGGTAAAGAAAGTTTCAAGACCAAATTTCAAGGTAGCATTGTATTATTCAGGCAATAAACTGAACAGAACTTATGAGAGGTTGGGTTATTTCCTTAAGAGGAATACAAAATCGATATAGTCAAAGTGAATGTAAAATAAAAGACTCCATTATTTTTTGAAAATTTATCATTAAAATAAAAAAAAAAAAATAGAAAACTCCCCCCTAAATTACTGCTCGTTGTGAAAACCAAAAAGAAATTAAAAAAAAAAAAGTTTGTGATTTATTGACCATTTTTTTGGTTTTAAGAGCTTCTTTTGTTTGTTTAAGAACTTAAAACATGCTGATTAAATATGAGTAATCTTGGGAAAAATTTAGTAACCCAAGAAGTTGTTTTGTCAAAGGAAATGAAAACAACGCATTTTAGTTGCTAATAGAAAAGGTCAAAACCACAAGCTAACGTAAAATCTCAACGTATCCAATGAATTTGTCGTGTATGATCATTCTGTCTATAAGAAAGCTATTCTTTCAGTTGTGTTAAGAGAGCTATACATACAAAAAAGTATAACATTCCATGATAGAAGTGAATGTGCATACATGCAACCTGAAGACCACCTGTAGTTGTAATCATGGTATTACAGAACAGAAGTTGAATAAAGTGCAGATTTTATGTTCTTATCCCCACAATCTAACACCTCCATGGACAGCCAACATTGAAATGGCTTTCAGTTACACCTCAGTTATCGCTGTGGTGTACAGCTTCAAACCTGTTGCTGAGTCTACATGGACAGAACCTTGTAGGACCCCACTTTAATCAGGAAGGTCCCACAAGAGCAAGTCTGGCAACAGTGGAAGAATCAGGGAAACAATTTGAGCCAAATAACAGGAATCAGGAACACTTTTTACTACTTTTAGATTCCTTGATGTCTTGTAGGAAGGACTGATATTTGAGTAGAGAGGGGAGGCATGATGTCAGTACATAATTCTCGGTGCATATGATGTAAAAATAATCCATTTAAGCTGTGCAGAGTTAGCTCAGATATCCTTGCAATGCACTGCATTTGATAGTGCTGGTAAAATGCATTCATGCTGAAAGTCTCTGAAATAAGAGACTTATTATTTTATGTTATTATATGTTATTATGTAAAGTTATGGAACTTTTCAAGCACTTTGTTAGTACTCTGCTCACTTGAACATCTATTTCCTCCTCTTAGTGGTGCCGCCTTTGTTAGAGGAGACACAACAGAGTTGAGGGTCCATCACTGAAACTACAGAGTTTGCTAAATTCACAATGCGTGGGCTTGGGGAGGGGTGGTCTGAGTGTATAGCTTGACAGGAGTGATAACAACAGCCCAGGCGATGTAGAAAATGTCAGGGATCTGTGGACAGAGGAAGCAGAGTTGCAACTAGAGAAGTAGGGGAAAAGACTGAAGAGCAGTAGAAAGGCGAAGTGAAGAGGAGGACCCAGCAGAGGTATAGATACACTTCTTGGAGTAATTTTTCCTCTCACTGATAAAGAAACAACTAAAAATAAAGTATGCTGATTGCTTTGTGGACAGAGGAATGATGAAGAGGAGTGTATGCAAAAGGGGGAGTGTTAGGAGATGATGTCTCTTTCTGTAATGAAGAAGCTTCAGATGTTTTTCCACCATAACACACAGCAAGGCACAGATGTGTATGCAAATAAAGATATTTGCAGACAAAAATTTGTATCAGTTTTGCTGGTGTATTGAGGGTCTGGGAACTAGGAAGAGGAACAAGAAGACTCTGACGCTGAAGGGTAAAATGAGTGAAATCTGAGGGAGGAATTTACTGTAGATAGCAGGAGGTTAACATGAGGTGGGTCTTTGGTTTTAGTCCACAGCCTGCTGTTGTGTGAAGGTACTTTCATCTCCATGTTTCATAATATGTTAAGTCACTGTGTTGAGCTGACACATGCAGCTCGGCACACTAGCAATTTGTCTAGGTGTGTATGTATAGTCACGCTTGCGGTTCAGTCATTGGTGAACATACAGTAGTATTTCAAAGAGATGGGGTCCTGGATACAGCCCTAATTCTTCACATATGTCATTGAGTAATGAGTGTGGTAAACTCATGACTTTTCAGAAATATTTATTGGTTGCATACATGTGCAGCATAAAGCAAAAGAAGCAAACAAAAAATCTGATCCATCTTTGGCATCTGCTGGATAGTAATAGAGGGCTTATAACTGATTAGATTAGTTGGAGTACTTTACAAAATATGAATGCCTGAGGGAAAATATTATTTGCTATTTATGGTTAAGGAAAATGCTAGCAACTGAGAAGCTTCATGTGCGGAAAATATGAATGACCGTTTGAATTTTAATTTCAAGCCTTTCCTTCTGGAAACTGTCTTGTTCCCAATTCTTCTTTTGAGAAAATCCAGTTTCCTAATCAGGAAACAGAAAATCTGATGTCTCTTCTCATGCGTGAAACTGAGTACAGAGTGGGTCATGGAAAAAAAACCAACAAAGAACTACTGAAATGAGTTATTCATATAAAAGCTGCATTTTGCAAAGCGTTTGTAGGAATGTTTATAAATAGATAAATTGAGGAATGTATGGTTTCATGAATAAGCCAAAAAGGGTTAGATAGCAAAGCAGGCTCAGATCCTTGTTCTTAGTGTTTGTGATGAGAAGATGCAACATTAAATCCCAGAAACTATATGGGAAATACTGTGGTATTGATTTTATTCTTGTGTTTTCTCCTTTCAGCTGATTTGACGAATACTGTGCCTAACCTGTGTCCACTCGTTAGTTTACCTTTCAGGCCCGAAAGTGGTAAGTGTATTCATGTGTTAAGACCAAAAGAAAAAAAAGGAAGCATCCTTTATTTTGTATGCTTTGCTAAAAGGCCACACTGTAATGAAGTGGTGTTCCTCGTGAGTTTATTTATTCAGATGCAGCGTGTATGCTTTTTATTAGTCACGTATCATTTAAATGTAAGAACCTTGCTCAGCCAGAGCGCTGATCTAATGTCTCTCACACTCACTGAGCCAAAAGATTTAGCAAATAGAAATGTATCATCTGTAAGTGCAGATGTCGCATGAGTATCAACATATATAAGTGTTCAAATTTTAGTACAGTGATCAACAGGGAGGATCTCTGTCACGGGAAGCCTCCCAGAAAGCTGGTTTTTGCTTTAGGGTCCACTGTTGTGGGGTTTCTAATACTTTTCCAAAGCAGTTGAGAGTGACAGTGAGTTTCCAGATGAATTCAAATAAATGCAATAAAAATGCAAAGTCAAAATTAGTAAACCTAGTTGTTCCCTATAAAGATTTGTGCCTAAGAATCAAGAGAATGAGATGGTAAATACCTCTAGAAATGAAGGCAGATGTAAACAACTTTAGAATTGATGTAGAAAAATGATAAATTGCACTGTTTCTAGCCCTTGTTTACAGCTTTGCTCAACAATGGGATTATTTTCTCAAAGTTTATTCAGAATTGAATAACAATGAACTATCTTTTTTTATCAGGAAGAAAACCTATTTCATTCCTGCAGTAAATCAATCTTATGGCTCTTGCATGTGTTAGTTGAAAAATGAGTGGTTCCTCTTAATAAATGAAACTTAACCTTTCAGAGCAATGTGTTTATTACACCCTAAAAACATATCCAAATTTTAAAGAGCTGCAGGCTTTCCTGATGCTTTCTTTCCCTAAATATATAAATGTCTGCTAAATACTATGTGTAACAGAGAGAAAGCAGGTTGACTAGTCATTATGTAACTCAATTTAACCTTTGGGTTAGACTGAAATTGAAGAGTCTCATCTATCTCTGCCCTTGACTATGTTCGATCATGAGCAAATCTTTTAATTTGCTTGCGTTTGCCCTTTTACTTAAACCAGCTGCAACAGGGCTTGGAGGACAGTGTTAATCATGGCATCTTCAATACTGAGTTCAGGATTTATTATTGTTCTATCTTTTTCTCATCTTTGACTTCCAGTTATGCTAGAGTTCAGACAATTTGTATTTGTTGGTAGAAATTATACCCTTGTAGAAATTATACTTCTGTAGTGTTTTAATATAGCGAAAGGAAAATTCCTATTTTATAAGTAAGCAGAAATGATTTTGATGAGAAGTGCTGGAAAAAGCTAGGCGGCTAATTTGTAAGGTAGGCAATTCTATTCCTTTGCAAACTGTAGGATAAACAGAACACTGCTTTACAGAGCAACAAGATGAGGGGAAATGGCTTTAAACTGGAAGAGGGTAGGATTAGACTAGATATTAGGAAGAGATCCTTTACTATGAGGGTGGTGAGACATTGGAACAGGTTGCCCAGTGAGGTTGTGAGTGCCCCCTCCCTGGAAGCATTCAAGGCCAGGCTGGATGGGGCTTTGACCAACGTGGTCTAGAGTGAGGTGTCCCTGACTATAGCAGGGGACTGAAACTAGATGATCTTAAAGGTCCCTTCCAAACCAAATCATTCTATGATTCTATGATTTGTTAAAGCTTTCTTCTTACCAATGTGGTTAGTACGCATTCTGTGACTTTCCTTTTATGTTTTTCATGCATTCTTAAGTAGGAGGATAGTGACCTAAGTAACACTTAGGAAAATCAAACGTTTTTATCTGTCATCTGATTTTTACTCTAACGCTGCACAGAGCTCAGCCACAGCAAGTGAGGTATTCGTTTTACCCTTAAAATCTTCTATCATACCCATCTCCAGGTCATCTTTGCAATGCAAAGTATCATTCTTTAGTGAAAAAAAATCCAAACAAAACTGTTGAAACTCTCAGTTCCCCCCCCACTGAATAGCTGGACTAGAGAACACTCTTCAAAAGAAATGTTAATGATACAAAAGCTGTTTTGTGTTTTGATCTACAACAGCGCCAGTTATCCCAGTGCTAGATAGGCTTCGTCTCACTTTCTATGTTATTTAAACTCAGAATCTCACTCTTTTTATTTGTTTATTTTGTTTTATTTGAAACTTGCATATTCAGTCTTCAATGGGCCAAAGTCAGTAAGGGACAGCTAGAACAATTTAATATATCCTAATATCTGCCTGAAGGTAGAACTCCTTGGAGACAGGGGATTGCAAGGCACCATCCATCCATCCCCCGTAAGTCCCAGAGGGGAATTCTACTGCATCACTATAGGATTAAGAGATCATAGAATCAGTAGAATGGCTTGCGTTGATGAAAGTCAAGACCAAATTCCTCTGTCTCATCCAAATAATTTCTTAGAGTTTTTCACTGAAACTTTTCCTAAATAAATTGAGGAAAGCCATATATTTGTTTTCCTTCTCTTTGTCAATCTGGGCTTTTGAAAATGTTGATGTACAGAAATTTTCATAAAAACTCTAGACCTTTGAATCCGTAACAGCAAAAATAATATCCAATTGCAGTTTCTTTCCCTATCTTGTCATAGAACAGCATACAAAAAGCCCTTCCCCACGTGAGATTAGACTCTGAAAAGGGACAGCAGGAGGAACACATACAGTCCTCCCTGTACCAGATTATTCACCCAGCAGCCCGTTCTAGCCCTGTGACTCCTCTCTCCATACAGAGCTCCCATTCACATTCCCTATGTTACTCAACCAAAGCAACACTGCTGGGCATTTCTAACTCTCATTCAAAGCCCCATTAGCCTGCAAAAATGTAATGCCTGCTGTCTGCCTGGAGGCGGGTGAGGTACATGCTGCCGTGTGGTTTGTGCCTTTTGCCTGATTTTGTTGTTGTTTTGTTATTGCTTCATCAATATTTGTCTGTTTGTCTTTTTGTGATACCCTTTCTGATATCAGAATGAACTCTCCAAGTCATCTTCACTATTAATCTGTGGTAGATTTAATGGAGTGTGTGGTTTTCATCTTTAACTAAAATAATACTTTTATTTGTTTTCTCTGCTTTGATTTCTGTATCATATGGAGCAGACCATGCTCCTGCTGTCATGTTCTGAGTGTGGCCTAGTTTCTGTTAGCTGAGAAATAATACTTGAAAAGTAGGTAAGTTGAACAGATTGGGAAAGTCCTACTTGTTGCATTTGGAGCATTTTTTCCTCTCAAGAAGTACATGTGCTGTGACAACAATGAGTATAAAACCATCTGTGGCTAGTTTCAGGTATGATGTGTGACCTTTAACCATGGAGAACAGCTGTTATTTTAAGATTGCCCATGCTTAAAATGCTAATATAGTCATTCTGAAGTTTTGGTTTACTGATGATAGTATTCAAAAAAAGAAATCTGCTGATTTCTGTGAGTATGGTGGAATGTTACTTTGAAAGACAAAACAGTCCAGTCTCATAATTAGGTGGAACTTCCTGCAACCAGCTGAAGATACAGGACAATAAAAAGAAAGTACATGAGAAATCTTAGATAATTTGGTATCCTTCAGCCATATAGTGCTGTTATTCAAACAGCTTATGCAGAGGTGTTTGGCAGAAAGTTTAATGTCTTTATAACTAAGACTGAAAGAAGTAGAAAGGTCTATGAAGCATCTGACCTGGCTTTTTAGAAAATTACTTTTACTAAAAGCAAAATGGAAAGCCTGTAAGTATTCCTGAATATGCGGACAGGAGGAGCAAGACTGTTGTTTAATTTCTACTTTTTAAATTTATCATCATAGTTATGAGTTGTGTATAGTAATTATCCAAACTTTACTGAGCATTAGTGTCCTCAAGTTCCTCAGTTTTAAACTGGATAGAGCTGCATGGCTAAGATTTGGCAGCTTCCAGTGGTGATCTCTGCATGTGACTGCAGACTGTATACAGAACTGTGGGGTGGGATTGTATGGGCTCAGTTCCCATTCCACTCAAATTAAGCTGTTCATTGGGAAACCAGCAAGGCATATGGATGTGATGATCAGTTAGACTCTTCATGTTTCTGTCTTCTTTATTCCTTCATGTTTATCATCCTTCCTGTGATGCAGCCTTGAGCAGTAGCCACAGGATTTTCTCCCATGGCAGTAAGTTTCCCATCAGGATACCTCAGCACACGAGATATTTCCAGTTTCAACAGAGATGCCCATGGTAGCAGAGGTGCTGCAGCATGTAGTCAGGTGAGGGACTCCTCCATGAAACTCCAGACCAATCCAGGAAGGTGACAAGACGATAGTGGAAAGCTTGGAGGGGGTTAGGACAACTGATGTCTTTTCTCTTGCTTTCCCCTTGGCTTTCTTGAGACCACAAGCACACCTGTAGCCTACTGCTACTTAGTGAAACAGAGCACTAGAGCAGAGTATGAAGGCTTTGCAAAGTGAATATTTTCCTTTCGGGTAACTAGTGACTAGACACTAGGGTGGAGAGCTTTGGACTGGACTACCTTGCCAACAAACTCATGCCTTGCCTACAAGACTCTGGGAAATCTCTTTTGTTTCTAGTAAGTGTTGCTGATTGTTGGTGATTAATAGCATCCTTTATGTTCCTGTTTTTCCACAATATTGGGAGTGTTTCAGAGGGATTTTTGGTGTTAAAATAGAGACAGCCTTTTTCATCCATTCCTAAGAAGTGATCTACCATGCCCCATGCAGCACGTTGGGCCTCCTTGCTAGAATTAATCTGTCTTTGTTTGTAACCAAGAGGATTTTAGCCTACTTAGAAACAACTTATTTTGAACTAAATAAATACCTGGTACAGTTATATTATTATATTGCTGTTCTATGCCATTTACTATAATTGGAACTACTGAAGGAGGCAGAAAGCTTGCATTTCACACCAGCATGTAGCACTGTTGCTTGCTGCTGAAGGCCATAAGTAACACAGTTGATAGTTTGGGACATGTTTATCTGAAGTTTGATTATATATTATTATGCAGTAGTTTTAAGAAATTTTCTCATTTTGAGTTATTCACATCTCTGACAAAAATGGGAGGCAACTCTATTTTAGAACCATATTTTCTGCAGGTCTGCTATGAGTTGACAGTGAACTATTTCCAGAGATTATTGTTATTCAGTCCAGCAGCCTTCACTGAAGAAAGAAAAGCAAAACAAAACAAAATTAAAAAAAAGAAACACCAAACACACACACAGAGAACAAAAATCTCTGAAGTCTTTAAGAATATAAAACACTGAGTTCTGTCTGTACAAGTTTTTTTTGGCTCAAGTCTGGACTATCAGATGTGGTTCACAATCTTCAGAATCGAGATCTGAATTTATCTTTCAAATATAAATTAGGCACAGTAGACCCAAAGATTTGATTTATGTACCTCGTTAACCACATGTCAGCCTCATCTGATTTATGTATCTCTTCAAGATCATGAATTTTCTTCTACATTTTACTTGTTGTTTTTTTTTTTATTGCACTTCTGTATCTCTAGTTCCTTGTACTTAATGTCAAATTTTCCAGCAAACTCAGAACTGACCCTTTCTTGCCTTCCCTGAAGTCAGTAATGAAGATTTTGCTGATTTTATGAAGAGGATTTTACAGTGTAACCATGTGTGACAGTGGGAGGCTGGACTGAGTGCCCTCAGGAAATCTATTTCAGCCTTGTGATCCTCTGACTTGAGTAGGAAGACCAGTGTGGGCCCTTTTGCAAATCCGTCCTTAAAACCTTGCCTACCCAAACAAGAACATCTGGAAGAGAGAAGCTCTCTTTATGGGACATCTATAATTCTGCAATAAAAGTTACAAGGCTGGCTGGATTCAGTGTGTTGTAATTATCCAATCAAAGCAATTGCCAATATGTGGTTTAAAAGGGCAGAGCCTAACCTATATATAAGCCAGGAATGTGTTCCAGCCCATCAGGTGTGTTATGCATTTTCAGTAAGGCAATGCCAGGCTGATGCTGTGTGCCTTGTGAGAGCAGCTTCTAGATGAAGCAAGTTTAGGTCAGCTATGGAAAGTTCTGTTTTGCCCACATAATGACGTGGATGTGAGTAGCCTGTGGGCATTACTGTATCTCCAGCTGGGTGGGAGAAAGAGAAGAAGGAAACAACCAATGGGTAAAATTTTTTCTTCCAACAAATATCTGCCCATGGTGGTACCATGGATGGCTCTGGGTCTAAGGGTCATGCTCTGCCATAAAAAAAAAGCCTTAGTGTTTCTGCATTTATATGCATTTGGGGTCAGCTGGGCAGAATAATGGAGAGGGAAAACGCTAGAAGTCATCAGTATAAATCTGGTATGAAAATATGAATGCTCCCTCTAGGAGTGAGAATGCAAAGGAATGAAAAACCCACGTGAGTAGTGGGAGGGTCCCTCATGTGAGATTCAGGGTGAAGAATAAGCAGAGGAAAAGATATTTTAGGTATGAATGTATGAACTGTTGGTTCTTACATCATAAATGGTCACTGCTCTGTGCTTTAGCATGGGCTGGAAAGCGACCATTGTGTCTTTATGTGTTATTCACTTTGCTCTATCCCACAGAGAGGAATAAAATAAAAATCTTTTAACATAGGGGTCTTTAATCTTTAAAGAAATGAACCAAATGAATCATAACTTTTGCATCTGTGTGGTAAATGAACTGAAGCAACAGGACAAGAACTGCGCGCCAAGAATAGCAAGGCAGCAGCTGACTAAGCTCTGTCCCCATCCTACAATTACACAGAAAGGGTAACACCAATTTCCTGTTTAGGACTCAGCTGTACACATTAGGGCCATTTTGTTTTTAAAACACATTGATCTGTAGGAAGGGACTAAAATAATTAATGGCACGTTCTTTTCTGAGCTTTCTTTTATTTTTTATCTGTGCGTGCAAAGTTGATGGCCTACAGATATTTTTGTCTCTGTATGAGAAAATGTTCGTGGATTTTTATTTTTATTTTAAATTAATTGTGAGAAGAATATGATGAATTTGATGAATATTAGAATTAGTCTGTATGTGCACACATGCATATGTGCATGTAGATATATGCAGGCAACACAGACATCTCTGTTTCAGCTTTTAGCACGAGACAATATGTACATCCAGATCATGTATTTGGTGAATTCCATGTGATGATTTTCCTCATCCCAAAGCAAACATCTAAATCAGGATGGAGATACTGCATCCTAAAACTATCTGTTCCTCTTGATAATACAAGGAGTCTTGTGTAATTAATTCAGATGTAAACACCTACCCTGTCTGTGACTAGGGCTGAGATGAAGTGTACCTTAGAACAGCAACTCCTGTCGTTTATAGAGATCTCTATTTCTGTCTGGAAGTGCTTGGTTATATGTAGGATGCTTACTTGCCTTCAAAGGAGTTCATTGCTGTGCCTGCTAAGGCACTTGTGTGGAAATTTTAGGGTCCATGTACTTTAATGTAATTAGGCCTGTAAGTTTTGATCGGATAGCTTTTATTTAAATCAGTGGTAATTACATGCATAAGACCTGGACAGAGCTGCTCTCAATTTCCTCTTTGATAACTGAATACTTTTGTAAACCTAGCTTTGCATGACCTCTGCAGATAGAACTGGCCCACCCAGCCAATAAAAGCCTTTGAATGTGATATTTAATTTATTCCAAGGTGATGTAAAGGAAGGTGAAAACCTCTCATTGGATAACTCTTCAGTGTTTTTACTTCTATATGATCTTCTTCTGTTTTTTTGTTTTGTTTTGTTTCTTTGTTGTTGTTTTGTATGTGTTTGTTTTGTATGTGTTTGTTCTACTGTTTTCTCTACTATTGTAAATGATTCATTTTACAGAGTATTTGGATACATGGCAAGCCTTAAATGTGTCCTCTGTTCTCATGGATTCAACCATCTCAAACTTTGAAGCTGTGCATGTCAGCAGGGATATATCCAATGACTTTGCCACTGCCAAAGACTACTGTCTATCTGGTAAGAAATGTTTTTCCCTAACTTTACAGAGTATGTTGGCTTGTGAGAATGAAACATCAGGAACGCTTCCTTCCCTATCCCCCCATTCAGTATAGATACACTTATTGACATATTTTTAAAAATCTCTTCTTCAAGCATTTTGAGAATACAGTAGCAA
Organism: Aquila spilogaster; assembly: GCA_024606505.1. NCBI lineage: Eukaryota > Metazoa > Chordata > Aves > Accipitriformes > Accipitridae > Aquila > Aquila spilogaster. The sequence continues at coordinate 11,802,333 of JANHGO010000063.1, read as the reverse complement.
ATAATGGAAGGGATGATGTCATTGTTTTCTAAAGAACAGTTAAGAGGTGCTCCTGTGTAACTGGATCCATGTGTGAAACATGGTAGAACTACCTGCCATTACCTAAAGTAACAGGTACCTTCAGTGTGTGAGGGCAGGTTAACTGGGAGCGGGATGAAGCAGGAATTGGGCTGTAGTAACAAAATAGGGAATTTCTCTGGTCAGTAGTCTTCCCTGGGAGCTGTGTGCATTCAGCTGAGGTCCTCAGTGGTTTATTAGAAGATTTGTTATTTCTCTTAAAATCTGTGAGAGCAGTTCTATAGCTGTAATGCTCCATTTTAAGGCTGATATAACCTTTGGCTAGTTTGGAGAACATTTGGGAAATATGGGGACATTTTATTATTTATTATTTTTTGTTTTATTATATTTTATTTTATTATTTTATTATTTATGGGGACATTACTCTGCCTTAGAACTTAGTAATCTTGTTGTTTGACCTGTTGTGAAACATTTCATTTAAGCATCTCTTAACAATTCAGTACAAATCACTTTAAGAACACATTTGATTTGTTCTTTTTCTTCATGTTTCACCTCATAGCATGTTCAAGGAACCAGACATGTGCAGTAGTTACGCTGGAAACCCAGGCTTCAGCAATTAGATGCCTTTTTTACCCTGATACACAGATATGCTCACATGGTCTGGAAGGGCACAGCTGTCAGGTTCTACTGAAAGAGCCAGCTACGTACATCTACAGGAGACAAGGTAAGAGCTGTAAGGTTATGAATGGAGGAACTTAACTGTGGTGGCCTGGGTGCAATTCTGATTTATGAGAGAGTGAGGAAATAGTAGGCATTAAGTATTATGGAATGTTCCTAGATAGGTGTTCAGTATTGTTTTAGTGAAGTTAAGGCTGAATAGGATGGGAAAACATCCCCTAAATATTTATATATATATTAAATAATAATAATAAAAAAACACCACACAGAATCATGACATTATCTGCTGAAGGAGATAAAGTAAAGGAAGTTTCGCCTATAAAATAAGTTCTGGAAAGTATAGAATGGTACAACAACAAACAACAAACAAAAAAATGGTAACGAAAGTCCAGCTTCTTCCTCAGAGTCTGCAGTTATTTCTTTCTTCTTCCTTCTAAATTCTGTGAATAACACAAAGAATTGTGAAACCCCATAATCAATCGAAAGTCTTAAGTACTATATCTTAAAGAAAACAACAAAAGCAAAGAACAGTCACAGAAAAACACCCAAGGTCAACTTCTTTTAAAAGTTTAAAAGTGGTTTCAGATGGAAGTAGAGGTGTCCAGAGAGCTAAAGATTTTGTTGTTTAGCTCTGTACTTATCTGAAGCTTTAAGTTCTGTTGTTTCATTCTCTGATATTTTTAAATACTTTCTTTTGATATGACTCTGATTATATCTTTTATTAGGAACCAGGTAACAAAAAGAGGAGAGGGGAAAGATATTTCCTTTTCTGTTCACTGAGGTTTCTGTGAAAAACATGGCAATTAATGAGAAGCTTCTAGGTTCAAACCCAGTGAAAGATAAATGGATTTATCATTATCAAATGAAACGAAATCACTGACTCCAATGCAAAAGCTAGTCTTGGGTGTATTAATGAACTGCTTTGGTTTTAGTCATGTGTCTTAGAATTCGGTTCCTGCCTATGGTATAGATTGTTTTAAGAGTGGAATAGTACTTGATATCTCTTAGTTCTGTTTGAATAAAAAGTTTACTTAAGATTATTGAAAGACTTTACCTTTGTATATGTGTCCAATAGTCCAGGTAATCCTTATATTAAAACAAAACAAAACAAAAAACAAAACTGGATCAAACTGAGGAACGTTTCATAATTTTCTGCAATCCAAAAATAAGGAGATTGAGATGTAAATCTGTCCTGGTGGCAGCCTAAACCAGTGAGATGTGTTTTTGTCTTTCTTCTCTCTGATCCGCTATAAATATTTAAAGGTTTAATATCTTGGTTTTTAGAGTTGGGAGAGGAGGAGAATCTGAAAAATCTGCAAATGTTTCTCATTTAGTAAAAATTCTTAAATATACATATTAAAGCAATGTCTTAATGGAAAGAAATGTTTGAGGAAGGGTTTTGAAAGCACATTAGATAAATGGCTGTACCTATTACCTAACATCTTGCACAACATGAAGTATTTCAAGTGGAGAAACAACATAATTTTGTCCATGTCCCATTTACAGAAGTGGATTACACATTTACTCCCATTTGCCTGAATTTAAAATGGATAATTTTCATTTCTGAAATGGTGCTAACTTAAAAGAGCAAATTTTTTTTTTGTTTCTCTCCACCCCCATTAGATTTAGTCCAGCCCATTTCTGAATCAGATTTAGCCCCATCTGTGTACATTCCATCCCATGGTGATTTGATCGGCAAACCCAAGGCAGTACGGATTGGTTCAGAGTGGAAAAATATCAACCAGTTCCTTGGGATTCCCTACGCTGCACCTCCTCTTGCAGAGAGGCGATTTAATCCTCCAGAACCATTTGCTTGGAAGGAAACCTGGAATGCTACCGTGGCTCGGTAAGGAATTCCTGTGATCATCTGCAGAAGCACTTGTTTCACCCAGGTGTATGAGAATAGTGATGGCCAAATTATTCACATCTTTTCTTTCAAAGGAGCCCATAGCATACAGATGAATGTAAGTTTGGGACTTTGCTTAGTAAAAGAATAATTTCTCCCTATATTTGTAAATGCATGCAAACAGCTCAAGGAAAAAGGTTGCTTTAGGTACAATGACCTGAATCTATGCGTAACTCCACATATACCATCTACCATCAATCCATTTTAATTCTAAGTATTTGCAGTGCTTACAGGAAAACATTTCGGTCCTGTTAAGCCATAAATCTGTGGAGTACTGAATCAAACGGGACATTTTAGCACTGGTTCAACCAAAAGCTAACCAGCCCAGTTTTATCTAGGCTTTTCCATACAAAAACTCTTAGAAGGCAAATATTTGTTAAATTGCTTAGTCTGAAGCACTATGCATTTTAGGTAATGTATTAAAAGGATTCAAAACACAGGAACCACATTAGCAGATGGGTTAAATTCCTCCAAAGTCTCTGTATCTAACATTCCCTGGTGGGTAGCCCTGCCTCTTTGGGGCTGTATAGACACCACTGCCCAGCTGGTTTAGAGAGTTTAGGACAGAGGTACTCTACAGACATAAGCTTTGTGTACATGTGTTTCATTTAGCCCTAAGACATGACTTTTTCTTTGGGAGATCAAAATGACAAGTTTTGAATGTGTATTTATTAATGAAAAAAAGCAAGGTTTGGGTGAAAAGAAGTGTACACACTGTGGAATTTATCAGGAATGTGGATTTTTGAAAAATAGAAAAAAATAAAAATAAAGCAGCAAATAGAAATTCAGCAGTAAATAAAAACACGTGTCTTTCTCATAGTATATTATAATAGAAATCAAAATACAGAGCATACAAAACACATTTGAGTAAGCTATGCTGTAGACCTACATAGGAAGTAGATACAGAACTGATAACTGACCATGTTCCTGTCAGTAAAAAGCTGACTGTTTCCTAGCAGACATCAAGAGTGAAGGGCTGCAAGGAGAAAAATGTTAAAAACAAGAAACACGAAATTGAAGGTGCAAAACAGTGAAAAGGAGAGAAGCTGGTGGAAGGATTCCATGGACATTCTTTGCAGGGATTTCCAGAAATCAGGGCTGAGAGGTTTAGTGTCTTGAGTGCTTCCAAGGCAGCTTATATTAACCTAAGATCTACTGAGATCCTGTGTTATTCTATCCTGAGGCTACAGACTTAGAGATGTCTGCTAGGACTTGAGTAAGGCTCAGCTGCCTGCATGGTCTCTCATTGAAGACAATGTCTAATGTTGAGAAGTTTAGGATCTTAGTTAATCTGCTCCTACCTGTTGAATTCTCAATGCCAGTGAAACACTTGGCATCTATCTTCTGTTACTCATTTAAGTTTAAACAAAATTTTTTGAGCTTAGCACTGTGGGGTTGCACTGAGAGAATGAGAAACACCTCAACCTCTGTGTGTACAAAAAGTGTTGACAAATATATTTCTTAGTATATTGGTGTTGCACAATGTTTTTATTCAAGAAATTCACACTACACCAATTCCATTAATGAAAGAAGATAAATATTTATAGAATCACAGAATCATTAAGGTTGGAAAAACCTCTAAGACCATCTCGTCCAACCATAAACCCATGACTACCATGCACGCTAAATCGTGCCCCTAAACCACTCTTCCTGAGAAGAAATTTTTCCTAATACCAACATGGATCTGAACAAAGACTTCTGGAAAAACAAACAAACAAAAAGACTTATTATAAAAATTATTAAATTATAAAAATAATCATAAAACATTATATTTCAAGTTATAAAAATTATAAAAATATCCAGCTGTTGGAGGAGCTGTGGACTTGCCTCAGCAGATGGCAGCCTTTCCTCAGAGTCAGTCCTGGCATGAGGAGATCCTGGGAGATGGAGGTGCTGGTACTCCTCATGAGATACCACAAACAAAACAAAACAAAAAAAGCCAATGAAATTCAGCCATCTTCTTTTTAAAATGGTGCCACTTTTCTCAGGGAAGAAAATACAAAGTCATGAAAATACAAAGTGGTTTTTTTTGCATTCGTGTGGGTGCATACAACCAACCTATTTCTTACTGAGGTGTAGAAAGGGGTAATGTTAAATGTGATTGAGATCCATAGAGTAAAAGATTTTATAAACTCAAACGGTTCATCAAAATATGAAGAAATAGCAGCGGTGGAAAAAGAGTACAAGTTTTTATTGTAATTTTCTCGATTTCCGTAGGTCAACTTGTTGGCAGCCAGGAGACAGAGAGACTCCATCATATTCTGTCAGTGAAGACTGCTTATATCTGAATGTCTTTGTTCCTGTCACCACAGTAAGTAGGAGATGAGCATATTTTTTTTGTAGCTAAGCATTGTCTCTTTTCAAAGCACTTCCAATTGGTGCAAATTACTGTTTTCCATATGGTGTTCACAAAGGCCTGCAAAGCTAAATTAAGCACTCTGTTGTTTTTCCTGGTACAAACTTACTCTCTGCAGGCTTTGTTGAGTAACTGGGAGGGTAGAAAATTAAAAGGCTGGACAAGAAAGAGACAAAAAGAGAAACAAAACACAAGAGGAAGGTGGCAGCAAAGGAGGAGAAGCTGGGGACAGAAATGGTAATGTCCCTGAAGTGATATGGTGTGTCCAGTAGACAATAACATACCAATACTTTCCAGCAGTTGAATGGCAGCGCTCAGTGACTGTTGCCCTGTTGACCTCCACGGAGGTGAAGTTGAGGAATGAGGGTAGCAAACAATGCTGAATTTGTGCCTTGCCAACACCGCATTAAAATAGGGCTTTCAAAGATGACTGAGCCAGTGGTGCAACCTGAGAAACTCTCATGTGAAACTCCTGATTTTTTTTATTGTAAACAGATATAAAATACAGGTTTGTGTTAGAACCATGCTGAGATGGTTGGCCAAACCCTTGGGAGCTGGGGAGGAAGACACTGAATAACATGCCAATCCCATTGATGAGTGGACCCAGAATAAAGGAACAGAGCTTTTATTTCCACCTTAATTTTCAGAAGATGACTCCAAATGATGTCTCTGTCACACTGCATGCCTGGAAAGAGCTGGCCTGGATACCTCAGAGCTACCTCTGGCAGCAGAGTGCACAGTCCCATGCAGGGCCCTTTGAATCAGTAGGAAGACTAACTCTTTTCTCCCTGCAGTCCCAGACTGTCATTTTGTGTTGAGTACAGGCGTCGCTTATTGAAAACATCAGGTTGCTCTCCCAGGCAGTTTGCCATCTCCGCTTAAGTGCTGCTTTCAAGATAGCTCATTCAAAAGCACTGCATTTTCTACCATCTGATAGAATAAGAAGGCTTTTCTTTTCTCCTTCGTAGTACTGTACATAATCCCTCTTGTCTTTGGGTACAGGTATAATGTAGAAGCATGTCTGGTCAAGTCACTGTTTCATATGTGCGAGCCTAAAAGAACCAAAGCTTCTGTTTTTGCAGAAGTATCTGGGAGCAGAAGGCATGGCATTTTCCTGTTTCTTGTTGTGGCGAGTTCTATTTTTCACTCACATACTGAGAGCTGTAGTTTTACATTTTTTTTTCCCATGGAAAGTTAAACTAGCTAGGTAAATTTCAAATGTAAAATCTCCTGGAGAGCAGCAAATGCAGAGGTTGTTCAGTAGCATTTTAAGCCTGAACAAGAGCATCATCTGGGCACTACTCCCTGCCACCAAAGGACTCTTAGTGTCAAGCACTGAAAAAGATGAATGACATCACCTCATTTTGATTCCATAGCTATGTGTACCACATAACCCTCCGAATAAAACTGGCACTCCTGAGGTACTTTTTTCTGCCTAAAACCATCACCTCCTGTTACATTACTAGAGCATAACTGCATTTCAGCTTCATTTGTAGAGACTTCAAATGCAAGATGGGCAACTTGATCTAGCTGTGCGTGTCCCTGTTCACTGCAGGGAAGTTGGACTAAATGGCCTTCAGAGATCCCTTCCAACTCTAAGGATTCTAAGATTAAGGCTTGAAACTGCTACATAAGAGCAGAAAACATAACCTCTCCCTTTCTGCTGTTACCTGCATGTGGTATTCCCATCCTTATTGCATCATAGAGTCATAAAATCATAGAATCATACAATGGCTTGAGTTGGAAGGGACCCCAAGGATCATCAAGTTCCCAGCCCCTTGCCACAGCAGAGCCACCAACCTCCAGATCTAGTACTAGACCAGGTTGCCCAGGTTCCCATCCAACCTGGTCTTGAACACCTTCAGAGATGGAGCATCCACAGCCTCTCTGAGCAGCCTGTTCCAGCACCTCAGCACTCTCTCTATAAAGAACTTCCCCCTGACATCATCTCTTATGTGCTTTATTCCTTACAAAGTGATCATGTAGTGTTAAAAGCACTGCAGGTGCTCAATAGAGGGTTGAAGAACCACAGAATTGTAGAATCATTATGACTGAAAAAGACTTCTAAGATCATCAGGTCCAACAGCCAACCCACCACCACCATGCACACCAAACCATGTCAGTCAGTGCCATACCTACGCATTTCTTGAACACTTCCAGAGACAGTGACTTCACTGCCTCCCTGGGCAGCCTGTTCCAATGCCTCTCCAGTCCTTCTGAGATGAAATTTTTCCTAATATCCAACCTGAACCTCCCCTGGTCCAACTTGAGAGCATTCCCTCTCATCCTATTGCTAGCCATGTGGGAAAAGAGGCCTGTTCCAAAGATGGTTCTGAATATCAGACTTCCAGCTGACTTGTAGCCTCTGTTCCCTTTGAGATCTGGGACCCTGCAGGCATTAGACCACAGCAAAGCTGCTGATTTCCCCCAAAGAAATCCCTTGCTAGCTAAGCTGTCTGGAGACATTTGGCTGTGTCTCAGCTGGAAGTCTTTGTACAGATTTTACACCTCAAAGTTAATCTGTCTGCATTCAAGGCCAGGTTGGTTGGAGCTGTGGGCAGCCTGATCTAGTGGGTGGCAAGCAGCTCATGGCAGGGGGCTGGAACTGGATGGGCTTTAAGGTCCCTTCTAACTCAAACCTTTCTATGATTCTGTGATGGTGGGTGTAGAAGCTGCAGCTGATACCAGAAGGCTTTAGTCAAGGGCTTGTGTTTCTTCTGCTTTGACAGCTCTTGCACCTTGTGGATTTTACTACAGTGGCTGCTTGGATTTAGCTGAGAACATGGAGTAAATCTACTTCTTTTCCAAATAAATTATCCAGCACATGATGTATAGTAAAATTAATTGGCTAGTTAAAACATACAGAGAGAGATAATAAGAAATGTCTCATTTTGTGAGGCATAGTTCAATTACAGCATGCAAATAATTGTGCTGTTCTGTTAAATGGCTAACAAGAAATGGGAAGGCAGTTATAGTAAATAGCCTTCATCTAAAATGCCCAAAACCATGAGCTTTGACACTGCAATTCCTTGAGATTAATGTTCAAGTTATATTTCATGAAAACATACCTTTATGTAGAAGAGGTATCTCTCATTGCTCAATGCAGACTAAAAAGGAGAATGCTACGTTAGGCATTGGGTACAGCCCTGGTACTACATCTTCCCCTAAATTGCTCCACATGTGTTGCATCACACTTGGTTTTGCTCTTTTTGTCTCCTATTTTCAGCTTCTTATCTCTTCATCCCAACAACATTGAGTAAGATTGCTCAGCATACTGTAATACATACCTTAGAGGGCAGGTCGAGGTCAGAGTGTTATCTCCCACTGTGGACATGTGGGAAATGCCTATTTTCAACCTCGAGTTTAACCGTGATGAGCTGGGGACTGAGCAGTCTCAGCACTGCATTTCTTGTGGTCTTAGCTGTCATGGTTCAACACAGTCATATTTTAGAATGAATTTCCATGGGAAAACAAATTCTTTCCTCTTTGCTTCCCCTCATCTTTCTGTCCATGCTTCATGCCATGCAAAAATGGGAACTAGTGACAAGGCACAGTGAATTAAGCAATTTTTCCTCAGAATCAGAAGTTCCTTAAAGCTGCGTGTTTCAGTTCATGCACTTTCTGGGTTTTTCTTGGTAATCTTATGGTGGTCATAAGAAGCCCCTGAAATAATTATCCAGATAGATGAGAGGGGGAAAGAGGGGAGGTAGCAGTGCCCTATCAGATTTGTGACCAGTTAAGGGCAGTGAGGACAGTTTGCCTCCTGTACTTTTGCAGGAGTCTACAGCCATTGCTTCTCTGCTGCTCCTCTTATCGTACAGCTAGTGGCATTTCTGCTGGAAACCTCTTTTGCCAGAGCAGATGGTCCTGCTGTATTTAGTTAAGCCCCTTCCAAAAAACTACAGCAGCTCAATGCCCTCTAGCTGCAGGAAAAGACAAACCTCAGATGTATTTGGTGCTGCTGCAGGAGCCACCAGCCCTTCTTTATAAAACACCACCAGCTGCCAAAGCAGAAAGTAGGATGTGTGTGTATGAGTGTTTGTGTGTGTGTGACACACTACTGAGCAGAAGAGCCTCATTCTGCATGGTCCTAAGGAGAGTGATAGGGATTGAACATGCTAAATGTAAAATTGAGGTTGCACTCTAAAGTAAACCTTTCTAGCATTGGAACAGGCGACATTGCTCTTTGCAGCAGGAAGGGAGGATAAAAAACAACAAAACACCTACAAAACACCATATGTTTCACTGGTATGTCTTTGAAGTGTCATTTTTATGGGGTCATAGTCTGCTGGTATGCACTGGAGCCTCCTGTGCAGTTCTGCTGTTGTACAGGCCGTGCAGTGGCAGCCCAGCCACAAGTCTTGAGAAGGGTGCACACAGATGTGGTACTGTTTTGGGAAAAATAATTCAATCATAGAGCCATAGAATCATTAAGTTTGGAAAAAAACAGTATCGTATCATCTAGGTGTCATTCCATCACCACCATGCACACTACATCACGTCCCTCAGTGTCACATCTTCACATTTCTTAAATATCTCCAGAGACGGTGACCCCACCGCCTCCCTGGGCAGCCTGTTCCAATACCTCAACGCTCTTCTGAGAAGAAATTTTTCCTTGTATCCAACCTGAACCTCCCCTGGCACATCTTGAGGCCATTATCTCTCATTCTGTCACTAGTTACCTGGGAAAAGAGGCAGACCCCTACCTTGCTGCAGCCTCTTCTCAGGGAGTTGTTGTGAGTGATAAGGTTTTCCCTGAGCCTCCTCTTCTTCAGACCGAACAATCCCAGTTTCCTCAGCCATTCCTCGTAAGACTTATGCTCCAGACCCTTCACCAGCTTCAAAATCCCCAGTTTCTGAGGAAAATTGAATTGGCTCTGAAGGGAGCAGCAGTCTGTTATAATTCCTTCCTATCCTAAGAGACCAGAGTGGAGAAAATAGCCCTACACATGTATTGAGTTGATCCTGCTCACAAAGAGTCAAACTAACAGGACATTTCTTTCTCCAGTTTCCCTACTGCTTGAACTGAGTGTTTCTGTAAAGCAGATATGTTACAACAAAGACAAGCCTACCAGGTGGTCAGTGGCCAAATTGGTAGGATGTTCTGCCTTGAGATAAACTGATTCATTGAATCATAGAATCATTAAGGTTGGAAAAGACCATGATCATCTAGTCCAACCCCCAGTTGTTTGTTAGAGAAACATAATTGTGCTATTATGTCTTCTTTATACAGGACACAGCATGCAGGGTGCTCTTAATGGTGTGAAGTTCCTTATGGACAGTTTAGGCCTAGTCATGTAAACAGAGGTCCTGTCATTATGCTCACTGTTAAAGAGCCATGAACAGCTTAGATAATTTTAATTGGGAAGATTGTATTCTCATCGGTGAGTTGCCTACAGGAATACTAACTAACTTGTTTGTCACTGCAGGCCAAAAACATGTCAGTGTTGCTGTTCTTCCACAATGGAGGGAGTGGCAATGCTGAGGCAGGAAAGACGATCATAGATGGCTCATACCTCGCTGCGATCAGCAACGCAATTGTTGTAACGGCAAACTACAGGGTTGGTGTTTTTGGCTTCCTTAGTGTTGGTAAGTCGAAGATTCCTAGAATGAATGCAACTGGGGGTTTAATTGCATTTTGTAACAGTTATGCTTAAAAAGAAACCAAACAAAAATGTTAGTTAGGACTTTTTAGAAATTCGTATCTTTGATTGTATTAAGGAGGAGGAGTGGAAATGGCCAAGAAATAAATGCAAGTGGAATTCTGGCTCTCTCTACCTGGTTGACAATCCTTGTTCTCTCCAGCAGACACATCAGTAGCTGTATATCCTTTAGGTGTTTATTTTTTTCCATACTTGCAAATGCCAGACCGATATACTTTGCTACGTAACTCTTTTGAAACTCATTGTTGGCAACACTGTTGCCTAATTTGGGGTTATTGCTGCAGCTATTTGCCTTTGTTTTCCTTTTGTCCACTTTTGTTCAAAGCTCACTCTCAGCAAAGCCTATTATTTAAGTAGAGAGCTCACACCACAGACTCCTTAATTTTAGATATGAAGTTGGTGATAGATGTATCTGGGGAAAGAATCACTGTTTTCATCACTACAAACCGGATGTTTATGACAGTGATACTGTGGCTGCATTCTGCCTAGAGTCAAATGAAGTGTGGATACATGTTCGGCAAGGTTCCATTACGCAGCACTGCTCACACACTACCCACTAACCTCCTTCAGCCCTGTGAATCTCATCTAGGTTTCTTGCTAAGGGGAAACTGCTATCTGGACTTAATATTACATAGCATTGTTTATATTAAAGTCCATAGCTAAGGGATCAGGATGAATTTTCTAACCTCTTTTTCATGTGGATAGTTCCTCTTGCTAAAAGTTTTGAATGAATCCTGGTCCATTGGAAGTTGCCCATCATTTTCAAAGAGGAAAGATCCTCCTTGGATAATCCTGTTAGGATTTTGGGGACATTAGGAGCAACATTGTTAGAAAGTCCTGAAATTACTAATAAAGTTAACTTTTAAGCAATATCATTTTCATTGTCCAACTAAACAAAGTACTGTATCCCCTCCTGTTGACTTGTCATGAATTGTAAAACTGGAAATGAAGGGGTTAAATTGAGGTTTTTGTGGAGAAAGGACAGAGTGAAAAACAACTGATTTCCTTTTTGTTGTTGCTGTTAGTTCTGCTGTTGTTTTGGTATTCTACTGTCAGAGCTTTTGCACAGAGTTAAAACTCATACTTCTGAATACACTGAAAGTTTAATTTGATTTGCTGTCCCCCATTAATGCTATAAACATGACACATTCTTACTAGCAACCTCAGCTCTGGTTTTGCACCCAGAAATGTTAAGTTGTATTGCCAGTGATTTATATAGCAAGGGAATAGAGATGATGGTCTTGTCTTTTATGCCTGAGTCTTCTAAAAGAGCCCATGAAGTTATATGAAACAGAATCTTCATGTTTAAATTTAGCACCACTGTTTTTCTCCACTTTAGTAATAACAGAAGTGCATACGTTTGACATTGTCTGCTTCCTCCTGAACACCAGTTTTTTTTCATTCTCCTGTGGTCCCAGGAGTGCAATCTTTTTTTGTAAAAATACTGCTCGTGAGATTTATACAATAGGCTATGACTCAAGGAGTGAAAAAGATTCACTCAAGAAGTGAAAGGACACACTTCTTTTAGTCTAAGTGCTGTGGATGCCAGTGCATGCCCCAGTTACCCAGCATGGTGCATTTCATAACTTGGTTGTGGTTTTTTGCCAGAGCAGAAGGAACTGGTTGTATTTCCCTCCTTGGTTTTCCTCTTCAGCATACTGGTAGCAAGGCACGTTGTGTGGCTGTAACATTTACATGGATTTCACTTCCTATGGGGAGCTGTCAGGATGCTTGCAGCAAGCTCTTAAAATTAGGTTTCTTAAGACAGTCCAGAGGTTTTATTGCTGTTGCTTCACTCTAGTGGCTTGACCAGATCAGCTGAAGCTATGGCTATGAGCAGAAGTTTGTAATTTCCAGAGCCATATATTTAGTTATTTGCTGTACTTCTGAAAGGAGAATTATAGTGATAGCTGTTGTGATGAGGGTATCTTTAAGACCAGCAAGGCTATCAGTAATCTGCTTTCCACTACATTCTGTTCTGCTACTTAAATCAGCTGTGATACCTCAGTAATTCATGATGGCAGGCATGCAGATATCTACTACACAATGTATGCGTTCAGCCACTCTTTGCCTGAGACAGGGTTATCTGTCCACAAAGTGACAGCTTCTTATTCCACTGCCTGTTCATTTCCTTCCCTAGTTTCTGAGTTTACTCTTTAAAAGTGGACTATTTGATCTTGGCAGTGGAATAAACAGTTTCAGCTGTTTCTATTCCTGGTTTTTCTTCCTTCTGTTGGATTTTTTTTTCTAGTTTTGAATGTGGAGAATTTAAAATCATTAAAAATAAATGGCTCATGAATTAAAATGAAGTAGATAGTGAATGAATAATCATTTTTCTTTCTCTTTCTTAGAGACTGTGTAGAAATTACTTATTTCTGCTTTTGTTGATATAAACCTAAGCTGGCCTGGGGATTTGCATCATTAGATACTTTCAGCATTATTTCCTATTAATTGAAAGGTCGAGTTGCTACTGGCTGGTGTAGAAGATAAAGCCTTTCCAGTGGTGATACCTAAACACTGGGAATACATGATTAATTATTTTTTTTGCATTTATTTTCATTGAAACAAAATCATTAATGCTTATAACTCATCAGTTGTACATCAGTTGATCTCAAAGTATTTATATGGAAATATTATAAATTAGAAAATATTACCCTTAAGTGTGGCTAAAGAAATTGAAGATGATGTGACATGTTTAATTGGTTAGGTAGAGCAGGTGTAAAAGGGAAATAAGCAGAAAGATGCAGTGAGATATACTCCAGATAAATATTCAAACACTGATTTTTGCTTGGTTTTAATTCATTTTAAGCTCAAGCTACTTAGAACGTCATAGTTTAAACCTCAACCTGGATTTATATCTCCCACCATAAGGCATCTCAGTCATAGACCAAATCATCACAGAATCATAGAATCATTTGATTTGAAAGGGACGTTTAAAGGCCATTTAGTCCAACTCCCCTGCAGTGAACAAGGATATCCATGGTGAGATCAGGTTTCTCAGAGTCCTGTCCAGACTGTCCTTGAATGTCTCCAGGGACGGGGCATCCACCACATTTCTGGGCAACCTGTTCCAGAGCCTCACAGGAATGAAGCTAGAAAATTGGAGTGATAATTATTTCAAGCATTTAACGAATAAGGATGCATAGTAATGGTTTGACAGATGAGTTCAGATTTTAGGTTTGCAGTTCTGGCAAACTATCTGTTGCCTCTTGCTTTCACCAGAAAAAGTGGTAATGTGCATTATTGATACCTGAGCTGTAGCAGTTAACAAAAAATTCAAATGTTTTAATTGTGATATATTTATTTTTCTTTTCAAAGTGGTTTATTTGTTTCTCACAACAGGTTCTTCTGAGGCAAGTGGAAATGCAGGCCTTTTGGATCAGCTGGCAGCACTGAAGTGGGTGCAGCAGAACATCAGTAGCTTTGGTGGAGACCCAAGCCAGGTCTCTGTAGGAGCTGACCGTGGTGGTGCAGACATCGCTAGCATTCACCTGCTCACAGAGGCAATCAATATGGGTCTCTTCAGGAGGGTGTTACTGATGGTAAGTCACATTCCTGCTGCTTCAGATTCATTTTGAAACAATTTTGTGACACAAGTGTGGGTGCTGGTTTTATTTCATCCATATCTTTTGCAGTACGAATATAACTGTTATTGCTGTTATTTTTCTTCTCACCTGTGATTGCTATCTCCAGGAGTTAGGTGTTTCACAAGGATGTACAAGAAATGCAATTTGGAGATTGATTTAGTCATATTAAGAATCTTTTTCTCGTCACTGTGGTTTTTTGTGTTATATAAATAGTTTTGTTTCATAACTTATAAGGACAACAGGTTAGTTTCCATTCCATAAATACAGTTATTGATCAGCAGTTTTTAGACTCTAGAAATGATGAGCCAAACATCCGCGTGTTTGAAGTATCCAGTTTTTATCTGATCTCGTGACTGATGAATCATTTCGTTTAAAAGAAAATCAAGTTTCAGAGCCTCAGAAATCTGTTCACCCACGGGCTTGCTTGTTTATCAGCTTGGATTTTTCTGCCATCGCCTCAGGTGTTTTCTATTCCTACTGCCTTTCCCATGCTGAATTTCAGGACTTTAGGCCTGCTTTGTCAGCCTCAGTACTGCCATTGATCTTCACAGCCTCGAATGAGAGTAATGTGCTGTGAAATGAGGCTTAATCTTCAGTGGACTTTTATATACTTTACTTGGAAATGTGAGCAGAGGAACTTTGGACTAAGGAAACCCAGGGCCCAATTTATTAAAATCTTGCCTTGAAAATAATGAAGTCTCTATCTGTTACTTGATTTCTCTCTCTTCATTTTTATCAGGAAGTATAACTTGCCTTTTGCATCTCCATATCTCAGTAAGGCTATTTTAATTGTACAACTCTAGCAGAGAAGACAAGGGAAATTGTTGAAAATTACTCTTCATTAGTTGTATTTTTAATGACATTCGCAGATAATTCCTAACACAATTCACAGATTTTTATTCATCTCTTGACATTGCAGGTAATTTGCCAGTAGAGTCCTTTTCTCTCACAGTACAGTTCCATCCCACTCTTTCTCTGAAGTCAAACACCCTTTTCTGAAACAGGATAGGATGTGGTCCTGTTGAGAGCTGTAACAGGATACAGTGCAATTTACCAGTTGAGCAACTGATGAAAGGGAAGTGAAAGCACAACTCTGCTTATCACTGTTGCTGGAGCCTGGTTCCACACTGCATCTTTTTATTCTTTTTTAAAATGAGTGTTGAACTGCTCCTTTCTCTACAGTGGGATATTAAAAAGTGGAAAACAGTGACAAGTGCAACGAGCAGCAGATGTATCAGTTCTTCCCACTGGTTTAATGTCTGTGACAGCAATTTTCTTCCCAAAACAGTGAAGACCACTGCCTCAGCACAAGCAGGATTATTCATTTATTTCAAAATAATATTATGAAATAATCTGTACAGTGCCATGGTGGATTTAATTTTAATTTTTCTTAAAGCAAAAAAAATCAACATTAATAGCAGTGGCTCAAAAATCTACTGTATCTATTTTTTTTTGTGAAGTAGTGATGCAAAACACTCTTTAACTCCCAGTGCCTCACATGATGTTATGATGTGGAATACCGATAACAAAAATCATAAAACCATGGCAATTAGTGTCCCATTTTGAATCAAATTAAGTGCGTTAACATTCTTCAACTTCATCTTTTGATAATTTGATTTATATACCAGTACAATTTTATGTAAAAAGAGACCTGTTGACTAACTCCAGGACTGTTGCATTTGGAAGCATAAGTCTTGTCTGAAAATAGGATGAAGGTGCCTGATTTCCATCTACTACCAGGTTCCAGTTAACAGTTTATAGTCTTTTCTGTTCACATGCTCTCCATTCATAGCTTCTGTCACCTTCTCACTTTGTGTTATTTAAACCCAGCAGTTTCCCATGCCACATGCCATATTTAATCATGTTATTTATAGATATGCTAATGTGTGGCTAGGGCAGAAGCCCAGTAATCTGCCTGAAACCCCAGTATCATGACTGGTGGCTTTTAGAAACAAACTAAAAGTGTGTCAGGATTATGCTAGGTGACATTAGTCCTTCCTAGAGTAAGGGAGTAGAGAAAACTTCAGGGTACCTTTCATTTCTTTTTAATTATTTCTTAGTACACAAATGACTTACCTGATAGGAAAATTCATCCAAGTTCCATCCTTCCTACTACTTTATTCACGTATACCTCATATAGTCTGGAGAGGGACATAACCCAAGTGTACTATCCTAGCAGCCTGGAGATTGCTTTTTCCCCAACATTGTCTATCCCTTACAATGTGATTGTATAAATGGTCATCATGGAGAAATTGTGAATGTACAGCTAGACATATATCTAGGTTGTGTGTGGACTCTGTAACACCAAGGATTACACAATTAATCTATTTATTTCTAGCCAGAAAATCTGGTTAATATAGATGGAGTGCTGTGTCTAGTTCAAGGCCCCCAGAAGGAGGCTACTTCTGGACACAAGGAAGCCCTACTGTGCTGTGTGAGTGGCTGAGCCCTGGCACAGGTTGCCCAGAGGCTGAGAGGTCTCCTCCTTGGAGAACTCCAAAAGCTGCCTGGATGTGGTCCTGGGCCCCCTGCTCTGGGTGTCCCTGCTTCAGCAGGGTTGGGCCAGATGGACCCAGAGGTCCCTGCCAACCTCAGCCATTCTGCGAGTTTGTGTGCCTGTCCTCATCAGAGCATGACTTAATCCCTTTCTACAGAGTGGAGACTGAAGTGTTTTCCAGGTGCCCAGTTGCATGGACTCTTGGATTTTTTGTTGTGTTCTGTCAAAGATAGGGTCTAGGTGTATCATTGGAAGACTGGGTGCTTGTAATAGTTATTCGCCAGCTCTTCAATTTTTTAAAGCAATACAAAGTAACTCTTAGGTGTTATTTTAATAAATGCAAGTCATGACTTAGAAATCTGTAATGCTCCCCACACACATTTCAATGGTTACAATACAGTTGCCACAACAACAAATTAATGATCAGTAACAATAATGATGAGATTATATAAACATCTAGAGTACCTGAGTTCATTTTGCTTTTTGTTCAAAGCTTTTATTCAACGTTTATCAGCCAAACTACATTCACCTTTAAAGTTCTGAAGTATGTTTAAACTATTTTGTTCTCCGATTTTCTTTTGCTCTAGTGTAAATGATCTACTATGAGATCTATGGAACGCACAGATTTGTACCAAGAGATATTTACAGAGGAAATGCATATAAACCCAATTCCCTCTGTCTTGAAACTCAAATCTGCACCCCACCTCCACCCCCCTGAAAAAAAAGGGGTAAAAGAGCGCATTGGATTGAAAAGATGCCCACTCAGGTACATAAACTGCAGCATCTTATGTCCCCAGATGTGACTACATGATTTACACAGTAAATTCAAGTCAAGTTCCAAGGACCATGCAATCTAATTGGATCATAGAATGGCTTAAGTTGGAAGGGACCTCAAAGATCACCTGGTTCCTACTCCCTTCTGTTGGTAGGGTTGCCATCCACCAGACCAGGCTGCCCAGGGCCCCACTCAACCTGGCCTTGAGCGCCTCCACGGATAGGGCGTACACAGCTTCTCTGGACAGCCTGTGCCAGTGCCTCACCACTCTTGGAATAAAGAATTTCTACCTAATATCTAAATCTACCATCTTTTAGTTTAAGGCCATTCCCTCTTGTTCTATCACTATCAGACGTCTTTTTAATTTGGCAAGGGTACATATACACTGAAAAATTCTCTAATTTGTGATATTTAAAACAACCCAGTTATTTTAAGAAATTTTTAAGCAATTTGACGTAACACTTCAGACAAGAAGTTCAGAAAACTCTTTAACATCCACTGTTTCTGATTTATTCTATTACTTTAATTATTAAAAAGCTGATATTAATATAAATATTATACATAAATATGGCGTGCCTTCAGGAGATGAGGTTCAAGTCCTGTCCTCTACTCAAAGGTCACTCCTTTGCAAGCCTACCTTTGCAGTTAGGCATTATATTACAATATTTTAGTTAAAAAACACCAACAAAACAAACAAAAAAACCCACTTTGTTCTCTGATGAATATCCACTGGATCAAGAGCAGTTAAGTTCTGCTTTTGGATATGCTTGTACTTCCATCTCAGGCCTTAGCAAGAACTTCTCAGTGAGTTAAGCCTGTTCTTCGTTTTGTGATCTTTCAGTGACACTACAGGCCATTACACCCAGCAAAATTAAAAGCCGCTTGGAAAGCAATGACATTTGATTTTTTTTCCCCAAATAGTAGAAATGACAGATGTGTACAGTCAATATAACGAGGTGTCTCTTGGATGCCAGTTACTTGATATTTTCTTGGGGACTTTCCAACTCAATGATAATGATAAGTATGAGAAAAAAGGCTCTTTCTCTCAGGGTAGGTACATTCTGTAAACATGATTTTCAGCCTTGTAGAGAGTACCAGACTAAGACTTTAATTTAAGGTCTCAAGCTGTAGTTAGTCCTTTCAGTCACTTTTGTACAATGGTGGGCATCATCCTTACTGAAGAATCCTCTGCCTCACTGTAATCTTGGCTTAGATTGTCTCAGTTTATCTTGCTAGTGAGCAGTTTCTAATTTCAGGTGCACTGAGCACAATTCCAGTATATGGCATGAGACAGTACCCTTACAAATGTCTCTGGTTAACCTTCAGAAGAAGAAAGGCAGAAGCACAGTCAGAGTTTGATCACCAGCTGGTGTGCTTTATCTCTCAGCTGTTGAAGTACTGCACGACCACAGGATGCTCTGCTATTTCTTTTCTAAGCCCTCATCTTCCATTTCCCCCCTTGTTGTCTCAGGATCAGTCGTCATAATATGTAGGTGGCAAATGAAGGGTACTCTTTTGCTTGCTCCCTGTGTATATAAGAGACTGTGCTTTCTTCTTTCTGGCACTCACAAAAGAAGAGTTGTCATCCCCTGTCAAGGAGAGGTAAGAAGCAATGCTTTCCCTCAGGCCATAGCTGAGACAGGAATCATCTATTGCTGCCAGTGTGCTTTCCGTATCTCCAGTCATCTCCAGCCTTTAAAAGAACGAAGTGTTGTTACCATTTCAGCTACTTAAACTGAGTCTAATCTTAACAGTTATTAAGCCAAACAACATTAATTTTATTTCACACAAAAAAAATTCCCATCTTATAAATCACCAAACATTTCTGTCTCGTAGTGATTTTCTAAAACAGTACAACAGTAGTATCTTTTTTGAGCATTTTAAAAGGAAATTACTTCTCTATGCTTCCTCCTTTTTTTTTTATCTGTAGGAAAAGATGGACTTCAATACAGCACAAAATTATCTTGTATTTGTAAACAAATGAAAATACTTTGTGAAGGAAGGGTGATGGAGGAAAGTTTACCCCTCAGAAATAAGAGGCACTTTTGGTTATGAATGTGGTTGCTTCACCAGCTTCTGAAACCCGACCTACTTTCTCTAGGTGCAGTCAAGACATTAAAAATCTTATGGACCTTCAGTTGGACTGTGTATTGAATGAGAGGAAACAGAAAAGATTTAAGATGGGACAACGTGTACATCGCACTTGTGTACATTGCTTTGTGGGTGGCTGCCGTGAACAAGGTGTAACCATTTCTGATTACAAGGGCTTGTACGCTACTAGTGGTGGGCCTGACCATGGATAATCGCCTGTCTCTTACTTCTTCCCCCGTGGCAGAGAAGGCTCATGAGTCTCAATGGACATATATAATCGCACTGCTGGCTGGGTAGAAGTGATTTAGTGCTATAACTATACTTTTGCAGGTTAAAGTACTAAGATTAGCAGTTAGAGAGCTGGACATCTAGTTCTCATGGGTTCACATGCTGTCAGCAGCTTGGAAGACTTAAAACTGGCCTCAGGACAAGCAGATGGCTGTTCCTCCTGTGTTTTAAGTGAAAGTACATGTAAGACTGGAAAAATGATTTGTTATTTATGGCAGCTTGTGTTAATTGTGGTACCTGTGAATGCTTCTCCAGTTGAAGTTTTTATTCCGCATCACCACAGGAGGAACTTGATTCATTACGCTGTGGTTATTAGTGCACTGGGTAAGGCAGGGTGTTGTAAGGACACAGCAGAGTCCATCAGCAACTTCTGAATAGGGGAATGAAGACACATGAAGTTAATCCTTCACTGTGTTCTCAGCAAGGACTCTATGACACAGGCTTAACTTCTTTTCCTCATATCTTTGCCTTTTAATTTATCAAGGGGTATGTTTCCCACTGTATGAGTGAGGAATGGAGAAACAGAATAAGTGATTTGCCAAAAATCTGGAAGGAATTTTATGATAGATCAGAGACTTAAACCCAAGTTTCCTGAGTCTCTAGTGGGTTCTGCTTTTGCTTTCCATCTTCTCAGCCATGCAAACAGTAGAAAATAGATACAAGATATAACCACTCAGACTAGATTGTGTTTGCACCTATTCTGCTTGGAATGACTCAAGGTTCACGTGTTCATGTTGCATTCACATAACTTTCATCTCTTTTTCTCCATTGTCTCCTCCTTGCTCCCCTACAAACATTACGTATGTTCTCCTGTCATTGATAATGTTGATGTTTTAGACCTCTGAGCTTTATTTCAGCAAAGCCTATCTGTACTTATCTTGAATTCTTGGTTTGATTTCAGTTGTACTGTCAAGGATAACCTATTTTTCTTCAGGGTGAGATTCTGCATCATCTCATGTAGGGGCAAGGAGAAGAGCTAAATTCCATTACATCTACTCTTACATCTACGACTCAAATTGTTATAATTATTTTTCAGAATGGGTTTGACTGTTTTCTTCTTTCTAAACAGAAAAAGATGTCAGATAACTAAAATGTAAAGAAAAATATTACCCTGTTTAAATTCTCACTGATCTATATCACTGGACTTGAAAGTTTTGAAAGTGAGGTGTTCTGTTGTTTTGTTTTGTTTTGTTTTCCAGTTTATCAGAATACCCTTTTTCATTTACCCATGAAATATGCAAATATTGTGGCTTTATACTTTGTACCTGTTACTAATTAAAGCCCAGAACCTGACATTTTCTTGTAGCTTTTATGCAACTATTTTATTTCAATTCTCCTTTCTCTTTCATTTTAGAACTTTCTTATTTTAATGTACTGTAACTGCAGTCACTTAATTGCGTTGCCACTGGTTAAATTGTCATCAATGTGGAAGATTAAAGCAGGTGTAATCCACTGGGCTGATACTGGTATATATGACAGCTGAATCTAGATTTAAACTAGCAGCTGAGCCCCTCAGCTGATTTCTACTCATTAATTCAACCATCGTTTTCTTAAGTAATTAAGTAGGAAAAAAAGTTGAACAAAATTTCTGAGAATTTTCTGCTGCAGACAAGGTCACCAAGGAGAACTTGATTTCAGAATCTGATCTTGCATGTCCTGATACTATCTGTGTCTATGGTAAACGAATAAATGGCAGAAACACCCACGCTGGTAAACAGAGTGCTGACCTATGGCCCTAGGCACAGAAACATGACTGGCATCCATACAGCTTAATTTTTTTTTTGTACCCCTAAACTTTGACATTGGCTGTTCTTTGATAAGGCAGTGGGATGACCCTAGCCTGTGCCATTTCCTAACTGTAACTGAAACTTGTCTAAGAAGGTGCTAGACACTAACGTTTTGACCAACACTGTGTTACAGACAGCTCTAATGACACAGTCATATGGGCATACAATAGCTTAAGCCAATACAGGCAGAGAATGTCTGCATTTTGTTGAGTTCTCACATTGATTTCCATCGTAGTGTCAGGAGTAGCTAACTTGTTTTCAGGATCAAAAATAAGGTGGAAGATATAAGCCAATCATTTTTCCACTAGTTGTTCTGTGATAGCAGCTGCAAGTCTTGGACATAGAGAAAACCTCTTGCTCTGAACTTCTGATAGAGAGTTTTACAGTTGCTAGTGGAAAATAGGTTTATTCTGCTGTTGCTATTGTTTTTTACCTGAGTAGTGATTTACGAGGTCTTCAAGGCACTGAAAGGTTTGCCGTGGAGAGATGTAATACCAGTTATTCGGAAGGCGGAAGATTCTGTAATGTTTCACCTCCCTGTGCCGCACTGACAAGGAATATAATCCTGGAGAAACACGAGGGCTAATTACAACAAAGTAGAGTCCTAATTCTGCATGGATAGTTGAGACCCCAACCAGTGTACCTTCCACATGTGGTACAATGTTTCAAGACATCAGAGAAAGTTCTTAAAAAAACTGAATGTCCATCCTAATTTTCTACATTTTAAGTATAATGAATAGAATAAAGCATCCAGAATTCAGGACTTGGATTTTGATTGATTCTATATTTTGGATGTGTTTTTCTTCTACATTTACTGATGTAGTATTTTTTGAAATGACATAAGGGAAACAGGCCTTCACAGAAGTTGTTCGCCTTTCCCTGAACACAAGGGCCAGACTCATCTGCTGGGTTCCTGATTTTAATCACCTGGCTCAATTAGTTTCCAGTAACGCAGTAGCTAGTACCTGCTAATGCGGTCCTGGCAGGAGATTACAACTGGATTTTTCGGTTTGTTTGTTTAAAACTATTATGTAGCACTTTGTTTGTAAGGACTGAATGTTGATACTAAATTTCTTTGAAATTTTTGCTGGTGTTGCATGAAACTAGTTAGTTTGTGGTATGCAAGAGGTCAGAGATGATGAATTAGTGTTCTTTTCTATCTGTAGTATTATGCAATCTGTGTGTGTTCCAGTGCTTTATAAGAGTAGAAGATATCACAGTGGACAATGGGAGATGTATTCCCATTGAAAAAAATAATGAAGCGTAAACATTATAATTCCCATGTTGCAACATAATTAAAATTCTGTTGGTTTATGCTGAAAATTGATATATTAGCAAAGAAAAAGTGTGATGAGAGGTGGGAAATCAATTTAATAAATTTCTTAGGAAGATGGAATAGTTTAGAATCAGTAGTTCTAATAATCAGTAATTTAGAAAGACAGATGGAATAGTGGTAAAGAAAATGAAGACATAATTTTTGGGAAGTATATGGAAGAGCTACCTGCTTACACAGGAAGCCTAATAATCCATCATCCTCTCTGCTTTGTATGTATTTTATGACATATTCAGCCAATTGTTTGCTGACCAATGAAAACTACAACATTTCCTCTACTCAAGAATTCTCACTACCTAATAAGTTTTACATGTGACCAAAGTGAACAGTAATATTTAAACAACTGTGTCTTGTTTATGCTGGTGCCTGTGGAACTTTCCAAGGCCATGGCTAACCTTGTTTTCAGCACTGTTCATAGTGTAGGTGATCAGTGAAGACTGGAATGCTGCACTGGGTGCCTTTTTCTTCTCATTACACACATTTTCAGGTTTTGAGGTTACCCATATGGAGCAGGATAGGGAGAGAATTAACGCTTGTAAAACTGTTCATGCCTGAGATCAAAGGGGAAAAAATGTTCCTTACCTTTCCTAGTTTCACTCTCTCTGATCATGAAGGAGCCGACCTTGGTGTTGGGGAGCTGTAGAAGTTCCTCTGCTTTTTCTCTTCCCAGCCCTTCAAATAGCCAGCTGTGAAGCAGGAAAAAACAAATTCTGCAATTTGGACACCAGTGAAACAGAGCAGCATGTGGTCATGAAAGTGCAGCATTAGCCAGGAAAGTGACTGCAAAAACAACTGTAGTTATTCTCTAAACTATGTCCAGGCATATTTTTCAGTTTATGGAGAAAATCTTGCTCTCCATTTTCATGTACTGAGTTTAAATATCTTTTGTGAGACTAAGAGAAGAACAAAAAAGTCTTGGACTTACTAGGACAAACAAAACATTTCAAGCTACCTTTATCTGGATTGGTAGGGACATATGTATGTGGCATATCAATGGCATATCTGTGGCATTAAGAGGTACATTAGTTAGTCCCCTCTTCTGTATTTAAGCAACTCTTGTTAACACAGATTGTATTTTACTGTACAGGGAATACACCTCAAATACAATTATTCACCTTATGCTAGAAAACAGTCTAGTCTTTTAAATTAATTGTTTTTTGGAATAAGGGAAAGTGTCATTACCAATCTTCCTGATAACTTGACACACTAGTATTTTGCTGCAGTAAGTAATGATACAGCTGAGCTTGCTGTACTAGTGTAGGAGTCACTGGTACTTTAAAATAATGTTGATCTTATGTGTTTGATCCAGTCTTGGGGAAACTTCAAACATGGTAATGGAAAGCTCCTGTCTGTGCCTCTCATTTTGAAAAGCATCTCTGTTTCAAAGAGGGTATAGAGCATATTAAAATTTAAGCACTTGCATAAATCCCAATGAAGTTCACAGTTCGTATGCTTAAGATTAAACAGGTGTTAAAACCCTTTTCTAGAAAAACCTTAAGTGTATGCTTCAGTGTTTTCTTCATGACTGTTGTCTAGGGCAACAAGAGAGCTCTGAATATTCCTTAGCTCTTTCATTGAGAGTGGTTACATTCTTGAATGACTTATTTGTCTTTCTATTTGTTTGTGGGATGTTTGTTTTTTGTTTTGTCATAAGTAACTAGGACTTACATTTTACTCTTTGTAAAAAGCTCTTTCTCAACAGGATCTCTTTGTTGAGACGTTAGAATTAAAAATCAGTCAGCAAAATAGGCGTATTTTAAGTATTTCACATGAAATCAGAAGTTTTTTGACCCTTCCAGTTATTTAAAACTATGTTTTTCATTTTCGTGTATTCTAAACTTAGGTATCAATTGCTGTCAGATTTCAAGGGAACTGAGACATGGTCAATTATATCAGGCTATCAATAAATAAAGTTTCTGTCTAGTTACTCTTGGTGTTGCTTTAATTATGACACTGAATAACTTCAATCAGTGTAGTATATGTACAGAAATTAGTGTTGAGTGGTTATGGGAAATGCATTTACTTACCCATGGTAAACCTTTGCTACATATTTCCCTGGAATATAATTTTCTCGTCCTGTTGTAAGGGAATGGACTCTCCACCAACCTCCTTCACTGTGTAAAAGCAAGAGAAGGGATAATTTCAGATGTATTTTCAGAGCTTATCCTCATTTTAGAAATGAGTTAAGACATACAGGCTAGGCTGTAACCTTCTATCTATGTTCTTGAATCTGCATACTCAGAAATGGACCCAAGTTTGTTTCATTTAGAGTATTTTCTTTAAGATTAAATTTGGACACAGAAATAAGCTGCATTTTTTCCATCTCAATTGCGTAAGTAATAAAATATTTTTTCTGTAGTTAAAAGAAGAAGGGTAAATATGCAGTGGTTAAACCATGCTGTGCTCTGTCTTCCCACAGCTAGACTTCTCTTGGTATCCAAGACACTCAGATTATGGCTGAGTATGCTGTGTCTAGACAGCTTTGTAGTTCCACCTGCAGCATTGGGGAAGAGAAGCTCAGCGTATGAACTCTGTCTGCCTGGAAACAAGTTTTCAATCTAATAGAACTGCTTCATGGTTTGCTTTCCCTTTTCTTCCATGAGCTGCTGACCAGGCTCCAAAAAAAAGAAAGACCTTATAGCCGAATGTATGTGACCAGGCATATGTTTCTTCATTGATCTATCACAGGTTATTGATGAATGGAATACTGGCTTTAGCTTTTGAGTCCCTTTGAAGGGCAGTAACAAAAATTTTCAGAGGGATGCTGCAGTGCTTTAGAGACTAATGAAAGGAATTATGTCAGTGTTGAGTTAGGATGATTTATGTTTTTTTCTCCACCTTTTCCTTTAAGAATTAGAATCCAAATAATGGTGTTTGAATGCTCTTTTTGTGGCAGTTCCAAAATAATGCTTCCAAATAATTCCCAGACAGCAGATCCAGTACTCAGTCTTGACCTAGACAGCTGAGTTGCAAACACTAAGCTAAACCTCCTGGCTTATAATGACTGGCATAATGGCCCAGAAATTATGTACTGAAGGAAAAAGAGAAGTCTGCTATTCACAGTTGGAAATTTCAGGGCCCTGCAAGTTTAGTTTGTGATTGTGTTCTGAAATAGTTTAAGAGTTTAGGGACTTTTTGTTTGTTTGTTTGTTTATTTGTTTTCCCACAGAACTCCCAGATAGAACCCATTACTGCAAGAATAAAAAAAATTGGAGACGCTCAGCATACCCCTCTCTACAAATCGTAATATTACTAATGCTGCAAAATCCCTGTGATAATTAGAAGTCCAAGAGCAGCACGTCCCTCCTGCAGCAGGAGCCACAGAAATCATATACATTGGGGTATATCTCTGGAGGACAGCTGGTCCCACTAGTGCAAACTAAATCCTTTGGTACATCTGGTAATGAACAGTTCCTTGATGAGTGTGGAGAATGAAGAACTGGGTCAGTGATCTTGATCTAATTCTGCCAACCTAGAACAATCACCAGTATCTGTGAGGAGTTTAGTTTCCTAGTGGGTTTCACATGGTGTGTTCCTGGTACGATTCACAGATCTGATTGCCAATACCCTTAATTGCTTTGGTAGAAGGCTGAAAAGCAGTTATTACAAGAGCACTATGTGCTGTCTTCTAATGCTTCTCCATTGTAATTCCTTCTCGCTTGTGTTCTGATCATGCCTGCCATGCTTCTCTTCTCTTCCACTGTGTTTTGCTTCTTTGAATGACTTGAAAGTATGATTATACCTAAAGGTTATGTACAGTACAGCAAGAACCTGTATGCAAATAGTTCCTGTTAACATCTTCCCAGCTGGGAAGAACAGGCCCTTCATTAGGACACCGTGCTTTGCATAGAGCATTGTTTTTCATCTGTGCACAAGCTGATCCAAATCAGGAAGAGGAAAGTTCTTATCAAGGCTTACTTTGGCTCTTGTTTATTAGCAGAAGATGTTCTTGATGGTTGCACAACAGATAAACATGATAAAAACTGCTACTGTAAAAGCCTAGTCCTTCTGGATGTTTTATGTCCAGCAGATTATATTATACAACACATACATGTGTATGACAAGCAACGCATACAGTTCCCATTGTTATGGGTATATGTAGTTTTGTGGTGATTAAAGTTAGGAGTGAGGCTTTAAGCTGGGATTTCCAGGCTAAGGTAATCATAGAATCATAGAATGGCTTGGGTTGGAAGGGACCTCAAAGATAATCTAGCTCTGCTTGCCCTGCTGCTGGCAAGGTTGCTAATTGCTATATCAGGTACTAGATCAGGTTGCCCAGGGTTCCACCCAGCCTGACCTTGAACACCTCCAGGGATGAGGCATCCCCAGTTTCTTTGGGCAGCCTGTTCCAGCACCTCACCAGCTATGACCTTCAAACCAATTCCTTATCCATCAAATAGCCCACCCGTCAAACCCATATCTCTCCCACTTAGAGATAAAGATACGGTGTGGGACCATGTCAAAGGCCTTGAAGAAGTTGAGGTAGAAGGTATCAGTTGCCCTTCCAGTTGCTGTCACTCCATTATAGAAGGCCACTGCATCTTAGATGTCATACTACACCTTAAATATTGCATAAACTTCAGCAAAGTTTAAGCAGTGATTATTGGAGAAGTGTTCCACTGATTTATGGAAGCCCTCTATCAGCAAAAAAAATTATCTTGTGGTATTGTCTGAGCCTTTTGATCTCCAGGTTCAGGGAAAGTGCTATGTCAGCAGAACATGGCAATAGCCATTCTCAGTCAGATCAGAAGTCTATTTACAGCTGCGTATCTTGTTGAAGTCTAGAGAAGTCTCTGAGAATTCATGAAGCATCTGTGATACTTCTCTTGAGTACTTCTGTCCTCCAACCACTTCATGTTCCGGCTTCTCCAGTTATAGAAGGTTGCCATGAATTCAGAGATCCTCAGAGGATTTCTCTGATACGGCTGTCTTTTGTCTCCTCTTAAATCCATCTGCTCCTCCAGTTGTAAAAATGAAATCTCTCTTTTCTATTTAAGCTGTGAAAACAAGGGCTGAGTGACTCCTAGGAGGTCATCATGTGCAGATTCAAGTTGTGCAAAAAGGAATAACAGATCTACTGCCTTTCATTTTTCAAGAAGCATGCTTATTTTGGTGTGTGACAATATTTGCACTATATTTAATATCTTTCAAAACTAGTGTAATTATTGGTTTTGAGCCTGCTTCCTTGTGAGGTTCATAAATTCTTGAGTAAAAATAGCAGGGAAATCTTTGACTTTTTTTTTCATTAAGAAAATGCAGACTGAATTTTAAATATAAAGAGAAAAACAATTATTGTATTTCTATTACAGTTGCCTTGAATGTAGGATGAAATTCAAAATCCTAACCATGGAGGAGTTGTTAGATTAAAAAGGGTGAAAGAGACGCTTGAAATTCAGAAGCATTTTCCTTTTGTACCTGATTCAAACTACTTTTGCTTACTCCGTTTTCCACGAATATGAGAGCGCTTTCTGAAAATCATTTTTTAAAGCAGAATTCTCTTTTGACTCCTTTTTTAAATTAGAGAATCCAGTTTCAGAATCCATTTCAGAGGCTCTAAGAAAAAACTGAAATCCCTAATGTTTAAAATATAGGGAAATTTACACTATGACTAAGAATCCTTCCTTGTTGATTCTGAACTCAGTTCATTCTGCTGAACTGCATCCACTTGGAATCATCTACATAAAACATACCTTTGCATCAATTGTAACGAAACCTAATTTAAAAAAAATGGATCTACTTACTCTGATAGCACACGTAGTTTTTCTCCTACATGAAATATAGGTTGGCTTATGTCTGCTGAGGGATAGTCATAGAGGACAGCAAGGAAATCACTCTCCTGACCTGTTAAAAAAGACAGAAAATGTCATTTACCAATATGATAGAGTTCTGAAGCAGAAACTGATTTTTCATTGTGTATGTTCTGTTTTATAGAAAGTCATAAAGAGCCTGTATCTTTGGAGAAGAATGTGAAGATACTAGAAATGAAAAAAAGGCCACTTAGTTAATCATTACGAGCTAATTTTAGGCCACTTCTAGTAATTATCATATATAAGGGACATACTCAGTTTGAAACTATCAAAATCAGTATTTAAAATCTTATGAGGTAACCTAGTTTTGATGAATGCCTGTGTCTCTAAGTGACTCCAGCTACAACTCTGAGCCATACTTTCCTTTAAGGAGATGAAGATGTGCGTTGAATTGTTCCAGCATTTAGCACCACTGGTACTTTCTGAAACCATGAAATTAGTTCAGGTAAAGGGCAATGTGAGTGTATGTATAATTGCCCATTTCCCATCACCTTTGTAAATCAGTTTAACGAACAGCCAGAGGCCCTTCTCCTCCTTATGCTGAATCTGTCCTAGAGGTGGCACATGATGCTCCATATTTCCATTAATGAAGAGAGGCAAAATGGATGTTTATAATTAAATCACCATGTAGCTGCAAGTCGCAGAACTGAGGTCAGTAAAGAGATAAGAAGGCTTTTACAGCAGTCAGGATGATGCTGGGTCTTGCAGCACTGTAAGAATATGCGTTGAGTCCTTGGATTCCTGAGGGATGGAGTCTTGCACTTTGGGCAAAACTGAGTACCAAGCTTTGAAAAGCTCCTTATCCAGAAGGAGCACCAGCAAATGCTGACTGGTGGGAGATTCAGAAATGAATGATGATGGGTTTTTTGAGCATGGCGGTGGGTTGGACTGGATGATTTTAGTGATCTTTTCAAGAGCAGAGTTTTAACACTTCTAGTTGTCCTTACAGCAGTGATAGTAAAAATATGTGATAAGAAAAATATTTCATATCTATCATTTAAAAGAAACAGAAAGCGGCATTTTCTCAGTTAATTTTGAGTAGCTCTACAATACAGAGACTAGCATTATGCAGTGTAATAAGTCCTTTCACACTTATATTCCAAATAGTTGTAAGTTTGTTTTAGGTTTGCTAGCTGATGCCTAATGAAGTAATCCTATGATACAATTAGTAAGCATCCTTATAGATATATAGGTGTCTAGAGTCTGGAGTAGACAAAACGTAATTTGTCAGTACACGTAGTGCTAGTATTACGTGGTTTTCTTAGTTGATAGGTGTCACTGAATTGAAGAGAACTAGTCCAGCACCTTTGAATCACCCAATTACTATGATACGTCTATTATATCCTATATAATTCATTGAGCTATACTGAGGAAATTCTACGCTAAACATGTCTTTCATCATTTTCCTGTTATGCACTATAAATTAAGAAATGTCTTCTCTGTCTATGAAACTACACTTAGTGATGCATTTTTTTAAACTTTTATCATTTCTAAGTGTTTTCTTTCCATGCTGAAAGAGTGGAAAACAAGTACTTTTCTGCTCTCTTTCCTGTTGTATGTGGTGGTTTGCATTTTGTTATGCACTGCAGAGAACATGATTTTTTCTCTGCTCTAGAAAGATCTGCATTACTTTGATTACACTTTAATCTTTATATCTGTTTTAGTTTCATTTTTGCTTGTGAACTTGTAGGTCTGAAAAGGAAGGAATTAATCATAGTGTTGGCTGCTGCATCTATGCAACCACTTAAAACGTGTGTACTTATATTATGCAAATCCTTTCAAGTTTCCCACTCCACTAACAAGCCTTCATTTTAATTGGTATTTAAATCAAACCTCACTGGGTTTTTTGGTCATTTGAAATACCCTGACACACTCTACAGTGTTTCACAAAACCCATGAGTTCTTTTCAAAGACAAAAGCATTGAAACGGGACTAAACAGATTACCATGTTTCTCCACACCCAAATTTCAGTGATCTTGACTGAGCTTCCTTCTAACACAACCTCTCCTCCACAGTTTAAGTGTGTAGGTGACAGGTGAAATGGAACAACTCAAAAGCTAGAGTGGAAAGATCGAAGCGCTGAATCATTTCC
Source organism: Aquila spilogaster (assembly GCA_024606505.1). Taxonomy (NCBI): domain Eukaryota; kingdom Metazoa; phylum Chordata; class Aves; order Accipitriformes; family Accipitridae; genus Aquila; species Aquila spilogaster. Next base: position 11,771,455 of record JANHGO010000063.1, on the reverse strand, counting down.
ATTCAATAAGGCGCTGTGGATTTTTCTTGCTGTTGTTGTGTGTTGTTTTTTTTTTAAGGAGAGAAAGATGAGTACGAAATGCAAGCTAGTTTTAGATACCTGCATTTCTGGATGTCTTTCAAGGTGTGAGACTGAACCCTGCATGCCCCAAATTACTCATTCAGAGGTCAGCTGTGAATGGACTACCGAACAGTTCAAGAGAGCAGGGAGAGCACAGGCAGTGCATCCAAATCTGACTTTCTGCACGGTTCCAGCTTTAATGTCTGGCAGGAATACTGTGATTTATGGCATAACAAATCCCAGAGGGGTTAAAGGAGAGTAATGGTGTGCCTGGGTGGCTCTCTGTGCTACTGCTGCAAGGTGTGGCTGCAGAGCAACACTGGTGTGTACCCAAATTAGATCTAAACCAGCCAGCTTGGGAAGTGAGAGTTATGCAGGTGCAGTCATACATGGCTCAGAAAGGATTAACCCAATTCAAAGTCCCCAGGGAGGATAAAGGAGGGGATGGGCTCACAACCTCTGGTGATGCCTTACTGCTAGTAAGTTTTGTCAGGGATGCCCACACAGTGCACGTTCAGATGGAGTGAGGTCATATTTGGAGTTATGCATTTTTCCTTATTTCAGAACTAAGGCTGATGTATTGGAGGTGAGAAATGCACAAAGCCATACCTGGAGTACAGCTCTCAAGCTGGACAAGGGACTTACAGGGGTCTGGCAAGGATATTTGCATTATGAATCAATTCTGCAACTGCAATTCATAGAATCATAGAATTGTTTGAGTTGAAAGGGACCCTTAAAAGTCATCTAGTTCAACTCCCCTGCAATGAACTGAGACACCTATAGCTAGATCGAGTTGCCCAGAGCTCCTTCCAGCCTGACCTTGAGTGTCTCCTGAGAATGTTTCTTCCTTGAATGTCTCATTCTTTCTATCTTCTTTTCTATCTTTTACCTTCTATTTCAGTCCTCCATTTTATTTCACCCCACTGAAATGAGCCATCTCTTCCCAGTAACTACCTGGACCCCTCTAAGTCTGTGGATCAGATCCTCCACCTTTCCGAAAGTAAAGGTGTCTCTTCTTGGCCTGAGGGAAAGCTTCAGTTTGACAATATGATTAAGAGTTTTATCTGCTCAGGAAAATAAGTAGATACATACTCACTGGATTGCCATAATATATGCTTTTAGTACTGTGTTCTGTTTAAAAAATGTTGTTTCCATTGGGTTTGAATGACAGTGCTGATGCTTGTGTGCCTGACTTTAACTAGCAACTTTTAAGCCCTTATGAAAGTTACTGGCCTGATCCAGACTGAGAAAGATCAAAAGACCTACTCAGGCATTTAAAGCTGTCTTAATGCTTAAACAAGCTCTGCATGTGCTAGATGTGTAGGAGTGCACAAGAGGATTTAGTCCTGAGTTCCTATATGGGTAATTTCCCATTGAGATCACTATGCCATTTACATCTGCTGAGTTATTTTTAGGGATATGTTCTATTTGTCACTGGAAGGAATGCATTTGGCTTTAGTCCTGCTAAATCAAGATTTTACCAGGTACAGGAACTATATAAACTTTGGGTCACAGCCATAACAGTAACTCCTCATACCACTGTTTATCATCCATAAGGTCCTGCTTTAAATGAGTGCGCATCTCTGTTTTGATAGTTTGGCATTTATGATGGCAGTTGTTGGGAAGATCAGCATAGGCACTCTTTACAAATAAATGGATAGTTTGTATTATGTGCTCCTGGTTCACCACTAAGTGTTTGGTCTATGCTTTGTTAGGACCTAGGGCTATACAGCTGTTTGTGTTGGTCAGTTCTTGACCATGCAAAAAGTAAGCTGTTTTCCCTTTGAACACTAATGAAACCATCTTGATTCTCCATCCTTACAAAGCCAAGAAGCACAAGTGGACAATTCTTCTTGGAGAGCCCCAGTATTTTGATTAACACCCTCCTCCCACCCCTTAAAAACAACAACAACACTTTTTTTTCTCTTCTGCACCTCTGGGGAGCAATTTACTGCAGCACTTGTCTGGCACACTGCAGCATGACGAGAGCTAAGGCTGTGCATACTCTCTACCCACTCACTTGCAGTTTGGGAGTGGGAGGTCAGTGTAGATCTCTGGCTTTCCGTCTCAGACACATGATCTCTATCAGCCTATGGAGGGTTTTGCAATTTGATTTTTTCATTTGTACATGCTTGGAGTAGGTGCGTTAGATTCCCCCTTTGCAAGCTTGACCTGTGAAATGTCTGTTTTTGTATACCCGTAGTTGATAAACTTAGTGACATGGAAGGATAACCGCGTGCTACTTTTAATACAATTGTGCAAGAGTAAATTTCAGGTTCAGTTTTAATGTAATATCATTATGATTCTTAAACTTCAAAAAGATCAAAATTAAAGCTCAAGAAAAAAATTGTGTGAAACATTACATGCAAGTTTGTCAAAATACGGTATTTCTCATTTCCAGCGCGTGTCAGTTCTTTCTGAATTGGAAGGAACATCTTTCAAGAGGCACCACCATACAGTAGTATTAATGTACTATATTTTTTAGTTAAAGTAATTCTTGGAACTTTGGGCTAGGACACACCTAAAAATAAACACTATCTACAGATGCCCTCCTCCTCCCACAGGAAAACCTCACTCTTGCCTAATTCTTCTGTCAGACAGATGAAGGAAGATGCATGGCTCAATGTATCATACATTTTGAACATCTTTTTGCTCTTGAAAGAAATTAAATGAGTCCTTACCCATCTGGCTTGCCCCATTTGTTTCTTCTCCTCCTTCTGCGGAGGCTCTCGGTGTTTTCATAGTGTTCCCCATTGTGCTCTCTAATTCCGTCAAAGCTCTTCAGAACTAAATCAAAGGAAACATTGCATTTAAGCTGCAGAATAACACCTGCTGTGCCAACACATGAGAAATAACCCAGTTTTGGTGTCTCTGAAGTTATACAGCTTCACTTTTGAGAATGTCTGTCAAATTCATGTGAGAGTTTTACATACTTGCTAAACTCTCACCACTCTGGTGCTTTTATCAGGGGAATAGCAGAAAACCACAGCTAGGGAAGTAGCTCAGAAGAACGTAACGTAGTAAAAGTTTCCATTACCAGTACCTCGGCACAATAGGAAGTCACAGCAAAGCCATGCCCGCACAGTCATTTATATATAAAATGTTCTTTGCAACACCACAAGAACCTGGAGTTCTTAAGCTACAAAGAAGTTAATTAGATTGACGTATCTGTTTGCAGCTCTGTGTACTGTGTTGCTTTATTGCCGAACACTAAGAATGTTGCTCAGTGGTTTTCTTCTGATGCAGTTGTGATCTCAGCAAATGTGGGCAATGCTTTTTTCCTCTTTTTAATTCTTCTTTTTTTTTTTTTCCTTTTTTTTCTTCTTCTCTTTTTTCCTTAAAAGTACCGCATTGCCCCAAAACATTTGATCTTATGAGCACTCCTCTTGCAGCCGCGCAAATTCTTCAAAATTTTATCCATTGGGTGAATGAATGAGAAACACTTTGTCAGACAGTAGTGGAACTAAAATAATGACAGGGAGAATCCATTTTCGTCTGCCCATTCTGACTCTCCATGACAGTGAGCAGTCAGATATACCCTTTGGATTGGAAGCTTTCATTTGCTACTTTACATTTGCAGAAGCAGAGGAGAATAAGCTGTATTTGTTCAAAATTGTACATAGATCAAAATAACTAAGCACTACTAGCTAATAACTAATGATGTTGTAAAAATCCTTTTGTACTTTTCCCCAGGAAAAATGTGATCCTGCAGCACCCTGTGCATTTCTACTAAAGTGAGGTGCAATCTGTATCTTTCAGTCTTCTCTATTACAGATATTTAGAAACTGATTACTGCCTTTTCTTTACTTATGACAGGCAGGTGCCTGACCGTGATAGCTGGAGTGGTGTCTAGCTTGAGAAGCAGCAGTGCTGAAGTCAGTGATATGTTATTATTAACTGTCCTTTGGAATTTGAGTATACTGCTTAATACGATGCATATTTGACATCTTAGAGAAAATTAGACACCCTGGAGAATAAAGTACTATTCAAAAGAAAAATATTTTGCCTCTAATCAAATGGAAGCAGATCAATGCTAAAACAGAATGGTAGTGTGAAGTCTGACTCCACCTCATCTAATTTTCAAACTTCTTAGCTCTGTTCCCAAAGGCTTTTGGTGGATGCCCCTATTTCACTGACCAAGTGGCACACTGTCCTTTTTGCTGTCTGCGTTTAGGATCTGCAGGATGTAGCTGCACCAGTGTCTTTCTGACAAGTGATTTAAATCTGCTTTCACAAGAACTTCTTCCATTGCCTGATAGAAGGAGTCTACAGGCTGAACAGTAATGATAAAAAAGTAACTTTTAATTTAAATATACTACATTGATACTTATATTTGAACAAAAGCTCACTCTTGATAGAATACTCTAAATTATTCTCCATTACAATACAGCTGAGTTTCTAGAACCAAACCAGAATTCATTTTCCCAGGCACTCTCAACTTGCAAGATTATAATTTTCTGAACTAACTTTGAATATTTTTTCTTTGAGACCTAAGTTGGTCTCTACCTCTTTGGTATTTTTTCTCATTTATATACATCAAGAATAATAGGTATAGGCAAAGTAACAGTGCAGACAGCTCTTTGGTAGAGATATTACAGACTTTCCTGATGCATCTTCAAATCAGATAGCAAAATTTCCTGGACATGACTGTAGAGAGCTCTACAGGACTGAAACGCTCAGCCAGAAAAGTGGGATAAATACCCAGACAGAATCTTCACTGTCCTATGGTAATCATATTTTTCTAGTACTTAAAAACGTAGTTCATCTCCAGCTAAGCTGATGCAGTTGCCAGAAGCGTGTGCAATTCTGAATAAGTGCAAAGCGTGGCAACATGGTTCTGCCCATTTAGAATTTTAACATATGCAACTGTTAGTTAAAGAATAGTATTTGAATTTTGTGTCACAAAGAAACACACAAAAGTAATGCAGCCCTACCTCTGTGTGCCCCTTAGTTATAGATCTCTTGGTATTTGAGGGCCAGAAAAGCAAGTCATCCTACCAGTGAGCAGACGTGTGGCACGATGATTTCAAGACCTTTCTTTCATGCTCTTAAGATACACTGATAGAGTGGACACCATTTTCAAGGGTGCCTGAGTCACTTGGGGAAGTAATGTGGAGCATTTGTACACTATGAAAAAACTTCTGGAAGTTTTACCCTACACTTACAAAATTTCTAAAAGCACGGCACTTCTAGAATTATAGAATCATAACATGACCAAGGTTGAAAAAGACCTCCAAGATGATCCAGTCCAACCATCCACCTACCACTAATATTTCCCCACTAAACCATGTCCCTTAGTACAATATCTACACGTTTCTTGAACACCTCCAGGGATGGTGACTCAACCACCTCCCTGGGCAGCTCATTCCAGCACCTGACCAGCATCCGAAATTTTTTCTAATACCTAAACTGAACCTCTCCTGGTGCAACTTAAAGCCATTCCCTCTAGTCCTATTGCTAGTTATGTGGGAGAAGAGGTCGTTCGAGCAAGGCACCTCCATTTTCCTAGATGATATTTAGGGGTCAAAACTCTAAGCATTGTTTTAAAAATACTTGGTATGTTCTTGAAGGTCTGCTGTTATGCAGCTGGGAATTGAACTGCTTGCTGTCTAGTCTAGATGGATTGAGTATGGATAACACCATGTGCCTACTTAGTATCTTTGTAGACTGCACCCAAAATTAGCTTGGCTCACTTATGCCATACAAGTTGTCGCTTTACATGACCTTGTTTCTATCAACCGGATGGAGGAGCGTGCAGCTTAGTGCTGTTCATTTAGAAGAATCTGACTTATGGAAAATAAAAGTGTTACAAAGTACTTTCAGTAACAGTGAAACGCAATGGCATTTTGGACTTTGATGTCACTAGCACGACAGTTTGCTCTGCTTCATTACATTTTCCATGCTAAGTTTCACTGTCGCTAATTACTACAAGTGGCAGCATAAAATCTTGAAGGTGGCAGAGACATCAAGATGTTCTCTAAACTCAAGGCAGAAGTGTTCAATAATAATAATAAAAAAAGTGAATGGAAAGGTTTGGCTTCTGCCATTGATTTGCTAATCCAAAGTGATTAAATGGAAAATGACATATCAGACCTGGTTTTCCCACCAAGGACACCTGCTTTGCCAGGGGGGTTGGACTAGATGATCTCTGGAGGTCCCTTCCAACCCCTACAATTCTGTGATTCTGTGATTCTGTGACACTTGTCATTGTGTGTTTGGGCAGAGCGAAGGTGTCTACTGTTCCATTAAAGATGGTGGAGTGAATGTCCCAAGCTATGGCTCAACTCTCAAACATTATAAAATAGGACAGAAGTGGCAGAAATGGGAAGTTGTGCAGGGAGAATGTTGTTTCTGCCTGCATGCTGGCAGTGACACATCATTGTTTTTAGGGCAGCTGTGTATAAATTTGTGTCCTAAGTATTTCTAAAACAACACTGCACAGAACTCTTAAGTACATGATAGATCTTAACGATTTAAGTAGTGGGTGCTTATATTGAGTATTGACATCTTAACCTAAATTCATTGTTTCCCTTTACAATAAATGGTTTTCTCAAATTTTGAGATACTCTGCAAAAAATAGACTTAACAGGAAACTGTAGAGCATCTTGTGGCTGAACTCATTTTTTTATCATTTAAGTAAATAGCGGAACAATTATAGTTTTATAGATGACATTCTTTTGAAACAGAGAATCTGTTCCAGGGCTCGCAGGGTTTGGCATACAAGTAGAAGTTGCATCCCTCAGTCATACAAGCAGATAATTGTACCAGACCCAAACAAAATTGCCCACCAACAGCTGTTTGGGAAGAACTGAGGTGAGGTGATAGGTTCCAAGCTTACCTTATTGTAGCAACTCCAAATCCTGCACAGAGGAGTGCAGCTGTTGGGATGCAAATCAAGCCCAACTCTACCTGCAGGTGGAAGGCTGGTTCTGCCCACTCTATGACCACCTCCTTAGGCTTCTGTGGAAACCTTATTTTAACCATTAAGACTACATTTCCAGTCTCCCCAGCTTTGGCCCTTTCCACTTGTGCACGTGTTGTTTAATGAAAGCGGGTTGCTGTAGCCTCAGCAGTTTGCATACCCACAACTACTGCAACTTACTGGGCTTTTCTGCTTTATTTTTGTAACCAAATGGAATGTGAAGAAACATCATCAGTCCCAGTTCTATTTTATGTCCTATTTGTTAAGGGGAGAGCTCTTGGCAAATATGAAACCATCTGAGGCTAGAATCTTACTGACCTAAATCATGCGTCCCAAAAACCTGCTGTACAATTCGCACCTTCCGTTCCTCTAAGCAGCACGTGTAGTAATAATTTCCTCTAACATAATCTGTTCTCTGAGAATATGTGGCTGTATTGCACTTAAATAGCACAGCATGGAGCAAGTTCCATTGCTTTGTAAGGATTTTTTTCAAAGTTATATTTAAAATGATCAAAGATTAGTAAACATAAAGAAACAGAAATAATGAGAGAAGGAAAAAGACAAAATATAAGTGCCCAAGAAAAGCTGTTTTGCAGGTAATACTGCAGACTATTAAATGAGAAAATTTATCATTTTTGGTATATTATACCTCATTTTATTTTTGTTACCTGATTTTGACATTGATACCTTCAAGGTCTTAGAATACAATTCTCAATAATGTTCACATGTAAAACCTGAATTTCATTTAGCTTGAAAATAAAAATAAGAGCAACCTGTTGGGTTTTTGTTCATTTGTTTTCAGAGGAAAAAAAAAGCTTTGATTTAACAAATTGTATTTTCTACGTGAATTTCCCTAAATTTGTCATTAATCAAAATTAGCATCCTCTCAAGTTTTAGACACTTGTATCTTTATCATAAGAAAGAGCAAGGTAATATCATGACCAAGGTAATTCACATGCAATAATCTAAATACTCTGAAACAACACAGTAATACCACATCATGCATCTTCACTTTGAAGAAAAAGCCCACTAATCTGTCCATGACATTTCTCATATTTTGTGTTTCATTGAGCTACATTTTGCTTCAACATGAGGTCTGATGCATCTCGCTTAATGCCAGCTTTCAGTAGAAATAGAATCATAGCAATGTAAAATCATTAAGGTTGGAAAAGACCTCTAAGATCATCCAGTCCAACCATCCACCTACTAAATACTTCTTGTCCCTTGTTTAGTACCAGTCCTTACGAAAAGTATTAACGCAGGCTTTTCTACTTCTACCTTAGGTGGTACTTGAAATCCATGCTCTGAATGCTGTAATTACTGAGGAAATAAAATTCCCCTTTATATAGAAAAAAAAAAAAAGGGAGGACTTGATAATCTAAAATGCATCAGATTAATTTTTACCTTTAAATGCTAGGCATGATACTCCAGGTTGCAGTATTTCTCAAACAAGCCGTAGTCACAACACTGCTCTCATGCTGCCAGCAAGGGTTAGCTGATCAAGCCAAGGAGCAGCCAGGCGAATGAGTGTGTTGTGAAGTTCACACTGTCATGTAGAGCAGCATTTGCCAAACAGGCCACATACTTCCTCTCTGAGAAACAAGGAAGGCACAAAGTGTTTGCAGCAGACGAGGTTTCTGTTGCAAGTCACTGCTCAAGAAACTTTATCTATGGGTTGAGAGAAATAGGGAGGTTTTCAACATATTGCATCAGAGCTGCTTTGACGACATGTAAAATAAAACAGCAAAATCACCTTTTTTAAATTAATTGCACAGAAAAAGATTTTTTTTCTCTCTTCCTTTTCCACAATTTATTCGTTCACTAAAGCTCAGTTCCCAGTTGTTTTTTTTATATGATTTTCATAGGTGGGTTGTTTTTTTGTTTTTTTTTTTTTTTGGACAGACAGGAAAAGGCACTAAAGTTTCTCTTATTGAGCCTGAATGGGAATCCAAGGTTTGCTTTATTCTTTACTCTTCACCCTGAAACACCTGTCTGCAAATGAAGCTCAGCATCGGACACAGACTAAAAGCCTGTCTGTGAAGCATACTTTCACATCAGTGTTGTATAAAGCCAAGCAGGAACCACAGGACCTCTCTCATCTCAGTGTCTTAGATGGGGGAACCAGGATATTCACCTGTGCATCGACCTATCTGAAGCCACTCAGGCACATAGTACTGCAGGAGTGAATGAAAAAGTCAGAGCGACATATTACGGTTTGCTTTTATGGTCTAGATATGTTCTGAAAAACTCACAGAAGTTATTTTGTGTGGTAAATGAAAACAAACACATACCCAGAAAACCCAACACACACACCCACGAAGAATTCTTGCTTCACACAATAAGCTCTGAGTAGATGCACATTGTAATGCCCATCTGTTTCATGATGAAAACTAAAAGTGGACAAGTGCGGGAACTGTTGTGTAAATGGTTATTGGAATGAGGAGATAGTGATTAAACTCCCAGGTCTGTGCCAAATTTAGAGGTTTGGTAATTACAGGAGAATGTCCTTTCTTTTTGATGGGCTGTGCTAGCTGTCCTCACCTTGGACAGGAAAGTATTAGGGAACTTGATAAGGAAAACAATCATAGAATCATAGAATCAAGAAGGTTGGAAGAGACCACTGAGATCATAGGAAGATGCCATGCACTTTCCCTAACTGCACTCCCCAGATGGATATACGTCGTCTCTGAAATTACCAATAAAGCAGAGGTTGGGCAGTATTTGTGCTGCAGATGAGAAAAGGCTGAGCAGAACTCTGCTTTTTCCTAATGCTTCTCACCCACACATGCCTTAGGCTGGCTCTGATGGTCTTCGTGCTTTCACATGAGATGAAGTTACATCTCATGATGCATTGACAAGTGTGTTGGTCTCAGAAGAAAAGAGTGGAAATTGGATTTGCTTGTTAGAACATGCTCCATTGGAAACACCGGAAATCACACCCCTGATTTGTTTCATGCCTGTACAAGAACAGATGAGTTTGTAGTGAAGGGAGGTAAAAAAAATTCTCCATTTCCACATTGTTTTCTGTTTCTGGTAGCTTTTTACCCTTGTGTGATAGTGGGAGCCACTTTACCCTTCTAGTGCATTCAGCTACCTTGTTTAAAATTATAATTGATAAAGTAATATTAACATTTAAATGGAATAAATTTTTGAGTTTAGTGGGGCTTTACACATTATCTTAGAAGTATTTGTATCCTGTTATTCAAGTCGCTAGACTGAAGCAGGCACTCATTGAGTCACATGGGAGAAGAGAGAGTTGCGTTTGCAGCGCTACTCCTATTACAGAGATGAGGCAGTTGGCAAGAATCATGTCTAAACAAGAAAATCTTCAAAAAGATATTTTTGATGAAAGACAGAGACTCTCTTCCTGCTTCCCCCCTTTTAATCTGAAAATCACAGCTGTAATAGATGACCAGGGAGGGAAAAATATTTATTTCCCCTTTCCATTGCTAAGCGAACCTGCTGATCTCCTATCACAATTTGTGCCCTAGTATTTGCCACCAATCTGCCAGTACTTTTTCCTAAATAATTCATTAGCTTTGACAGAGATTCTCTGAGTTGGCCCCAAAGTTTTATGCTCCTCCAGGTTCTTCAAGACAGACTTTGAAAGCCTGGAAAAATGGCATTAATGTCTTCACCCACAACCCTGCAATCTGCCTGTGTTATGAGCCTGGCTCTGGAGCTCTTGCCATCACGCAGGATTAGATGTGTAAGAAAAGAAAAGCCTAAAATACAGCCCTGCAAGAAAAAAGTAAAAAGAAGACCCTAAATTGAAAACCACTTCTGAGAGCACTTTAAGTATTTGTAGAAAAATTATTAAGTTAGTTTTGGAAAGAGGAGTTAGTGGTCAGTTTGTTGTAGCTTGCTTTAGTTTGCAGGAAGAAAAACAGGATATAGAAAGCCTCTTTAATCTGGCAGTGAAAGCAACAGAAGCCATTAACTGCAACTGAAGACATCCTCAAACAGACATAAGGTGCCGTTTTCTGTCAATGGGGTGATTATCTCCAGGCACAAGCTGCAGAGGAGAAGATTGTGGTGTCCATTTCTTGGTGGCTCTGAAGCCATCTTAGGCGCTTTATGCAAGATCAGATTTTAGCCAAATATGAGCCTTGTTTTAAGTGATAGGAAGCACTTGAGCACAGCAGTCAGGAAATGGAAGAGCCTCAGCCATTCTGGAGGTCAAAACAGGTGGTGTGACAGATACGCCTGGCTGTGAAGTGCGTGCCTGCAGAGCCCCTAGCTGTATGGGGACGCTATCTTTAACAAATGAGACACTGGGAAAAGTAGAAGCATCAGGACAATTCAACCGTTTGACTGTTACTTTTAGATGTATTTCAGTCTCACCTTCTGGGTGATGTTACCGACATTGCATTGTCCATAGCCTCCAGGCATACAGAAAGCCTGCTCCAAAAGGATCTGCAGCCTTACAACCATCAGAACTGCATTAATTTGAAGGGATTATGTGTGTCAAAGAGACAAACCTCAGTCAAGCAGGGTTTGCAGTTTCGAGTCAAGTTGGAAAAATAAGAAATGATAATGTGAAGAGAGGAGAGAGGTCCAGAGTTTACAGTGCTGATGGTATCTAGTTGCGGCAGAGTTTCTAATCATTAGATTCATTGTGAATCAGTTTTGAAAAACTTTGCATGAGTTTCCAGAATAAATGAGGAATTAAAATGCTGCCTTGCAATATTTATGGCAATTGTCCTTTCCATTTATGCTGGAGACAGAGGTATAGCTTTACAGTATTGGTCTGTATATTCTTATTTATTATCTCATTGGAATAGCTGCAAAGGATGCTATTTATCTGAGAGCTCTGAACTATGAGATAGCTGAAGCACACATAAATGGTTAGAAGTGCTGAACAAGTGGTGGGAGAGTTGGGGTGGACAGGATATCATCTGTGTAGATCTGTGAACTTTGATGACCCAAGAGAGCAGTCTGCGAGATGGACCAGCCTCAGCTCAGCTGATCACAGCCTGACATCAAAGCAAGAACTCATCTTCATGTAATACCAATTTGATTCATCAGCTTTTCAGCATTGTGAGCTGCAACATTTCTTAGCATCTGAATTTCTACCATCCAGCATAACCTCTAGATATGAAAAAAAAAAAAAAAGAAAAGAAATGCTTGCAAATCCAATGGTCCCTGAACTAAATAGCACTGAAAGCTTTGCTTTCTGTTTGCAACGCTGTCACTTGTTCCACTAGGTGCTACTGCCCAACACTTCACAATGCTCGCCTTAATCCTGTGAATGTAGAGGGATTGTGTAATATTGCTGTTTGGGATTGCACAACATAGCTGCAGCTACTTTGCAGAAGTTCAGTTCTGAATGCTTTCGTCTGGCTGCTGTCAAAAATGTCATCAGAATTTCCTGTGATCACAGTGGGTCAGTCCATATGGACAACTGAAAAAAAAAGTGATGCTGAGATAGGAAATACCCCGTGGCATCAGGATGGCTAATTTTCATGATCTAATAGTATGTATTGTTTAGAGGTTTGCTTATAAGAACTGTGCTGTGGGTACATATGATCTCAGCTGTTACATTTAAATGTAATTTTTTAGTTCTTATGTTTATAGGTAGATGAGAATTCCTTAAGAGTTAAAAATCAGAGGATTCACAATGAGAACAGAGTGTTTGTTATTTTTGAGGTGATCTCATGAGTTTTGTTTTCCTGATTCATGATTCTGTCATGTTGGTGGAAATATGGGTGAAAGCACTCAACTTCATTATTACTGTTTAATAGGACTAATCTCACATAGAAATTATAGTTTTATAGGAAAAGAAAACAAAAGAAATGCTGAGTGCAACTGTTACCTTATGTGTCTTAGCCTGCCTCTAATGTGGTTACAGTGTTTAGAGAATATTTCTACTTGATGTGAGAACTGCTGGCTGAAAATGAAGAAATTTAATTCTGGGCAGTCTCCAGCTTCTGCTCTCACTTATTTGTTCCTGACTGTTTTTGGTGAGGATACAATGAGTCTGAGTTGTGATATGAATTTGAAAAACAGAGCATTTGAATGGTTTTGCTTGCTTAAATTCTGTGATAAGAGGAACCTTGTTTTCAGAGCCTGAAACGCATTTCAGATGCACCAAGTGGAGGTAGATGTAATGCTATTGCTTCCATATACTGCTTGAATAATGTCCCAAGCTCCTCCATGTCCAGTCCCAATACAAATTAAATATGAATAACAGTAGTTGGACACTACATCTATTTCAAATCCCAAATGCAAGACATGCTTACTGAATATGAAAAGCAAACTAAGAAAGTAGACATTACCATGTGAAATAGAAGAAAAACATAAGCCTGTTCTAACTAATGAGGCAAAGAAGGGAAAACATCCACAGCTAGAATAAGTCTCTAAACAAGTCCTCTTCCCCTTGAACTCCCCTCACCCTGCAAACATATTCACAGACATATAGGCATTTTCTCTTAACTGTAGAGCTTGGACCATATGTAGTGCTAGCCTATATGCATCCAGTCCTATGAGATGATGATTGGCCTGCTCAGGCTTTTAGTTCTCCCTCCACAGAGAGGACAAGTTGGATTGAGCTTTTGGCAACCTGGCCTAGCGGGTGACAACCTATCTCTGGCATGAATGTAGGAACGAGATGATTTTTAGGGTCCCTTCTTACTCAAATCATTCAGTGACTCTGTTTCTGTGACCTCTGGGAAACTTCCATCAATCACTGTTTGGCTCAGTACTGGGCCCAACTGCCGCCTTTTGATTTATAGAGATGAGAGAAGGGGAATTTTGCATAGATTTTAAAGTCCTTGAGATGTGTTCAAACTAAGTGCTCGCTAGAAATCTGTGCTTAGTCACTGTGAGTGTTTGGACTCTGTGTGTCACCTGTACTCAGTGCTCAATTTACCTATCAAATTTAGCCTTTGAGTAAGTAATTTATTCCACCTTCAGAATGTGGGAAAACTAAGCCCACTAAAACTAAGATTTTTTAATTTTAGATTTTTTCCTGAGTGCTGCTGAGATGTATTAGATACTTGATGAAGTATCCTGAGCACTTTCAGAAATTGACGTTGAGACCTATATTTGAAAAGTTCATGCATGAATTTTGTGCAAACCTAGTTCAAATTTCATTGCTCTGCCAAGGAGGCATGCGATTCCTTGCTCCTCAAGCAAGCTACTCTTCTGGGAGAAGCCAACACGAGAAGAATATTGTCCCTTTTCTAGTCTCCCTCATCCCAGTTCTGGTGAATGTGCTCTTCCAAAGGCCAGGCTAAAAAGCAACACTCTCATTCTGCATCCTGGGGACATAACCACATACACAGATGTTCTCATCAAGGATAGTTTTCTTTCTCTCATGATCAACTGAGTCAGTGCACCAAGTCAGCAGGTGGCTAATATCGTGCCTTGCAAATACAAAATAGGCCACAAGTCCCCTGTGAGGATGAAGACCATTGCTGACTCATGTTCTCATCTAAACTGTGGTCAGAAGTGAGGAATAAGACCAAGTAGTGTTTTTTCTCTTCTTATTTAGACCTGCCCACTTAAAGCCAGACATGACACTTCCAGTGCCCTACCACTTACATTCTTAGCAACAACCTGAAACTCAGATATTAAGTTAATAAATAACTGTGCTTGCTTCTGTGATCGCTTAAAAAGAAAGAGGAACCTTTCAGGAAGGCAGTAACACTAGAAATATTACAAACTGTGAACTAAAACCACTATCTCTGCATCCAAACAATAACTTTTTTTTTTTCTTGGAAACCAATTACTCCAGTTGTGAGCAATGATGTCCTATCAGTACAGTGGGTCTACTTGTTCAAAGTGTAAAACATTTTGATTGCTCTCTGGGCTGAAAGTTTTGAGACAATTTCTAATTGAGGATTTGTTGTTTGCTTTCTGTTTCTTTTTAACGTGTCCTTGTTTTTATGCTTTTTTCATCATATAGTTATGCTTTGAGCAAATTCAGTAAAAAGCAAGTTAATCTGTTGAATAGATCTAGGTCTTTCACATCATGCAGCTAGGGGCTTTTTTTTTTTTCAGAAGACAGGAGCTCTTCTTAGCAGTTGTTATAGTAAATCTCTGGAAATTAGGCATTTGAACCATGTCAGAGCTATTCCAGCCTTTCTGTTCTAGGTCAAATCTCATCAGATTAATGCTAATTTATTTGCATTTTAAATAAACAGTTTTTGTTACTCAACAGTGTTGTGCCATTATTTTATTTCCCTTACTGGCATAGCTGTAGGAAAGATCAGAAAAGACTCTGGGATAAAGATTGGACTGTAGCCATGTGCTCTGATTTTGATGTGCTCTGGATCTGGTTGATTTTCTGCAGCTTGAATTTAAGAATTAGTTTTAAGTTAACAGGTAGTGTTTTTCCACTGTTAATCATTAGTCCTGGAAGCTCAGCCTAAGATGTGAAGATCAAGCTCAGATCTTTCTGTTTGTTTCTGTTGTGTTGTTTGTTGTTGTTGTTTTTTTTCCCAGCAATGTAAGTAAAGAACAGAAGCTCACTTTCCCTTAACATAGCTAACTCTGGAATGCTGAGAGAGTTAATTGAGTGTTTTAATTAAAAACTAAGTGTAAGATCTGAAAGCATATATGATGACCACGTGAGAAGTTTACACTGCACATCACCAAAGTAATCAGCACATTTCATAGTCAGTGAAAGCTGTGGTCATAATCTAAGTAAAAAAATAAATTCATGGCAGCATGGACCTAGGTGGGCTCTGGGTCCAGTTTCTGGGTAATGATGGTACTGCACCAAATACTAACTTTACTGCAATATTCAAGGCACAATGTAAAACTGGTAACGCTTTTGTTCCTGCTACCTCTGTTTACAGCTCTTCTATATCCTCACTCCTCCTTGGATTAGCGATCACAGAATTTCTAGCTGAAATCTGTTTATGGTCAATATGAATATTCAGCGAACACTTGGTATTATACTAGCATTGTCCTAAGGTGTAAGTAGCTCTTCTTCACTGGTTCATCTATAAAGATTGTGCCCCGTCTCAGTCCTTGTTTCTAAAAGTTAAGGAAGCCAAATTCTTTAGTCCCTTCTTGTAAGATGAGCTCTCCTTTTTCTGATGTGTCTCACAGCAAATTCTTATTATCTGCACCTGTTTGAATGTGTCTCCTTCCAGCAAAGTTTTCAGAAAGTTATTGCATAGATGTGACTCAGATATAGACATAATGTAGAGACATTTCAGAGGGCTTCCGAAATGACTGTGACAGAGTTGAGAAACAGCCAGACCTCTCCTTCTCCTTGCTTTGATCATTAGAACTTGCACCTTATTTTTAAATACCAGTGTTCTGCATTCTGCAACTGCATAGATTGTGCTTCTCATTTTATTTACCTGCACCAGGGGATCAAGTGTTTTGGTAGGATGTGTTGACTGATGCTTTCTTTTCCAGGGAGGTTCAGCTTTTTCTCCAGCGTCCATTATCACAAAGAAGAGAGCTCAAGCCCAAGCAGCAGTCCTGGCTGATGATGTGGGATGCCCCTCATCCACCAGTGAGGAAATTGTAGCCTGCCTCCGCCAGTTGCCTGCTCGTGTCCTCAATGATGCACAGACTAAGGTACACCATGAATTTTCTATTAAAATAAAGCTATGAGGAACCATAAAAAATAAATGGGCTGAACACCTGTGAGAGAGGAACTGGACTGGTTTTGGTGGAGTGGCATCCATCTCTGACCTTTGAATTCTCCTTTAGATTGAAATACTTTTACACTATTTTGACCATGTCTTCCAATATTAATCCCAGTATAGTTTTTGCCCTCTTACACACTTATTTCATCTGCACTTGGTTGTTATTCTAAAGGAGAATCATGTCTCTGCAGTTTCAAGAATTGCATTTTGCAGAAAGAGGAAATGGGGAGGGATATCCGCACTGCTTTTTAAATGGGAAGATTGTGAAAGCTGCAATACAGTTTTAGAGATGGATCCACAGCTAAAAACATTCACTGACAATACATTACCCAATCAGGACTAGCAGAAATTCAATCTCTGATTAAAAATAGCATTTCTATGACTATAAGACCATAAATTTTCTTGGCCAGTTCAGCTCATATCACCCATTAAGACTGTCAATAAAAGCATTGCTTCTTGCTGTGGTGAGTTTGCATTTACATCAGCAGATCACTTGTTCACTGTGAATCTATCAGTTCAATTCTTTAAAGCATAAGTAAAATGGAAAAGGTAAGCTATTTAACTTCACTATTCTTGCCTTCTTTTTTTTTTTTGTAGCTCCTAGCTATAAGCGGCCCATTTCAGTACTGGGGTCCAGTGGTAGATGAAGTTTACCTTCAGGAGCCTTTAGCTAAAGCCCTGCAGCGCCCTCAACTTCAGAAAGTAGATCTGCTCATTGGAAGTGCTCAGCAAGATGGACTGATCAGCAGAGCTAAGGCAATTAAGGTAGGAAGAATAAAGCAGGCTTTTTTATTAGGTTCATCTCTGTAGAACATGGTTAATTCAGTCTTTTTCATGCCAACTTTTTTCTGTGACCTTTTTTCTCCATTGCCCAGAGGAAATATATGTTCTTGAACAGGTGTTTCTGAATAAGAACCAGGTATGGCTAACAATAACAATTGCCTGATTTATGGGCTCAGATTTTTAAGCTATAAACTGGTAAAATAAAAAATAATTGGGTCCATGCAGTACTTCGGACATACGTCCTCAAAGCCATGAAGGTCTTCTTGGAGGACTGTACTTCTTCTTGTAAACCCTTAGGCACTTCTGCTCTTGAGGCAGCATATTAACCTCTTCTAGATCAGCTGCACATCTCTACAATGGGAACTATAGCACTTCCCATTTAGCACTGCTAAAATTAAACACTGAAAAATGCTCAGATATATGCTAAGAAATCAACAGGATTATTTTAAAGAACGTCTAAGAGAACTAAGCTGCAATCTTTCTATAACAGCAGGAATTTCATGAGAAGTCAATCCTAGCTTCCTGTTTCAGGCAGTCAGCGGCACACAAACCAGTTTCCTCCAGAATAAATGATAAAATAATCCCTTTGGACGAAGACTTTTTGATCCACTTGAAGAAGGCTGATATTGCTCCTTTAGTCTTTGTCGGAAGTTTTCTGCTGTCATTTCATGTGCCCTTCTCTTTTGAAATCAATTAAAAGTGGAAGTCAGGCACAGTAAGTGGGTTGTGATCCTGGAGGCTGCAGATACTGATCTGGACCCTGTCAGGAATAACCGTAGTAACCCAAGTACAATCATGTGATAAAATTAGGAAGTGAAATTCTTTCCTTTACCACTACTTCCACATATGACAGTTGCCTGCAAAACAGAAATGAATTTCCATGCTGAATTGAAAATGATGCACCAAATCAATCATGGTGTTAGTGAAACCCATAAGTATGAACAGCCAGCACTGTCAGGTTGAAATGAAAAGTAAAAAACAGTTTTAACTCACAACTCAATAATAGGATGCTGCCTTTCAAAAAGAAAATCTGGAATATCTTTAGTATTTTTTTTTAAGACTTGCCAAAGATAAGTTTGGAAGGAACTCAATAAGCTGGTGCAACTATTAAGAAGTGGTTGTACCTACCTTAACCTGAGAGACCTGTTTTAAAATCCCCTGCTACTGAAGTTCAGAGGAACAAAAGGGTTTAACTGTCTTTACTTAGGAGGATAATTAACTTCTGTATTAGTTGTTATAATAGTATCTGTCTCACTTAGTACTACTGCTGTAAGCTAGATTTCATCTCAGCTCCAGAAAACTCACCATATTCATTGTAAGTGGTTATATTTTGATTTCTCCTTTTGACTTTCTTGAACTGTTTCCTCATATTTACTGAGAAGTGATTTTTCTTTTAATCCACATTTTCCTATTTCTACCTTCCTGTGTCATCAGGTTTTGAGGGGTTGATTGAATATGACTGTTCTGAGCAGTCTGTTTTCCTATCTATCCTCAGACTGCGTACTTAAAGGCATGCTGTGATGTTAAAGCTACCTCAATTTTCCCTTATCCACACACTTCATTAATTTCTAGCAAATGCTAACATTTCCTCCATCATTGAGCTATTTAAGGACCTAAACAGTTGCAACCAAAGTCAGATGATAAAATCCTGAGTAGGCCACAGACACATTTAGCCACAGTGGAAGAAACTAATGCAGGTGGTGGTTGTTACTGAGAAGTTGGTGCTTTGTTTCCTCTGTCATAATGACAGAGATCCTTGATCTGTGCTAGTTCTCCTCGACTCTTCCCACAACAAAAGGAGAAGAAGGATTCGAGGCACAACGCACTGTATTCCACTCTTCTACTTTAGTAATTTGAAAACTTTCCTTGAGATATTTTTGACTTAGATCTCTCTGGGAAAGTTCAAAGCTATTTTTACTGATATATGCTAAGGAAGGTGGGTGAGCTTGGCTGGTGGATAGAGCGCTGGACTCAACTCAGAGAAACAGGGTATAGCTCCTAGTTTGTCTCTGACTACAACAAAATTACTTAAACTCTTTTACAAAGAGGGGACAGAACCTTCTAGGATAAAGTAACCCTCTCCTATTAATCAATATTGTAACAAGGAGAAAGTCCACCTGTGATTGTGAATGTGCTTCAATTCTGTAATGAAAAGAACCATGCATTAATTTGTCCAGATAAACAGCACATCTAAAGGATACTGTAGCAATATATGAGATAGGCAAAGTCCTCCTTTGCATCTCTTTTAGGATGATTAATGTCTCCAATACTGTAGCTGGTGAGGAGACACTTTTAGCCATTTAGATGCAAGGAAGCTAGAGCCAAGCTTATCACCTCAGACTGAAGCTTCACATAAAAGTTTTAGAAACTCTTAGCAATTAACGAGTGAGACCAAAGCCTCTAGACTGCAACTAGACCTGAAGATGGTAAATTACACAGTTAGTACCATGTTGTTCTGTGGGGGCTTACTGAAATTTGGTTGTGTGGATCGTCTCTGTACTTCTGCTGTAGGACTGTAGTTACAACTGTTCAAACCTTTACTATTAAAAATGAAAAAGAATGACAGAAAGCACACAAGAAACCAGTTCCATGCTAGTGAAACATTTCTGTTTGTTTACCATTAAAAGCTGAAGTCTCATGATTTTGTCTGTATCAGACATTCATGCTCAATGTCTTGCTCATGGTAGTGACCGTTTTATGGCATTCACTCGAATGCTTATTCATGTGAACTGAGACAGATTTACCACTTCCTGGAGCACTACATACTCATCCCCAGTGCAGCCATCTGATGGTTGAGTCTAAGTGAGAAACAAAGCAGGGTTTGTTTAGGGAACAGCAAGTGGCACCATAATGCATTATTATGTGGCATATGGAGCAGTTAACTCTGAATCCGTTATCACAGTTCCCATGACAGACCTTCAGGGATATTAGCTGCCAACAGTCATAGATTAGAGCAGCTGAGCAGAAACCTCTAAAAATCTTTATTTCAATTCCCATCTGGACAAAATTGTATCCCTGTGCTATATGAGATGTTCAGGTGACAGGATCTAACAGTTCCTATTGGCATTAAACGTTCAGATTCACTCATGTTGATGTGTATCTGTGGTTGGTCTGTATATGTGTGTAAGTCAGTACAGCCCTGTGGATGTCCTCCATATGTTCTATGCCTACTGCTTAATCTCCATGTTGCAAGGACTGTCAACTTTTTATTTGGAAGACTAAGACTGAACTTTGTATGTTTTCCTTCCGTCTCTTTCCTTCCTGTTTATTTGTCTACAGGACTCAGAACCAGGACATAGGAGAATGAATAAATAGAAATATAGTTTGTTTACCCCATGTAAGCAACTGGCTCTAAGCAGAGCAGATCTTCCATCCTGCACTATAATACAGTCAGTTAATTTCTTCATGGGTAAAGACATCCAGCTACATGCAACAGATGGCAGATAAATGTATATTAGCTGTAATGACCTGGTGAGCAGTGTTCTGATAAATGCCATCGGTGTGGAGAATGGGCTGATATAAACTCTTTACTACATCTTGCAGCTATTTGGAGTAATTGAAACACCGTTGAATAGCTGGCAGGGTCTTTCAGCATCTTTTGTGATGAAGTTTATCAAAAGACATTTAAACTTAACATCTCTGTGCAGTCTGTTATCATTATCACTAATCCAGTTTCTCAGAAAATTACATTTTGCCTCATGGAAGATGTAAATATTTGTTTACCAACTGCTACACTTTATTTTTAAATGAAATACTGGACCAGGCTCACTCAAATGGTCCAGAAGCCATCATGCAGCAGGAACAATAAGTGTGTTTTAGCTCATTATTTAGGCAGTGTTTATGACTGCTTTGCATCTCCAGAGCAGTGGAAAGCAGTGTGCCTGCTGTTTTTAATTATTTCCTTACCTATTTATTAAAAAAATATTGAAAACCCCACTACAACTCAGAGGTCAGTTTATACCAGTGTATATGGCAGTGTAAATTGTTTTACATAACATACAGCTGTTTCTACTAATCAAGCAACAACTGTTTTATCTACTGCTATTTGAAAATTGTTCCTTGGCCATATAATTTCTAATGGGGAATATTTTTTGGTCATGGAAAATTGGTCAAATTGAATAAAATTCTAAACAATTAAAATGATTTGATTTTTTCATGTTTCATGGGTTTTGACTGTATTGCTTTGATTGGTGTTACCACGTTAAAGTCAGATGTTTAAATTACATTTTGTTGTAGGCAAATCAACTCTTGAAACATCATATTTCAAAATGTGCGATATTAGTGCTGGTAGAAAATCCCAAAATGTTTTACAGATGCCAGTTCTGTTTTTCATCCTGCTCTGCCTCTGTCAGCTGACTCATCACATCGCATGGACGCCACTCAGCAATGACTGCTGAGAAAGGTCACCAGAAATTTCTAGGGCATTTTGAAGATCACAGAAACTAGTACACAAGCACAGTAAAAACTTAAAAGCAACCACACTGCGTCAGATGGAAGGCCCAATTAGCACAGAACACTGTTTTCAGCAGTGGCTAAGACCCGGATGTTTCTAAGAATATGGCAAGCAAATATGATATTTTTGCTAAATGTTCTGAACCCATAGCATTGTAGCTTAGAGACATCCTGACCAGAATTGGTCTCTGTATTTTGTAACTATCAACTGATGTTTTACTTTTCCATTAGCTTCTTCATGAGATTTCATCTTCACCAGTTCTGATATCCGCAACACCTTGTGGCAAGTTGTTCCTCAGCTTAGCCATGCATTGAGTGATGATCCACTGTGTTTTTGAACCATGACGTTTGAGGCTTAGTAGTTGATAAGGCAGTGAATGATTGCTTCCCAGAGCACCCAGTCAATCACCACAAATTTTTCTCTTTCCTTCTCTCTGTTTTAAGTATCTGTGACAGGTGTAGAAAAGGGTAGAAAATTCATTAAAGCAAACAAGAAAAAACAAGACCCAATAAACAAAGGTTTGGAACCCCTCCTGTGTGGGAACAGGCTGAGAGAGCCGGAGCTGTTCAGCCTGGAGAAGAGAAGGTTCTGGGGAGACCTGAGAGCAGCCTTTCAGTATCTAAAGTGACTGTAAGAAAGAAGGGAACATACTCTTTAGCAGGGTCTGTGGTGATAGGACAAGGGGAAATGGTTTCAAAATAAAAGATGGGAGATTTGGATTGCATATAAGGAAAACGTGTGCAGGATAAGTGTGGTGAGGCACTGGAACAGGTTGCCCAGAGAGGTGGCGGATGCCCCATCCCAGGAGACGGTCAAGGTCAGGCTGGACAGGGCTTTGAGCAACTTGATCAAGCTGCAGATGACGGTTCATTGCAGGGGAGCTGAACTAGATGACCTCTAAGGGTCCTTTTCAACTCAAATGATTCTTTGATTCTATGATTCTATGAAACAAAATAGAAGCAGGAAAGTTGATTAAATTTTCTTTACACTTAAGAGCTTTGACTCTGCGTTGACACAGAAGAGTATGTGTTTTTTACCATAATTGCTAGCCAAATCCTGCAGTCTCAGTCATGAAATGAGAGATTCCTATTTAGACAGCAGCAATGTTTCCACTGAGACCTAATTTGAATTCTACCACAGCCAATGAAAAGCTTGATTCTGAATTCCGTGGATTTGCAGTCAGTTCTTTGGTGATAATTTCCATTTCTTGCAGAAAAAATATATGTGTCCATGCTGTATGCAAAGTGAATGATTTTGCAGACAAGTGCACTATGCAGTTTCATATGCGGCATTTGTGCAGACGAAATGACGTGTCATCTGTCAGTCGCTGATCTTTTTCGGATTACAGCCATGTTACTAAAACTGGCGCCACATGACTCTTTTCAGTTTGCATGGGCCAAAGTCTGGCAAAAGAAGAATTTATTACAAATACAAGGAAAACTGCCAAGACCTTTTTAGACCTTGGGATATTTGGTAGTGTTTTGAAATCCCTTGTAAAGTCATTTAATCAAACTACACAAAGCATTAGAGCACGTCAATAAAGACAGGCCTAGGCCTCAGCAGAGGGAGACTAATTTTCCATCTTTCATTTCTGTGAATATGTTGAAAAGTAATTATTCCTTCTGTACTTTCTGTGTAGGGTTGTGGAAAGACCTTCTAGCTGCATGATGAAAACCAGCTGCAGGCCATCGAAATAATATATTCAATAAAGCATCTCTGGTAACTGGACTGGGCAGACACTGGTGTATTTTGCTTCAGACTGGCTGCCCAAAATAATATAGGTGGTTTATTAGATCTTTCTCTCCGGAGCCCTAGTACTAAATTTCAGCCAGCGTGCACCTGCAAGGTGTTCTTTTTAGAAAGCACTTGTGTTTTTTTTCAGGAAGTTGCTCTGTTTAAGCTGAAATAAGTTCTACCAAAGAGGAAAAAAAAGAAGGTGAAAAGTCTAAATTCATACAACAAAAACTTCCTCAAAGAAAGATGTGTTGAAAACTTCCAGCAGTCTTTAGCTTTGCTAAAAATAGGGTCAGGTGAATAGTTTGGCACAGGAGACGATCCCCTGCTATCAGTAATTCTGCAGAGATATGTCCTCACTGCTCTGGTGAAAATGACATTATGTCAGGTAAGGTTTCAGTCTCCCAAACTCATACATAGGGCATTTCACACCCTGAAAGGAATAGGGGTTGTGAATTTTGAAGATGGTGGCTATTACTTCCATTGAGTTTTGGAGGAGAGTGATTTCTCTTCCAAGGCTAAGGCAGGCATTATTTCAGTAGCGACTTAAATAAAGGCTCTATGGCACACATATTTCTTTGTAGGTGCTTACTGAAGAGTAAGACTGATATAGCCACGTGTTAGCGTTCTCTAATATCCAAAGGTAAGGAGATGTCTCTCTCTCTCCTTTAGTTTTCCCACTCAAGCTCATCAGGAAGACAACAATGGGCACATACACAATAAGGAAACACCTCTGTTGACTATTTTTGTGAGAGCCAGCTGAGTTTTGCAGTATTAGAGCTACACCTGACCTAAACTATTTCTACAACTTGGATCTTACAGCTTAGTGATTCAGTCCTATGTTATTTACTGAGAAAGTCAGTTTTGCTGTTTGTTGACTGTTTTGGGAAAGTAAAAGTAGGACTGTCCCCTACTTTGTCCTCTAAATCAGACATCATGGTAAAGATGACTCGTTCCATCAGAGGGAGATCTGAACCTGTATTGTTCCTCAAAAAAAAATGTCTATTTTGATTTTGTTTGCAAATTCCATTTGTTTTGTTCTCAGAAATTTGAAGAAAGTCAAGGAAGAACCAACAGCAAAACAGCCTTTTATCAAGCTCTGCAAAATTCTCTTGGAGGAGAGGATTCCAACTTGCTCATTGAAGATGCAGCTACATGGTATTACTCCCTTGAACATTCAACTGATGATTATTCATCTTTTTCCAGGGCTTTGGAAAATGCCACCCGGTGAGAAACTCATCCTATGATAATTATATAACTGGGGTTAAGGAAGGTTTCTTTTGCTTATCTCCAATGTGCATTTATATTCTGAATAACATGAGAAATCCTTATGCAAATGAATAGAAAATGGGCTATAATATTTTGTTTTCCATGAAACTTGCAATGCCAATAATAAAAAGAAATGTAAGGGGCTTTTATCCCTTGTGAAAAGGTTGAGAGTGTTCTCCTGAACTGTACACTGGATTCAAATTACTAATGCTTCTTATGTACATTTTCATATCAAAGATGTCTCAGTTGTCTGCAAACTCTTCATCAATTATTCCTTGAGTCTTCTCATCCCTGTGACAGGGAATACAGATAAATTAGATTGTATTCAAAAACATTCACCCAATTATACAGTTATATGCTATTTTTACTCTTCGGAAGTTAGAGACATTACAGTGCTGTAGATTGCAGAAATATATAAATGTTGAAAACAAGTATTATTTTAAGCGGTTGCTTAGGTGAGTGCTATGTTTTTCGGTGGTCAAGTTTGAAAACTTTGATTTCAGCAATTACATGAAGTTTTATATTATAAATCAGTAAAAGACATCTCTTCACCATGACAGGCTTTCTACACTTTGTGAAATTCATAAAGGTAAAACACTTTGTGAATATTCATAAAAGTGGCTCTCAACGTAATTCTGTTCATAGCTAATCTTCATTTTATCCATGGCAGAAGAATTCCCTTTGGCTTATTCATGTGTTTCTTTGATTCTTGTGCAAACATTTGTGCCAGTGTACAGTGGTTGCATAACGTCTAAAACCAGCATTTACTCCCTCTGCATACGATTTTCCATGGTGAGAGAATTAGGCAATGCAAGACTTTCGTACCAACACAATGTCTTTTTGCAGAGGTGAAAGGAGAAAACATGATTTCAGGCTCTTACCCCATTTGATCCATCAGGATACGCCATAGACTCAAAGTGCCTGGAAATAGTTGTAATGTGATTGAATATCAGCAGAGACAGGCAGGGACCATTATTATCTGTCTATCCAGTAGTTGTGCATGGCTCCAGGGTCGAGCAGCTCTGGAAAACAATCAGTTTGAACAACTCATTGCTCTGTTGTATTAAGACTATAAGGCAGTCGTGGCAATGAAGTTGGGCACCTATAGCAGACCACAGACCAGTAGGTATCTTTGGGTTGGGTCACATGGCAGTTTGATATGCTGCTTGATCTGCAGAGAAGATTGGAATTTTCTCTCTTGAGAGCCAGTTTGCTTTTGCTGGTAGAGATCTTGAGCTATGGGGTCTCAGCTCATTTCTCTGAAAGGAGGCAGAGAGGAAATCTTCCAGCCAATGAGCAGACTCTGGGGCAAAATTTTTAAGTGGAACAGACCTTCAGAAAAAAAAAAAAACTATTTCCCAGTTCCTTTCTCTGCTTCAAGTGCAGTTTAGTTATGAAAACACTTTCCACTGCTAAAGTGACGTATTTTATAACGTGGTGATCGAGTATGTCTGTCCAAGCTGCTTCATTCTGTTCTCTTTTGAGACATCATAGCTACAAGCTCCTGGTATTTGGCTTCTCAGCATTACAGCTTTCTGTCACACCATGGGCATCTCTATGAGACTTTAGAGGCAAGGCTTTGCTTTCAGTAGGTCTTCGTCCTCCATCAGGATGGCAGGCTGTTGCTCCAGGGGAGCCTCAGGGAGCGGAAAGTGAACAGGAGCCAAGATGCACTTGGAAACATCTGATCCAAGATAGCAGTGACTACATCTGTTCAGGGAAGGCTTCTGGGTGGTCCAGGTGCGCTGGCGCACTGAGGTCACAACATAAACAAGCCAGAGGGCTGTGGGTTGAGCTGTGTGCCATTTCTCAATTCTTGCACTGTGCAGTGCTTGCCCAGGAAGAGGACAGCAATCACTGCATTGTGACCTTCCTGCCTTGAGATTACCTCCACAGGGAGCTGTTCTAATGCAGGGCTGTCACAATTGGTCATCCACATTCAGTCTAGGGCTCAGGATGGTGCAGACATTGACCTTTGCGAAGCTGTAGCAGCTAGCACACTTATTTGCAGCAGGGATCTGTTGTACAAAGAGCAATTCTGGCTCTCAGCCTCATCAACATGAGAATTACCTGCCAATTTACAACATGAAGCAAATGGCTTTGTTAGGAAAAGAAGTGATGGGCTTAGAGTCTCTTAGAGAAAGCACAAGAATCAGAAGTGAAACCAGGACGTCTGATGATAAACACTTTTTTTTTTACAGAATTACAGTCAGCTACATCAGTATTGCATACAGAGCTGAGAAAATCTTTTTGATTTTGTTTTTAACAAAACGCTTAGCACCAGCATACATATTAGTCACAGAAAAGTTCTGTATCAGGAAGTGATTCGTTCAAGATTTAACAAGTTTATGAAGTGTGAGAAAGCAACCAAAGTGTTTTCTGCAAATTATATATGTTGTGCATATTTTATGGTTTTAAAACACTTCCACTTTTAAAATTGGTTTAGCTACAATTCCCTGATTTTTTTTTTTCTCTTCTATAAAATGAGTTTCACTTTCAGTTTTTTTAACCGTGGTATCCCATGCCTGTAAGAAATAGACATCTCATCTTTGTGGTAGTTTGTTTTTTAATTTGCCCAGAACAGCTGTTTTTTTTTTTCCTCCACAGCACCAAATTAGAAACAGTTTAAAATGTCATGTGCTTCATGTTGTAATTAAGCAGGTCATTCCTATGTGTTTCAAAGCACTGCTTGAGAGCTAATGCCCTCAATTTTCAAAGGCTGTTTTCTCTTGTACAGACTTGTGCTGGTAGGTATGTGAAGAATGGTAACTTTCATTTCGTATGGGCGTTGTCAACCATAACTGTCAAAGAACATTGTGGTCAGCCAGCCCATAGCTTGTGGTCTGAGTTGAGCTTAAAATAAACTGCTGAACCAAAATAGCTACCCAACCCGTGGCTTTCAGAATTGTATTAGTTAAGTATAACAACATGTTTTTATGCTTCTCTGGCACTGTTGTTTCTTGCCACCAGTCATTCTTTTCTTTACCCACCAAGTCTGAAGGAACAACCAGTGCTTCAGAGTCACTAGGCTGAGAATGGAAACCTCCCACTTCTGCAGCAGATACATTCGCGTGTGCTCATGTAGTTAGGATATATGCAGACCCAAAGAGTGTCCTCGAGTCTCTGTGTGCATTTTAAATGAGAAATGGTGATATATTTCTGTATGTATGATATTGCCTTGACGAATCACAATGAAATATCATGCACTAAGGTGTCTGGCTGTCTGCCTGTCTCTCTTAAAACTCTTGCCTCTTTCCATCTACCATTCACCCCACCTTATAGACTTCCAGCCTTAATTCTGGGAGCGATGGCAGCTAGGAAGGTTTGCATACATTTGCATTCCTCATACTTTATTGCAATGCCCAGATGGATCATTTCACTGTCTCATTGCACTCTTCTTGTTTAACCTTTCTTTCCCAGATATGCAGCTGTGCCAGCTATTGCTGAACCCTGCAGTACATCTTCAAAAGGGATCTCTTACCTATGCCAGCTCTGGAAATTCTATGCAAAAAATCACACAGATTCAAATGCCAAAGTAATATCAGTGATCCTTAACCTGGGAAATGTCTACATCTATTTACTAGACATGATTGCAACCTATTCATGCTACACAGAGATTTCTAGTATTGCCAGCCTGAACCCACATAAACTAGACTAAAAAGGGAAAGTTTTTGGCTCTTTTCATGATTAATTCTGAGTATTTAGTATCAGAGACATGAGCTACTTTGGAAGACTTAAAGGAGGATATCAATATAGATATAGATCTATTAGGCTTCTTTGATTTGGTTTGGTTTAGTTATATGACTATGATTGTTTCCCACTCCTCCTTTTTAAACAGTGACCAGTTTATCACATGTCCCATCATAAACATGGCCAATCACTGGGCTGCTAACTCCAGAGGAAATGTCTTCATGTACCACGTGCCTGAAAGCTCCTCACAGAGCAGGTAAGGAGATATTTTTTCTTGTTTTTCTCAGAGTTTGCCAAAACATGGCTGTCTGTTTCGGCACTCTGTGGAGTAAAAGGACTGATGTAGGTACCTCAAATGAACAATTTGGATTAACAAAGGAGGCATGGAGTTGTTTTTTTATAGGTTATTACTCTGTTGACTCTGTAGGAATGATGTTTCTGAATGCAGGCACTTCATGTTAGATGTCTAAGTTAGATTTTGCTTTTCCAGCTTACCTACCCTAAGGGATGGAGCACCTCCCCTATGAGTACAGGCGGAGAAAGCTGGGGCTGTTCAGCCTGGAGAAGAGAAGGCTCCAGGGAGACCTGAGAGCTGCCTTTCAATATCTAAAGGAGGCTATAAGAAAGAATGGGACAGGCTCTTTAGCAGGGTCTGTTGTGATGGGACATGGGGAAATGGTTTCAAACTAAAAGAGGGGAGATTTAGACTGGATATAAGGAAATTGTTTTTAGGATAAAGGTGGTGAGGCACTGGAACACGTTGCCCGAAGAGGTGGTGGATATCCCATCCCAGGAGATGGTCAAGATCAGGCTGGTTGGGGCTTTGAGCAACTTGATCTATCTGTAGGTGTCCCTGTTCATTGCAGGGGAGTTGAGCTAGATGACCTTCAAGGGTCGCTTCCAACTCAAACGATTCTGTGATTCTATTATTCTACTGTTGCCAGTTCCAGATAGCATTTCAGATTTCTTCTTTGTACCTGATGAATCCTTCACAAAGAACCAGGATGTGTTCTAAGTCACCTGGAGCTCACAGATCTCAAGATAAACGGGGTAAAAATTTTTAAGAACTGAACGCCAATTTAACACTGCCCCCTTTTGAAGTCAGTGCAGCTGCATCACAACTATGCTGGATGGCCTTCATTTTGGTCAGGCTCTGGCATTTATTCCTTCCTGCTTTAGCACTGTGACTTCTAATCAGCCAGCAGACTGTCTCATGGGAGAGAAAATATTTTTGATCACGAGCATTTGCAGACAGAAGCTCCATGTCAGCCTTCGTGTTAGCTGCTTGCTTGAAAATTGTTCAGAAGTTGCATCATTTTTGAGCTGAAAGATCTAAGTGGTAGCTTTATTCAAACCCAGACCCTCCTAGAAGTCGGGATGAGACACTGAGGTCTGCGGGCAGTGGTTAGCACTCTGGGTGCTGTGTAACACACTGTAGTACCTCCTGGTGCCCCACTTTCACAGCCCTCCTGCCCCCCACATCAGAGCAGCAAAGCCCACAGGGATGCTTAACAAGAGAGATCTGCTAAGTGTGTCCTTATGAGGGAGCAGTATTCACCCCCCCTGCACTCCATATTGGCCTGTTTATTTGTCTAAAGAAGGTTTTTGAGACGCTTTCTGTTTTCTGAGGCTTTCTCTGAAGAGACGAGGAGCCACAATTGTTTGGAAGGGCTAAGGGAGGGGACAGTGTGTTCCTACAGGCACCATTTGATACTGAGAAGTTGCCTGTAAACTATGCATTTCTTTCCTTTCCTGATAGCATAGTGAAAAAGCGTTTGAAAGAAGCCAGCCAAGATCCAGGTTACAGATGAAGGCCATTATGTTGTGGTAACACAGACTCACTTTCTTTTTAGCAGAAAAGAACTTAATCCTCAGGGAGCCATTATTTTTCTGGCAGCTCCAGTGGGAATGTTCACAGTGCTCTGTTTGGCTACTGAGAGGCTCAGATAAGTGACTTTTACAAGGTTCCAAATAGAGCTGAGCTATGGTATGCCAAAAATCCAGCCACACAGAAAGAAAAGATGTGTTTGCAAATAAGCCAGCAAGTTTTCTCTTGCTTTGGAGAATGATAGTGATGCAGTCATCAGACATAACATTTTATTTGAACAGAAATGAAATAGTCCTTTTTGCAACTGAAAGTCGCTGGTTTTGAGGCTGTGATTTTGTATGGATAAGGATTTTCTCTTCTATCTAGTCCTATTAAAAATGTATCTTGAGCTCCTGTTATTCACCGCTTCAGGAAAATAATAGTTTACATAGGATTTAGCAATGCATTTCAGTAATATCTACATTGTTAGTGGTCTTTTAAGCTAATTATTTGAATTTTAGCACTAAAATTGTTAGTTTACATTTTCATAACTCTCTTAAAAAAAAAAAAAACAAAAGACAACAACGCCTCAGTGCTGTCTAAAATATGTTGTGGTAACGTTAAGCAGGAAGTCAAAAGCTGTAGGCTAAGCTACTTGCAAGAAGAAATTGGTACTGGGACCAAATTGGTATTTTGCTGCTACTGTCATTATTTATGCTTAATTTGGTTAAAATAAACTTAGTTTCAAATCCAAGCATTTCAAAAATAAATTGTAGAATGTATCTTGTTTATATACCAACAGGCCTCTTTTGATAGCACAACCTGGCTACTTATGAATTGATACCCTTGTTTTCCATAGGGCTTCTGCTTTGCAAATGACAGACTTCCCAGACAACCCACTAGGTCTGTTGCTGAATATACTCCAAGTTTTTTATTTAAACATTACTGACATTCATTCCTAAATGACTCTTTCCTTATTCTCTCTCTCATTTTCATCATGTGACCAACCTCTTTCCCTCTTTCCCTCTCCCTGTGGCATCCTTCCCTTCATATAGCATATGTGCATTGCATGCTTTCCAGCAGCCTCGCTGCATGCCAGTGTAGCAATGCTGTGGAGGTTAGTTGCTTCACATGAGAGAGTGGCTAAAAACTGTGAGAAACCCTCTGTAATCTGAAACTGACAAAATGCAGTGTATGGGAACATTATGGGTGATATGCCCTATGGGATTAAAATGATGATGTATGTGAAGCAATCTTCAAATAGAATATACTAGAGAAAGATATGTCAACCATGTTACTGACTCCCAAGGGACATCCATAATCACTAGAATAACAAGTCCTGCCAGTTCTCAGTATATTCCTTGATAATCACAACTCTCCTTGAGAGGAGGAACAGAGGCAGAGTAACATCAGCTTAAGCAAGAAGGTAGGTTGTGTGGTTTGAACCTTCTTGGGAGAGGTGAGAATTGAATCTGAGACCCTGCCAACATTCAGACTATTACATTTATGAACAGGAGAACACTAATACAGCCATTTCTTTGTGTAAATGAATGCAAAAACCAACAGTATGTTTTGCCTGTAGTAGGCATGTATGGGTTATTCTGTGAGTGCACATACTGGATCAGTTATCCTCAGTGAATGTAGCTGGAGGAATACTTTATTAGATATTCTGATCACTCATAGGCATTTGATAGAAAAATAATTTCTCAGCCTGTTTGATATTGGATCACGTTTAGGTTTGCTCTGACTTTTGTTTCTAAACTGTAAGCTTCTGTAGCATTACGTCCACAGGACAGCATAACAGATAAAATGTTTTTTGAGTCTTCAATGTCTAAATTCTTTCTGCGGTCTCAGTTTACACAAGATATGGGCATTTCTCTCTTTGTGTTTGTTGCCTATATTACAACAATGATAATGATAATGATACATATTATCTATGACTACTAACTACCTCACAAGGGTATTGGAATGGGTTCAGATAATTGCAGCAATGGAAAACTATTTACTCTAAGATAAAGAATTCTGACTGTGGAAATGGCCATTCACTTATTAGTCTCCTGCACAGTATAGAGCATGTGTATTGCACATTCTTCAGTTTCAGCTCTGTCACCTCTCTCCTACTTTATGTGTGTCCCCCAGATGTGTAACAGAAGAAAAAGTTTAAATGGAGAGATGAAAAACACTGGTATTTCCTCTCATTTCACATAGAGCAGTCTCTTAATAATTCACAGCAAGATAAACAAAAGGGACAAGAAGTCATCCAGTAAAGACAAACCCAACTGGAATGATGTGAAGTAGACCAAAAGTTATTAAACACGGAGGAATTTTTTAGCAATAGAAATCCATTAGCAAAAGTTCATGTGACAAATGGATGTTTCTAAAATGTACACATATGCTCAGACACACAGAGGCAGGACTAAACATCACACTCTACAGTGATGTCTATGACATATGTAGATAATCATGTAAGGCTATAAACTGACAGTTGTCCTGTAGATAAATTTATCTTGCAGAGAACAAACTACCTCCTTCCACATGGTAGCATTCTCCCAAGCTTGGCAGGACACCATTTCTGCTTTAGTCTTCAGTTCCTATTTGAATAAAGCAGGATGTGTAGCCAGCTCCTCCATTAATGATCTGTGGCAAAAAATATATGTATCCCAGATGCCATTTTCTCACTCTCTTCTTGAAAACATTTAGGCCTTGGAGTAAACAATTATTCTAAACTGCAGGAGGAATGTGGCTGCTCATCATTGCCTAAGATTAGTGGGGAAAGCTGAAGTTTTAGTTTCAGTAAAGAAATATGTGATAGGAGAAGTATGTTTTGACAGAGATAATATTATTGACTGTACAAAGACTTGCCTTGTTAACCCTTAAAGAGATTTCTGGGTGATTTTTGTGTTTTACTGGTATACGAAGTAGCGCTGCTTTCCAGGACAGCACAGTTTCCAAGTCACCCTGCAGTGCCAAATGAGTAGTCTTAAAGAAGATGGGCAGAATTAGTGCTCTGCCCACTAAAGAGACAAGATCATCAGCAAAGCATCATCATTGTCACTGGAGGGGTCTAAACTGAGGCTCTATCTTTTTTTTAGTCATCACTTTACCATAATAATTGTCACACGAGCTTTTGTTAACTAGTGCTCTGATTTCTTCAAGATTTATGAGCTGCTGTCTATTTTGAATCATTTTAGTTGGGGCTGTCTCCACCTCCTGACTATATGGTTTTGTGTATGTTGATGTGAACTGTTAAAAGACTGCTCCATGCCAAGGTGAACATAGCTGTCTGGGTTTCTGTGACACTTAATATGTTTCCCATAATTCTGAAGATGGGAACTCCTGACTGATTAATATAGACATACATACATACATATATGTATTTCACTCAGTTAATAGTTCACATAGCTAATGAGTTTGAACCCATTAACTATGTGAAGTACTTTCGTTCTCTTCTTAGTGGGTATTGCTGTGCCAATTCTTGCTGCTCTTAATATCACTTTAAATAAAGGAGATTTTCTACTCTTCTGCTTTTGTAATAACTACATCCCTGGCAGTATACTCTGCGATCTTTTAATCTGGCCTCTCTGCTTGTCCACTGGGGGCTCTCCCCATCACAGTAGTTATTAGTCCATGAGTAGCAACATCTTATAGTATGGATGGCCACAGCCGAACAGGGCGCTATGGAGGCAAGCAGAAATTTGCATCTCTGGACTTCAAAGTAACTCACCTAAACACAGAGATGGTAACAAGAATAGATGCAGTGCCTGCTGCTTCCATAGCTGGGCGGGTACCACCGTGACCTTCGGTAGTACACTTGCTGCCACAACAGCTTGTCACTGTTCTCTATAAAGTTGTCCTCCCTCTTTTCTACTAAAAGTTATTGTTTTGCTGTTCTTGTTGGAATTGCTTCTTTTCCCTCTTGCCTTATCTGTTGCATTATGCTTGCAACAGCTATGAAAACACTCTTTTGCTGATTCAGCCATATCATTCTCAAGTCTTTAGACAGTGTCTGTGCTGCTGAAGGGTTGAGGTCCAGACAATTTGCTTTTTCTTCCCACAGAGTGGCTCAGGGACCTTTATCATTCAGCAGATTTTTCAGAACTTGGATCTGATCTTGGAGTTTAGCCATAGATATACAAAGGCAAAGCACCAAGCTCAGAAGCATCAGAAATCACTTTCAAGTTAAACAAAATTCAGCTGAGAGACTGCATGTACTACAATAGCATGTGCTGTTCCCAGAAAATGTAATCTAGCAGATAAACCCGAAGTCCATATAGCTAGAGAGACCTTTCTTGATGTTCTGGGCTTTGGATGAACACATACACTTTTTAAGGAAATGCATCCATTCATTTAGCGTACTGATCCCCCAAAATACACAAACGTGTCAACATGCTTATTGCTGGCTTTTTAATGCAGAAATTTCCAGGCAAAATTCTTTAATCCGTTATTTAGGAGGTCTGAGATGATAATAGTGCTTCCTTCCTTTACTATGATTAATTGCTTTTTACTTTTTTATTTATTTGTGTAAGATTTCAGGTTCTTGAATTTATTGTCTGCTATTTCAGTTTTATATTCTTCCACTGGCACAGCCTTATAGTGTGAAGTAGAACATTGCGTGTACTGGGAGTAAACCAAGTGGAAAAGACAGCAAAATCCAAGATACTTTCACAAATCACATGTATCCATAGGGCCTTTTTGGTACAAAGGGGGATAAACTTGGCAGTTAAATCCTGCTAGGAATTAAGCTTTTTCCATATGTCCTGATTCTCCTGAAAAGAAGAAACTAAGAAAAGTATTAATCTGTTTTTCCCATGCTCTTAGTTTGGCAGGACTTTGTAATGTGAGGAGACACAGAGAACCAAATGCATCTCCAGAATTGCAGAGGTCACACCAGTACTCAGATTGGCTCATTTGATTTCTGTTAATATATATCTATCCTTTGGTATGCATATATATGTATATATATATATTTGCCCTGCAGACACGTGCCATTGAGGGTTAGGATTGTTAAAGGTGTGGCTTAAGAAATACAGCTGCCATTCCAAATTTGCCTGAAGCCTATCAATCTTTTTTTTTACAGCAAACAAAACAATGTCAAAACAGCAGTCTTGGTAGAAAAAAAGGTTGCTTGTATTGTAAGGCAGCATGTTGAGTACATAAAATTGTATATAAAGGAGTATGAAGAAAATTGGCCAAAAGTGTTGGTATGAGTGAAGATAGAATCAATCATGGAATCCTAGAATATCCTGAGCTGAAAGGGACCCATAAGGATCATCAAGTCCAACTCCCGGCTCCACAATGGACCACCCAAATACCAAACCCTGTGTCTGAGAGCATTGTCCAGCAATTTTGGAGTGTTAACATCAACTAAATTCCTATCACATAGTAGCAGAGTGTAATGTTCTCCAGTGCATTTCTGTGTCCATTTCTGTGGTTCTGTTGCGTAGCTATCAGTAATAAATAAATAAAATAATTTTAAAAAGCACAAATTGAAACACATGGCAACACATGCATTTCTTTTGCTTAACCATATACATTAGAAAATTAGTCCCATAATAGTTATCTGTACTTTATGAGGGCTAAAATATCTGTTTTTATTGGTCAATACAGCTAAAAAGACTGAAAAGTAAATATCTGCTATGGGCACTAATGCCAGACTGATTAGTCTTCAACTTGTTTTCTTTTAGCCTGACTGATTTACCTACAATTCTAGCTGAACTCTAGCTAGAGAGATGTCTATATTTTTAAAAAATATTTGTTAGTTTTTCTTCCTTAAAAACACTTTAAAACCCCATTTTTTCCTACTGTCTATGCAGTCCTCCTGCAGCTACCTGTCCTTTACCAGTTGTTGGACTCTGCATTTTTCCAGTTAGAGTTGATGTTGCTAAGTCACCTATGTGGAACCCTGGGGTATCAGGAGTGCAGATGGGAACAACCTCTACACAGAGCTAGCAGTATACAAGAGCAAAGCTATACATGCTTATCTGTCACTCCCCTATTTGTCCCACTCTGGTGAAAATAATGTCACTACTTGGTGCTACACTGAGATCTCTGTTGGCTCAGAAATACTACATCCTACTCCAAAATCCTTGTTTGGGTATTTCTGGCTGCTCACTTCTGACAATAATGAATGATGAGTCTGAAGGAAGAGAAAAAAGTTTCCCTGATATTTTCCATTTAGTGACCATTTAGATCTTTCACAGTTGCCTTAACTCTACTGCTGATCTGTGGGCACATATTTGTGCCTTTTTCCACTTTTAAGATTATGTTTTCTTCTTCATCCTCTTCCTACTGATACTCACAGGCCAGGATGTGGTACCACTAGCCAGAAGGCCTCCCACAAAATTGTAGAGTTTTGTACCAGTTTGTGCTCTGTATCAAACCCCCTACATTTGGATCGTACTTGGGTCGTAGAATCATAGAATCGTTTCAGTCCAACTCCTCTACAATGATCAGGGATACCTGCAGCTCGATCAAGTTGCTCAAAGCCCCGTCCAGCCTGACCTTGAATGTCTACAGGGATGACGCATTCATGATCTCTCTGGGCAACGTGTTCCAGTACCTCACCACTCTTACTGAAAAAAACACTCTTACTGTAAAAAACTTCTTCCCTATATCCAATCTAAATCTGTCCTCTTTTAGTTTGAAACCATTCCCCCTTGTCCCATCACAACAGACTCTGCTAAATAGTCCGTCCCTTTCTTTCTTATGACCCCTCTTTAGATATTGAAATGCTGCTCTCAGGTCAATCTGGACCTTTCTCTTCTCCAGGCTGAACTGCCCCAGTTCTATCAGTATGTCCTCATAGAGCAGGTGTTTCATCCCTTGGATCATTTTTGTGGCCTTAACGAATAGTAAATAAATAATTTCAGTCCTAATAAAATATCTGTTTAGGAGTTTTCTGATTTTTAATCTGGGCTATGACTTTAACAGCTGTTACTTCTAGAAACAAAGGCTGAAATCACATTCGGTTTTGTGTAAACTTTTGCTACTAACTCACTCATTTTACATTTAGAGTTAAATTCACTCCTGCTACAACTTCCCGAGAAGTGTAAGCTTGTGTCTTCGTTCCATCTAAACTAATTTCATGTCATCTGTTCTATTAAAAAGTGACTTTTTATCAAACAGATAATAGCTCCTTTATGTATATAATGCCTTTGCTGCAATACTGACACTAAATATTGCTGTAATGTATTGAGCCAAGCAAATTATTTTTAAAGTAAAATTATTAAACTATGATCTTGCTTAATCCTTCTATAAACATTTGGGGAAGAAAAATATGCTTTAATCTTGTTTCAGTTCTGCATTTTTTTGGTGAATAATCTGTGAATAATTCACTTTCCAGATGCAAAGTATTACTGAGGTATTAAGATAAGACTAAGGAAAATACAACTAAAGATGTATTTCATTTAGAGGGTTGTGTGTTTGTTTTTCAAAATAGAGAGAGGGTAGTGCCACCACTCAGAAAATGTGAACGAGTCATCTTGCTTGCAGTCCACCTGCCCATGATGGTTTGAAACACAAGCCTTGTTCTATGTGAGACATTATCTGGGTCAGATCAGTGCTGCTGCATTTCACGTCCAAAGATGAAATAGTTTCAGTTGTGCCACCTTTCAACAACAACCTCTGCAGCCACTGCAGATGAAATTCTTGTGAGTGGATCTGGGATTTGTTTGTCTCTGCTCACAGACATCTGTTCCTTCTCTCAGGTCCCCTGATGCTGTCTGTCTTCATGCAGCATTTAACCAAGTCAATAGGATCTTTGTTTAACTGCATGATACAAAAAATGCAAATGGACTCCAGACCAGAAATATCCTGTTCTGATTCATGGTGTAAAGCTATAGATTGAGAATAATGCAGTTGTAACATTATTAATGAAAGTTGTCTGCTGTTTTTCTGCAGGGCTTGAGAATGTTGAGTTGTGTAAACTTTGCTACTAAGTCCTGCAAGGGTTGTTGTCTTTCATGGGCAATCTTGTCTCTGAATTGTTAAAATATTACCTATTATGTGTGTTAATTATTACATGGAAGTAAACAACAATTCTTTCTTAAATTTGATCTAGGTGATTATTTCAAGCTGTTTTTACTTGACTGCCATTTAAAACTTGGAGGGAACAGACTGTATGAACCAAAACCACCCAGCCAGCCTAGAAATTAGATTACAACTATATATAAGAGAAATCTTCATAAACATCTCCTATTACATCTTTCTTTATCCAAAAACTTGGAGCAGAATCCTGGCCCCAGTGAAGTCAATGGAAAAACTCCAATTGCCAGTTAGAAGGCCAAGATTTTATTTCAAGTTCGTGAAAAAAAAACATAATTAACCTTCCAAACTGGCTGCCAGATTCCATGTCACCATTTGCTTCTGCTTTCTGAATTTCGTGTTAGTGAAAATTTGCACAAAAACTAATAGGCATTTAAGCAATATCCAAATGACTTTCTATTACATGCCTAGTTAACTTGGCAAATGTGCCCTGCTGTCCACAATTTCCTCTAGTAACAAGTTAAAGACCTTTAATTGCAAGTTCTCCTTGTTATCACTTACTCTTTCTTTACCTTCTGGATTGAAGAAATCCCACAGCTCAGAAAATTCTAATTAATGAACATTAATTATTTAAAAATTTGCTTTATTTCTTGAATTAAATTAGCTCCCTTTCTCCTTCAGATAAACAAATGATGGTTTTAATTATCTTTATATAAATATTTCTTTTTAGTTCAGGTCTGGAGCTCTTGCTGGATGTTCAGTATGCATTTGGACTGCCATTCTACCCCAAGTATGAAGAACAATATACTCTGGAAGAAAAGAGCCTTTCCTTACAAATTATGCAGTATATCTCCAATTTTGTGAACTCCGGGTAAATACATGACATTTAAGAGATTCTGTGGGTGGGGAGGGTGCAAAGAGTAGAGTGAATATAAGTCAACTCCTGCCCTCACTCAGGTAGCCTCCATTTCCTCTAACAACTTGTATTCCTACAGAGGGTTCTTTGGTCAAGAGTGTTAGAAAGACACGGCCAAGTTGTCAAGTAGATACTGAAGATTTGTGGTATGATTTGTAGTTAGGAGTAATAGAAAATTTATTTCCATGGAGCATCTGCAAAATCTACTTAAATATTTGGGGCTGGAAGGCCTTGATGTTGTTTCAGGACCTAGTTCTAGGATTCCAGATCTGAAGCATCTGGGCTTAGAGTTCCCTTATTCCCACCAGAAGGGGGAAAGCACGTGAAGACAGAGTGAACACATTTGCCAAATACCATGAGAATGACCCTCAGCTTTACTGTGTTGTGGCCATACTTGAGAATAAGGAGTATCTCTAGGAAGCTAGTGTGGGAACAGCAACTTTACAAGCTCTTTAGATTACCTTGGGTTGCTCTGCGACTGAGCTGTTGAGGATGCTGATGAGCCCTGGGTCTATACCAGCCCTGTGTACCTGTTCCTTAGGAAGTGAACCAGACTAACAAGTGACTGCCAGATGAGGTGCTATGAACAGTTCAACAATCTGGGCTGGATTTGAATCCTGCTGGTTAGATAGACTGAATGTCCATTTCCTTGACCCAGCTGATCTACTGTTCTAATTCTACTGCTCATGTCATGATTTTCTAAAAATCATTTCTCTCATTCCCTTTAGAAATCCAAACTATCCTCATAGTTTCTCAAGAAAAATGTCACAGTTGCTGCCACTCTGGCCAATGTTTCTGCCAAATGATGATGGAGATAACTACAAAGAATTCACCATTTCAATGCCTACTCTTAAAGGATTGAAAAAAGCAGACTGCTCCTTTTGGTCTGATTATATTAGAAGACTGAAAGCATCCACAGGTGAGCAGAGAGCTTCCTGACATTAAATAAAGTTAAATTCTTTGTTTAGCAATTTCTCTTGCCTGTAGTATTGTGAACATGCGTGGAAAAATACTTTCCACAGATTAAACATCCTGCACTGTCCAGGGTACATGTTTGGGACTATCCTAAAACTGAAAGGATGCCACATAGAACATACTTCTTTCATAGCAATTAGTCTGTAATAAAGTTTCATTGTCCTGTTCATTGAGCTAGAGAAATCCTCCTGCAGTAACTATAAATATGATGAAGCTATATCTTCTAATAATTTGCTCCTTATTTGAAGTTGTAATATAGATTTTACCTAAACTGGAAGACTGGCCTTTTTTGTCTGTCAGAAGCAGGTAAAATGAGATTCATATAACGAGAAGGAGCACAATAACTTCTATCCACTATTACTGAGGCTTTAGCTATATCTTATTAGGATTCTTCATGTTTTGACTTCACACTAGATAAGTTCATTTTACTTTTTTATAGCTGTTCTCATTAGACCCCTTGTAGTTTTCCTTTGTATCCATCAATTTCCATGCAGCTCTGGGATTCTTTCAATTCTTTTTCATATTTCTGAGGGCAGTTAGACCAATTTCAGTCTGCTGCTCTGTACTGAATGCTCAATTTATTTGGGTAAATAAATAGCTCTTTTTGTGTGTGCTGTTAATAAATTTGCGTAGCCCCAAGAAAAGCAAACAAAAAACATCCCTTTTTGAAAGGCTGAGATTTTTGAACTGTTCTTGGAGGCCTGAAAGTTTTTTTTATGTCCCAAGGACTCATCTTCACAGTGAACACAGTCTGAACCCTTTCTGCATTGGGAGCCAGTTGCATTTCTGTGAACAAAATGTACTATCGAAAACACCAAGCTACCCAGGACATCTTTAATGTTTGGCAGACTACTTCAAATGGACCAAGCCATCAAACTGGTGGTTCCAATACAAACACAAAGAATTAATGTTACTTGTGAAGAAACAGGCTATATCATTACTTATGGTCTTTCTTCAAAAGTGGATTAAACATTTTTGCTGCAGGCCTTTTCATCTGTTCCTTGGTATCTCTCTGTGTCTTTCAATCTGTCAGATGGCTTTCTGATGGTCAAGTCACTCCCAGTTTGAGGACCTTGATTCTGATAGTTAAACTGTCCTGGGTATAGCTTTTAGAACTTCCGAGACTTAATTTTGCAGCATTCTGGCTGAGCCTGAGCTGAAGTTACAGCTCAAGCAGAATAGCTGTTGACTGAGCACCACGGACAGAGGTTACTCCCAGTCCTTATAGGAAATTCCCTAAAAAGTGGGAAAATAAACAACAGGGCAGACTGCTTTTGAAATGTAGGAGGATTTAAACTGTCCAAACTGAAAAAAATAACACAAAATTCAAGTATGGGTCATTCCAAAGGTCTGTCTAGCTCAATATCCTGCCCTCATCAATGGCTAAAGCCAAATGTTGAATCGTTATAAAAATTGAGAGATGGAGAGAAAAAAACACTATAAGAGCTCACCAAGATGAGTCAAATTTTGGAAAACAAGTCATACAGTGTGAGATTTATGGAGTAAGGTTTAAAGAAAGATTTTAAAAGTACATGTCAACATGTTACCCTGCAAACAGAAGTGAGTACGCTGCCTTCTCTTCAAGCCAGTGTTTGCTTGGCCTCAGCACCATGGTAATGCAACCACACGGTTCACTTCTATTAAATTCCATTGGCTCCAGAACTCAGCACAGGATGGTGACTTAAAAACACTCCTGCCATGGGTCTCTTGATAATAGCTTGAGCCCAATGTCCTATGAAAAAAAAGTGATTCTTAATGCTCATCAGCTCAGCTAGCAGAATTGTATGAACTTCAGATGCTGATTGCTGAACATCCTCAGCTTCTTTTTTAGAGGAGGTTGTGTTGAAATTCATGCCAAAGCTGTATCAACCCATCAGTACAAGTCTGTCAGTCTGTCACTTGCACTGATTCCATAGATCGCGTTCAGCACAAATGGACAAGTGAGACTGTGAAATGTGACTAAGTCAGTTCAGTCAAGAGAACTATGGTCTTCAGGTTTACATTGCCATTATTTTTAAATCAATATACATCATTTCCCAGCACTAGGGGTAGCTTGCTGTACCTCCCTTCTGAGCTGAAGTTACCTGACTGCTCCAAACTTTCTGTTCCTGGAGTGCTTCCAGGCCATCATATGGAACCTTTGCTTTATGTCGGATGGTAGATTTGAGACAGAAATGCTGCAAACCATTTTTGGCTGATGCACCTGGCACTCTGTCTGGAGAGGGGACTATTCAGCAGTCAGCTACTGTAAGATGCAATCCAACACATACTTAGTGGAAAAAAAGAGCAGTTTCCTGCTCTTAAGTAATTATAAATCTCTGTGATAGTGTTTTGATCTGCATGATACACAGTCCAGTCTAATTGTTGAGTTTTGGTTGTCATAGGTTACAACTTGTTCCTCATGCCAAGTTGATGGATTTCACAAGCATGGCAGCAAGAGGCATGGCTAATAAAACTATTCAGTTTTCACATGCAAATGTAAAGCTGTAGAGGGTCTCTTCTGATGAACTATGCTTTTTCCATTTCACCACTTTCTTCAAATCAGTACCCTTCTTGCTTAATATATCACTGGCAATCTAAAAGCAAATATATATATATATATATATAAAAATATATTTAAGTAAAATGGAGATGAACTGCATGAGTAAGTTATCATAAAATCTGACTGAAATTGATGTTTCAGAAACTTTTCTTGATCCTTTATTTACTACCTGTGAAATGCCTTAACTTAAGAATGTCAAATTATAGACAAAGACTCAAAGTTCCATAGGTCCCAGTCCAACAGAAAATGGAGCGGCTATAAAACTCCTAAATTCCAGTATTTAGAATAAAGCCTATAATATTTAGAATCCCTTGTACAGATGAAGTTACATATCTTTTAGGTTATTCACTGTTCGATATAGAATCTGTTGTGCACATATATCCAACTTAACTGTTACCTGTAATTTTCCTTCCATTATGTAAATATATTGTCCAAAGTTAAATAAGTGTTTCATTACATGATCAGACTGTATTATTTAATGGTGCAATGTGTCATTTGTTCCTGGCTTATAACTGAAATGAATTTCGGTGAAATTGAAGATAGTTTACCAAAAGTAATTTTACAAATGCAGTGATTCTTCATTGTGTTTATTGGCAGTGACTTTTCAAGTAACGGAGAGTAGTTTAATATGTTTCATTGCAGATGTTCTAAAAATCTGTAGAAATTGTCTGAAACCAGTTTGCAAAGTTGGCATTTTGGAGGGCAGTGCGCCTGGGGAAATTTGAAAGTGATGGTGCTTGAAAAGGTTTGGATGTTGTAAATGGAATTCCCTTGGTTCCATTTCAGTGTGAATCCAAAGTGGTTTATATACTAAATCACGATGGTTTCCATGGAGATAATCAAAACCAGAAACAAGAACAGTGGCCATTGTGGAAAAAAAAAAAAAGCCGTGGATGGCTTTTTCCAGGGAATGTGTTAACAACTTGAAATTCAGCTAAAAACAGGAACTCCAGAGTGTTTATGGATACTCAGACACTATGTCTAAATGCAAAAATTCCCCTTGCATAGTGTGGTGACTGCACTGCATAACAGTGAGTCACTTTACAAGGGGACTTTAACTGCATCCCAAACAGGTTAACTGGGATTCAGTCCACATCCCTTACTCATCTAACTGGCATCTAGAAAAATGAGTCCTCCTCAAATAAGTGCCTGTGTAAGCAATGGGCAGAATTAGATACCTTTAGTGCCTCCCAAGTGAAATCTTGTTTGTCGAATAAGTGTGCTTAAATGTAGATATTTAGACATGCTTTTCACATCTAAATTAGCCAAACTTGACCCCACCTGTAGGCTTAGAAAAGTCAAACACTAACGAAGCTGAAGACCTCTCCATTAGCTTTGAGACACAATGTGTAAACAAGCAAAAGTCCAAACAAAGCAACAGTATTCATGGTTCAGACTTCAGACAAGGCAGAATCAGGAATGTTGTGGTTAGCATTCATCTTTTACTCATTTCATTCACACCTCCTTTTTGGAAATCTCCTCTAGAAAACAGATTCCTTCAGTATGAGGGACATCTATGCAGCACTGAGAGCACTTTGCTAGGATACATTACGTAAACACCATTAGTACACATTCTTTGCACACTTTGGTCATTTAGAGACAACTGCACTTCTGAAATAGGGCAGAAGACTAAA
This sequence comes from Aquila spilogaster, assembly GCA_024606505.1. Classification (NCBI taxonomy): domain Eukaryota; kingdom Metazoa; phylum Chordata; class Aves; order Accipitriformes; family Accipitridae; genus Aquila; species Aquila spilogaster. The sequence continues at coordinate 11,727,076 of JANHGO010000063.1, read as the reverse complement.
ATCACAGAAGGTAAACAAACGGAAGAAGAGATCTAATAGAGATGAGTTTTAGGGGTTTTCTGTATTCCAGACAGTCAAAACCATAATGCTCCCCACACTTCCTGCATGGTCGGTGAGTATTACATCAAACAAAAAGGAGAACAGGTCTTGCACAGGTGTAGTGCAAACTGTTATGCTTTCCAGTGGCAGTTATTTAAAGAATGCTGGAAGCATGATAATTAATTACCATTAGGTGATCTGTCATTACCCTAGAGCATTTTGCAAGTGAATTGCAACTGAGAAAAATAGCTTCCTGAACCCTTACAGCTGCATAAAAAGGCTCTTACTAAAGTGTCATTAACAAAGTATATACCTTCTAGCTTGCTGCATCAAAGATATCACATATATTTTAATCTCAATTATATTGTCTTTGCAGGAAGTGAAAGTAACAGAGAGCAATCTGCACAATTCAACTCTACTGAAGCCCCTAGCAAAGGACTTGCCTCCAGTGAGAGCCAGCCAGTGGGAGACAAGGAGGCTTACAGCAGATAGAAAGTGCTGTTGGATGGATTTGCCACATAATCATATACCCATGCAACTGTGTTGCACCAGATAAAACAACTGCTTCCTTTAGCTAACTTTCTGAACAACTAAAGTAGACCGTTCAAGAAAACTTTTGAATATGGCACAAAATAAGGCCAACATCTATTATTCAGAAGAAACTGTAATTTGAAAAATAAAGTATCAATAAAAACTGCAAAAATGAAACAAAAGTACTTGGACTTATTTCTTGCAACCCTAATGCCTAAGCATTATAGTACCTCCAGCCAAAAATGCATACGATTTAAAACTGAGAAATCCCTCACTCATAAAAAACTGTTTGGGTCGTATAACATAAAGGAGACAATGCAAAACATCATTAAAGCTTAGAACATCCTGCCCTTGGAACATTTATCTTTTGCAAGGAGATGTGCGACACAGAAAGTTTTGGAAGCATATGGTAAAGTGCATTGTAGGTTAGCTCTAAAAGGTTCTGCAGGTAGTTTGGATTAGGTAGTTAATCTACTGCTGGGATCATTTGGCAACAGATAATTGGCTGTATATCACACACTTGTTCTTGATAATTGCAAAGAAGTGAAATCAAGACTGCCCTGAACCTAGTACCAAAGTTCCCATAAATTTCAGTAGGACCCATATTTCTTTTGCAGTGTTGAAAAGATTTAATGAAACAACCTGTAAGGCTTTGTTTGCTGCTTGGGACTTCTGCCAGTGCATGAACAGTTACTGCTGTCTGTCATGTCACCAGGTTTCCAAGGATTATACCGAGCTAGAAGGAAAACTGTATAGCTTATACTTACATCCTGTTTGATAGACAATAAAAACAACAGAATCAAGAAGCTTGTTAACTTGTTAAAAATGAAAAAGATAGAGAAATTAAACTATGTTTTCTGTTACCTTCCTATATGGCAGGTAACTGGTAATAAAATAAATTAGAAAAAAAAGAAAAAAGATTTTAAAAAGCCCAGATCTTAATCGTATAGCTCAACAGAGAATGCTTTCTTTGCAGTAACTACAGAGGCAGTAGTTGTGATTCCATGGCCAAGGCAGGGTCCACTCTTTCCTCTTTTGAGACTGGTCTTGAAAATCAATCCCTGACAGATTCTATTTAAAACTTATTGTACTCTGCCAAAACCTCTTATAGTAATAACAGGTATGATTTTGCATGTGTTCCCATATGCAGTCATGCTCATTCCTCCAGCCCTGGGAAGACCCATGGCTGAGTTACAGCTTTTCATATTCATTTAATAGTAACGTAGGTTAAAGAACTGTGGATCTCTCCAGCACTATTAACTAATTAGCACAAGTCAGCACACTGTTCCCCCTTAGCTTAACCCTAACAGTCATGTGAGTATTTACTGATATATATTAGTTTTCAGTAGATCTATAAAATTTCTTCCTCATCCACTGAAAAGATGCATTCCAGCACATCTGAAAATATTTTAGGTCATTTTTTGCTTTCTGCAATAGTCCTCCTTTCATTCCAGATGTTGAGGCATCTTCTCGCATCTAATATTTGTTCTTGCCCTGTACTGTCCTTCAAGAGTAAGACTATTCAGAACAGCAGCCAAATCCCTGTGAAACAGAGATACTAAATGGGCTGTTGTTTGTGGAGAATGGGCTTACTATTGCTGTATGCCTGGCTGCTTTGTTACATTAAGTCAGATAATCTCCTTGGGGAAGAATGGGCTACAGGCTAAGTTTTGATGAATCAACCCGATCTGCCATAACTCCTGTTGAAGGGACATTAAAAGGCTATTGTATAAACATTGGAGTACTAAATATAACATAATACTGCAATAATTTAAATTCCAGTAAATTGTAACTATATATATGTGTGTGTACATATATGTGAATATTTACAAATATAAATTAAGAAGGTTTTTTTCCCTTTTGTGTATATAAATGTTGGTCATGTAATTCCAAACAAGACAGTTTCCAAACAAGTAATCGATCTTGACTGGCTTCTAAACCATCCAATTCTAAGACAGAAAACAATTAAACAACAAAAAAAAGACGAATAAAATAAACAACCTCCAAAAATTCAATAACTCCAACAGGAAATGCTCAACTGAACACTGGGGTTCCTTTCATAATACTGTGATGTCACTGTCTTCTGCACCACAGTATCTTAAAGCATCATACATACAAAACTGAGTACCACTGGAAACTATTTTACTCAGCAGCCTCATTAGTATCTGCTGCCGAGGAGCTGGTATACTGAGGACATATTTAAAAGGCTTCAGTATTGACTCATGTTTGTGCAAAACAAATATACACCCTTTCCATACTATTCTGTTTCATCTTGAGCATAACTGTGCCTCTGGAATTGGAGAAAAGCTTTTAATTTTGAGCTAGCAGCTCAACAGTTTGCCTTTATAGCCTCCTAATTGCGGTCTTACCCATCTGGTAGGCTTGGTAGGTAGGTATGCGCGACCATTTTTAGATCATACCTCCTAAGGTATTCAGCTTGATTGTCAGTTTAATAAAAAAACTTTTGTAAGTACAGATTTTTTCTAAGGCATCTTTATTTCATTAGTGGCTGACTGCTCCAAGCCCTCCCTGACACGCTGAATGCAGCTCTTCGGTCCATTCTGTCTCTCTCCCAGTTTCCTAGATGCACTAACATTCCTTTCTATGGTCCACTATTTGTTTCCTCCTTTTAAAAGCTCTATTATTTTCCGGTACTCTGCAACCTCTCATTCCTTTATGCCAGTCCCGTACATTCTCCGTACCTCTTTTAACTGCCCTCTGCCACAGGATGTTTTGACGCACAAAATTGCAGTATTATGATCCCATATGTTAATCTAATTCCATATTTCACCCATCTTCTATACCGGGTCCTTAAACTCAAACATCTTTGAAATCTGAAGTGACTTTTGCAGCAGTACAAGTTATTCAGTCTTCCGTTGTAAATCTGGTCACTTTCCTGCCTTTATTAGCGTTTCTCATGGGGAACCACACGAATGGAAACAGCCCAGTCAAATCCATTAGGAAGATTTACTAACTATAAGGATGGGCTGACTGACAGAGAGGTCAGGAGACTTTAGTCTTAATGATACTGAGAGGCCAAGTCTGCTCCCACATATAATTCTTTGTAAGAAAAATACATTCTCAGACTATTTAGGTCATTGTGCTTAAAGCTGAAGTGCCAAAGTCCTCAGTGATCTGGTAGTGGAACAATGCACGGAAGCACACTGCCTAGAGGCATGCTTTACTCCTGCTGGAAATAGCTTTTATTTATTAAAAGTGAAACTTCCTTGTGGACACACGCAGACAAACCATGCTGATGCCAGTTAAGTCATCTAGGCTCAACTTTTTTCAAAGCCACCAGAACCACTCAGTGCGTGGAGCTGAGTTACACTGCATTTTAAGGCTTGGCCATATAACCTACCGCATTTTGTGTGATTTTTTTACAAAAGATATCAGGCACCAGGAAAAAAAAAGTATTGGAAATATTTTACCATTTAGAGTTGGAAAGAAAAAAGTGAACTAAATGGCAATTCTGGAACATCGTTTTCATCGGATTTGACACATAGAGCTGGGACATCATGGTTGCTTTCCTGATATTGCGGGCACACATATCATATAATTTGCTTGGCTAAATGTAACAGTTCAGTCTTTCACCACAACAGCATCACAGCCAATGCTGTGTATTATATGAAAGGCTCTTTTCTCTAACTTGCTTCAGTTAAACCAATAGTTTATACAGTAGTAATTACAGATTTACGGACCATTGCTCCTCCCCATATGAAGCTAAAAAAATAAACATGATCACAAAACCAAAGATCTTCCTCCACATGGTTCTCATTTGGTCTTTGAAACATAGATACCTGCCTAGCAGGGATTTCATGTTTCAGGTGGTGAGAGAATCTGTTTAATAGAAAGTGTGAAAGTCAGTGCTTTCAGTATTTTCTATTTCCATGATGTTAATCTGGGCCAAAGCTGAGAGGCCACAAGTTCCATCCTCTGCAGAAGCCATTCCTCCCATGTGGCCTTTGATCAGAATGATGTGAGCTCCCTCTTGCAGTTTTCCAGCTGCCCAAAGAACACTTTGATTCCAACAGCAACTAAAGCTCATCAAACTTCATGTGAGAGCTGATGTGTCATCAGTGAGAATTAAGACAGTTTTGTATCAGAATTCCTGCCCAATTTACTCAGGCTTTAGGAGGCTGGCTGTATTGATGTTGTGGAAAGCGCCATGTTTCACAGCACAGACTCTGAGTCATTACAAAAGCTGTTATATTGTTGTTTTAAGAGAACTATTTTTCCTTCCAGTTATTATTCCTCATGTGTTGTGCTATCAGGCTACTAAAGACAATGTCCCAGTATCTTATCTCTGCTGCTTCCTTTATGATCACTCTATAGAGAAGCCCTTGAGAAGAAGTCAGTGAAGCTGATGGTGCCTTTTAGGCCACTGTATTAGCCTGGACTGGATATTTTTTAATGTTACAGCTTTGTTTTCCAAGCTGACTAAGGAATGCTGTAAGTCAGATCCCACTAACCTGCAGGGAATTTGAATGCCCGGTTCACATTATGGCTTTGGAAACCCCGCCCTACATCTGTGCAATGGTCAGTGCTTACTTAGGAGTCTTGGCCCTTCCATAATAAGCGGATGTCCACGTCAAAAAGCACCACTGCATTTGGAAGCTGTTAGATTTCCTGCTGGTTTGCACAGGGGGAATTTAGCCTTTTCTTTAGCTTCTCTGATGAATACTGAGCAAGGCAGACCTAAAGAAGTTTGCCTATTATTTTTGTTTAATGTGACTAGCTAACCTGTTTTCACAATAGTTAATACATATATATGTTCTCATATACAGAAGTAATGCAAATCTACATAATTTTTTTTTTGCAACCACAGTATAAAAGAAGTCAGTGGATTTGCATCCAGTTTACAACAGCATTTCATATGTGTTGCTGAAGGCAATGATCCCGTCTACACATCAGGCAGTTAAAAGAAATGAGAGCCTAAGCTGAAGCGCAAAATGACTTTCTGTTGCTTCTCAGTTCATATCCCATAGATTGACACATCACGTACATAAATTAGCATTGCCTTTTCACAGCAAAGCAAAAGGCCCTAGGCTGAAAGGTTAAAAATCAAATCTGGTCAAAAATTCATACAGTAATAAATAAATAAATAAAAGATAAAAACTAGTTCTGAAAACATCTAAAAGACTGCTGTCATCTGGAAGGAACTGGGACAGAATGAGTTCAAAATTCAGAAGGAAAAAAAAAACACAAAATAATAATAAAAAAGAAGAAAAAATACCAAAGCTGGGAAGGCCATGGTTTTGAGTTCATCTGTATAATAATATTTAAGTACTTTTGTTTTAAAATCAAATATTTCCATTTCAAAATCAGTCAAATTAAATAATTCAGTAAGTCATTAATGATGAAAAATAGATCATTCCATTTTAAAATCAAATACTTTCAAACTTTAACATTCAAACGCTTCATTTTTAAAAAACAGATGAATTTTCAAAGAAAAAATCTATTGTTTAAGAGCTTCTGCCTGCATACCCCAGGAATACAATCTCTAGGTAAGGCAGTCTCATAAGACATGTAGAGCAAATACAGGTTTGAATTAATGGCTGCCCGCTGGAGTGACAAGTGGCTGGATGGATGCTGACTATGTTACTCCTCAACTACCAAAGCTAGCATGGTTCAAGCAGGACAGACTGATGCCTCTAGCATCTAGCATGCCTCTAGCAGGCTTTTAGCTTGCATCTAGCCTAGAACTTTACTATCCTGGCTACAGTGACAAGCTTTACCTAGGGCAAACACTGAGCTTGAGAAACCTAAAATGAAGCAGAAATTCCAATCGGATATTTTTGGTTCAAAAGACTCTAAGTCATAGCAGGGGTAAGGTGTACAATAGTTACACAAACCAGATACTATTCTGTAGTGTGCAAACCAGCCAGGCATGGTGACCAACAGCTCCTTGTTAGAAGCTGTGGAGAGTTTCTAGCAATTAAAACAATAGGGAAGAATGAGCCTGATGTCTCTTTCCAGAAAGGAACTCTGTGAAGGACGTCACTTCTCAAAATGCATTGAAGGGAGACATGTACCATCTCCCTTTTTCACTGAATCATAGAATCATTAAGTTTGGAAAAGAGCACTAAGATCATCTAGTCCAACCATCAACCATCAACCCATCAGCACCAGCCCACGAAACCATGTCCTTAAGTACCACATTTCTTGGATGCTGACTCCACCACTTCCCTGGGCAGCCTGTTCCATTACCACTCTTTCTGAGAAGAAACATTTCCTAATATCCAACCTGAACTTCCCCTGGCACAACTTAAAGCCATTACCTCTTGTCCTATTTTGGTTCAAAATCATAAAATTAACCAGCTGCCTAACTCAGAGTGAAATAAATAAGAGCTGCACATTACTGCAGTCACTGTCATGTCCTTAATTCTTGTAGGGAAATATTTCATAGAGAAGTAGTTTGTTAAGTGCTCACTTACAGGCACCAAATAAGACCTCCAAGGTTTCTCAGAGTTGTGGATGACTGCTCAGTTTCCTTGACTCTAATGCTGTTTCTCCACAGTTTTCATTGCAGCCTCCTGGTCCGTGGTAACTTGTGCTGTGAGATCTTGGGAGATGAATTCTCTCCTGTGGAGCCCTTTAAAGGATCAGCCTGACAGATTGTTTCCAACACAGTCAAACATACAGACACGAGCCTGACTGCTTTCAAAGACAGCAGAGGGCTGACAAGCAGAGAGAGAGACTTGGCATATATTTGCCTCACATCAATTGCATGTCACCTTGCATTCCCTCCATGCCTGGTAATAAATGCCTGAACAAGAGCTGAAGCTCTTAAACTTGGCAATGATCTTTCTATCAAAAGCTGTGGGTCTATCTCACAGCCGAAGAATGAAATGCCGGCAGAGCCAGAGTATGTACACTGCACTGATTTATACCAGTTGCACTCAGAGCAGTGACTGTGTTTATAAGGGAAAAAATTATTACTTTGCCAAGATGCCATAAACTCCCTTCCTCATGTAGAAGCAGTTGCTCTTAGCAGTCCTTTCACACACACACAAAAAAGAAATAAAAAGAAATTCTAAACAAGAACAGTCCTCCACCCTGGAATCCAGTTCCAGATTTACACCCTTTTTTCAGGTTAAGGAATATTTTAGCATGCTAAACGTAGACCTCTTGGTCTATGCTTACCTCTCAGGAAGGCTGTTATGTCACAGATCACAGTTCAATGAAGCCTCACAGAACATTAGAAAACTGATTTTTGAGGGTGATTCCTACATATCAAGTGCTTGAAATCTGCTCAGAAAAAATTAACTTGCCAGTTTAATTCATACCATTTTATTCTGGGTGAAATTTGCCTTCTCTCTTGCTAATCTTATTGCTCTATTGTGCATGCAGTTCTCCATGGCTGAATGGGATGGATCTGGTCAAGGATCATATTCCCCTTTGTGATAGCCTAATGGCAAACCAAGGCTGCTGCCATCTGCCCATACTACCTGCTAGGTTTCAAGGGCCTTCTCGACTGATGGTCTTAACTTTGAATTCAGTTAACATTACCTGGTCTTTTAGCATGCTGTACCAACCAGAGGTTGTGCAGTAGGATGCTCAAGAGCAGCTACTGCCCAACAGCAAACCTTAGAATCACAGAATCATTAAGGTTGGAAAAGATCACTAAGATCATCTAGCCTAACCATCAACCCATCACCGCCATGCCCACTAAACCATGTCCCTCAAGTGACACATTTACCCCTTTTTTGAATACCCCCAGGGATGGTGACTCCACCACCTCCCTGGGCAGCCTGTTCCAATGCCTCACCACTCCTTCTGAGAAGAAATTTTTCCTAATACCCAACCTGACCCTCCTCTGGCATAACTTGAGGCCATTCCCTCTTGTCCTATTGCTTTTACCTGGGAGAATAGGCCAACCTCACCACCTCCTTTCAGGGACTTGTAGAGAATGATAACATCTCCCCTGAGCCTCCTCCACACTGAACAAACCCAGTTCCCTCAGCTGCTCCCCATAAGACTTGTGCTCTAGACTCTTCACCAGCTTTGTTGCCCATCTTTGGGTGCATTAATTTTTGAGGGAAGGTGACTGCTCTTTATTTCCAGAACTTATGTCCTTGTGGGACATTTCTCTACTTTTCACAAATAAACAAAAATTAAACTTTTCATGCAGTTTATAACATGGCACATTTACTTCTTTTTCCCGCTTGCATTTCACAGCTGGACAAACAAAACCAAGTCCTGGCATAACTAGCCCAAGTTATGGAAGATGAGAACCTCTTCCATCTTTCTAGGGACTCCTGAGTTTCAGCTTGCCAGCAGTGTCATGCTTATATCTCTGCAGGGCACCAGTTTAAATGCATGACTGGCTAAGATAGCTGCAAGTCATCATGAGTGTCTGCCTGGGTTTCTTCCATTAGTTGCTTGCCCATTTTTTCTGCTCCCACCATCTAAAGATGGCTGGAGGAGCAGAGCGGAGTGGAAAGCCCATCAGATTTTAATGTATAGCGACACAAGAAATTACTATAAAACAAAGATAAATTAGAGGAGGCCCCACTCTCACCATATTCTTGGTGCTGCCTTGAGTCAGGTCCATGTTAGAAAAGATTTTCCAGCTCACGTGAACTGGCTATCCCAGTTGGTTCATCTAGATCTTTCTACACAGATCAGCTTGTGCTAGTGAAGAAGCACTGTTATTGCTCATGAGACTCCAGAAAAGGCTCTTTTCATCTATAACAGCAGTGCTTTTGCCAGTACCTAAATGTTTCAACAAATTCACATTCCCCAACTGATAGTGGTTTAGTCACAGCCCCTGAGTCAACAGGAAATGCTCTCCTGGAAGAGTCCTGCTTTGTGTCTCCTTGGCCTGCTGAGGCTTAAGATTTCCAACACACAGTTTCTCTCCTGCCCTCACTTCCTCCTGTCCTCTGCAGCTGCTCTTTTCTTTAACCCCTAATTACTCATTTCACTCTGTCTTATTTCTTCTCACTATCCATATTCACATCATGCAGTTCTCCTACTTAATTCCTATCTTCAATCTGAGCTTACAGAGCAAAGCCAACAGCTGGAAGGCACTGCAAAGTCCCAGAAAGGAACCTCTCTTCTCTCTAGATGACTAGGACTTCGAAAGGAATCCTGATCATTTTGACTCATGTGGGGATGCTGTCTTCAACTGCATCCAATCCTAACAGAAATATTTTACCCTCTACGTTTTGTAACTGTACTGTTGCTTGTCACTTTGCTTGTCATTTTGCATGGAGCTGTGTCAGGGGAGGGGCAGCTGGGGGTTAGGAAAAGATTCTTAACCAGAGGGCGGTGGGCATGGAAGGGTCCCCAGGGCAGTGGGCACAGCCCCAAGCTGCCAGAGTGCAAGAAGCATCTGGACAATGCTCTCAGACACACGGTCTGACTTCTGGGTGGTTCTCTGTGGAGCCAGGAGTTGAACTCGACGATCCTTGAGGGTCCCTTCCAACTCAGGATATTCTGATTCTGTACTTCTGTGACCACTTTTAGATGCACAGCTAACAGCACTGTTTTGCAGGCTCTCTTGTGCCTCATCATCTGTGTATCTTTCACAATTTGAAGACATCAGATTTACTCACCTAGCTGTTTTGCCCCAGTGGCTGCAGTCTTCACTAGTTACAATTTCTTTAGCTGTAATCTGAACCTATGCAGTTAGCGACATGATAGAGATGTCATTTATTTATTACAGCATCGGGGAAATCTCTGCAGACTGATGGCAGATAGAATGAGCATAGAAATAACTTGCAGACACTGAGAGCTTAGTTTAAAATCCCTAAACACAAATATGGACTATGTAGCCTACCCAGTTTTCACCACCATCTTGCAGGGTCTTCTTGTGACTAATTTTATTAACCACAGTGCTCTCTGCAGAAAAAGCATTAAGTGACATAATAATATCTACGGGGTCCTGAATAAAGCTTGTGACAAACGAGGCTGTTGGTAGTCTCAGAAAAGTGTGTATCATCTCAATTATTAACAGCCAAAACCTTCAGGAGAGCTTAAAACTTTCCAGATTGTCATCCAGTAGCGGGTGAGTCAGCCAGAGCAGACCTGAAACTTTCTTTCATTTTTCTTCACTATTTAAGAAACATTTAAAGATGAGAAAAGCTCTCATTCAGGGCTCTTTGGGGATTAAAGGTTACCTCTGCTGAAGAAAAATAAAGTGCTGATAGAACCAACTGCTGCGTGAAAAGCAGAGACAGGAAAAAAAAAAAAGAGGAAGGATATGGCAATGTACTTCTTGCATTAATCCTTGGCTGTTTGAGGACAATTTGTTGTGCATGCTCTAGACACGCCTGCACCATTAATGCTGAGGCAGAAGTTTTCAGTCTGCAAAGTTTTACTTTGAAATAAAAGAATGTTTTCTCTAATTACTTCCAAACAACAGCAAACAATAATAGAAAATGCAAGTTCTAAACTTTTCCTTAATTGAACGCTTTTTCAAGCTGCTCATGGGTCTTCATTTTTCATCCCGCAGAAAATCAGAGATAATCTGGTGCCAGGATTCACTACACTACTACTCCAAATATCTGGAGGACTTCAGTCCTTTCTAATCCTCATATACAGAGTGTTTCAGAGTGTTTTAGTCTCACAAAAATATTTCTGTTCCCTCTTCCTGCGTTCCCTTACATTGTTTATAGTCTCTCAAGACAGATCATTCTGAAAGCGAGGATGATGTGAAGTATGGTGATAATCCAAGGCCAAAAACATAGAAACAATTGTCTGTTTAGCCACAAACAACCCTCAAAACAGGCTGATGTTCTACAATGGTTTATCATAATAGATGTATAACAAATAAATGTGTGCGGTAATGAGTGTGTACATTCACTGGTGCTGTAGGCATGGTTTGGACACATTCTTCTTGGTTTATGTCAGCATGAGTTAAAACCTAATGATAGACCTAACGCTAGATCATTGTCATAGAATGGCCCATGGCCATACTTCAAAACCTGTTCGCTTTCCAAAGAAGGAGTTCCACATAACAGACCTGCTGGAAACTGTTCCTGACCTGCACTAATTGCTGGGAATAGTTTGGGATAATTCTAGTCATCTTGGAACAGAAACATGCTCAATATTTTTAATTTAATATTACAGACAGCCAAGGTAAATTACCCTGGGTTGTTCCCTATCTTGTTAAATGTATTGGTACCATTGTAACATGTAAGCTGCAACTAGAGAAACATCTCCTACAAAGACAAGATGAAGGAGATAAGCTTGTTCACCCTGGAGAAGAGAAGGTTCCAGGAGACCTCACTGTGGCTTTCCAGTGCTTAATGGGGAGCTTATAAATAAGGAGGAAGACTGACTTTTTACACAATATGATCATGATAGGACAAAGGAGAAAGATTTTAAACCAAAAGATGAGAAATTTAGACTAGATATTGGGAAAATTTTTCACTGAGAGGGTGTCAAGGTACTGGTACAGGCTGCCCAGAGTAGCTGTGGATGCCCTATCCCTGGAAGTGTTCAAGTCCAGGCTGGATGGGACTCTGGGCAGCCTGATCTGGTGCCTGATTTAGTGGTTGGCAACCCTGCCCACAGCAGGGGAGTTTGAACAAGATGATCTTTGAGGCCCTTTCCAACCCAAGCCATTCTGTGATTCTGTGATTCCATGATTCTATGAAACACATGGCAAAGGCTGTGCAACAGAAAGGTAGGAAGGTAGAAGGTTTGGTACTGCGGTAGAGTAAGGAGAGACAAGGGGAGATCTAGAAAAACACAACTCTGTACTATAACTGGTCCAACAAGATCTGCTCCCATTCCCCTAAGAAACACCCAGGGGAGGATGATGTGTGAACAGGAGAAAGCTTTTCCTCCACTTGCAGCTCCTAATTTCTATGAAGTCTAACAGTGCTGTGACATTTAGGAGCTTGACACTTTTCTCAAACAGTGCAAGAAAACAACAGGCTGTATCTACCTCAGGATTTTTGTTATTTTTAATATGGACAGAAAAAACATTATTTTTTCTTTGAGCAATGTTCACTCCGCCTGACTATGAGATGGAAGAGAAGAGACACCAAAGAAAGGGTGGCTGAAAGCTGTATTTGCAAACTGATCTTTCTCTTGAAGGTCAGTTTTCATTTCACTATCAACTTTAAATTTTGGGTCAGATTTTTCTTCAAAATCCTCTTTCTCAGCATTCCTGATTCATTTGACTACTCTACAACTCGTTACCATCACTCAGTTGTGTATCTGTGAAATGTCAAGGATGTTTTGTTTTGTTTAGTGAAACATCGGTTTCTGACCAGTTCCCTCTGTAGTCCCTTTGGCAGGGACCCAGATCCGGTTTGCACCTACATTGCACAGTAGTCCATCTCACCCTTTGAGCAGCCCTCTGACCTCAGAGCCTTAAGATGTTCCTTGCTATAAGCATCCCTAATACTCTCTCCTTCTCCTCTAATGTGCACACACCAGCATTCCTGGCTTGAAGCATTTGGCTCAATCACAGCTGCTAAGCTTTCTTGGAAATTCAACCACAGTTTCATAATTCCAAGGCATGTGATCAGTTTTTCTTTCACACTGAAATGAGAAAACATGAGTTTCTGGTCTGCTGTAATGGAAATTCTATCACTCCTGTAGTAGTATGTTCCTTTTGTTCCCTAACTCAGAAGATGCAAGTACTGGAGAATACCGTGCTTTCTGTGCTTCTCATTTGAGGAACACAGATTTATTCTGAATTATGTTCAGCGCTTGCACCAACGAAAAAATTTTCATTTTTACCCAAGTTCAGTTTGTATTTTTCTTCTTAAGTGTTATTCATTCCAGTATGACTAACATAACCTGGAAACCTGGAAGCTGAACGTCCCCTTTACTCCAGTTTTCACACTGCCAATTTCAGAAAAACCTTTTTCTAAAAAATGAGATCCTCTTCGGGACATTTTCCCTTGTCATCACGTTGCTAGTGTTGATCAGTCTACCCTGTTCCCTGTAGTAACACACGACAACAGTGAGCTCGCCCTGGTTGCAGTAGTTTTCAATATCTTGTGCCGGAGTGATTTAATATAGTGCATTGATAAATAGTACTCAGACTTTGTAGATGCTTTCAGTTTTGGAACTGAGTACTATTTACTCTTTCAAGTTTGCTGACAAACGATCAGACCCTTACTGAAAGCCGAAGACTTTTAGGGCAGTCTCTCATTTCAGCTCCTTTATAAAAATCCTTCTATTTCCCAAGATCCTCATGAACAATTCTGGAGATGATTTCCCCGTTGCACTGTTAGTTTTTCTTTTTAGTGGTTTTGGTTTTGTCTGTTGTTTTGTTTTATTTTCCCCATCTGAGGATAGTTTTCTAATTGTCCCCATTTCATTAGTTTACATGTCTTATTACCTTAAAGTGGTACTGTTGATTTCTGAAAGTGTTGTCTGAGTTTCAGTCATAGTGAGAAATCACTCTGAGAGACAACAGTAATTTACCTTGCTAGATTCAGGCATCATGGTTTGATATCTGACACAGGTCAGCCTTAGCTCCTGGATTTTTAAGCCATAGAAACGGAGATGTTTCATAAAAATCTCTGTTTTCTGTATGACCGCTAAAGCTCTGAAGGTCTTCAGTTTACTTGTTCTCCTAACCTAGTCTCACCTCACAAAAGGTCCATGAAGTTTAAATTACCTGGGGTAATCTTCCAAGCAGGCAGAGACATATAGCACTTTAGGTTGTTAGGCTTTACAAGCAAAAGTAAAAACAAAAATCATCCGGGACAGCATATGACATAACCTCAAGGAGCACAGCTCCTTTTGAAGAGATGAATCAACGGAAAATGGATGACTAGTGGTGACCAGCCCTTAACTTGTACTGCATTAATACACTGGTAAATCAAAACATGCACAAAAAATGCTCTGCTGTTTGGAGAATAAATGAAATAAAAGGAAAATGCAACTGTAGTAGCAAAATCAAGTCAAAAGAAGAACTGACCACAGTGCCTTAAGGGCTGAGGTATAATGTCAATTGAAATTTGGAAGCTCAGAAAAACCAATCTGATGTTAGCTACCATTGTGGGGTGGCAAAATTGCTTTGACTCTGTTTAGCACACCATAGCAGTGTACTCTTGATGAGCTGCATTTCATTTCAAGTGTTTAGATAGACATAAAAGTACATAGGCAGGCTAGTTGCCTTTAACACTATGGCAAGATAGAATTATCACAAATCATTTCAAACATTTCAACGCAGAGGCAGGACTGACGTGGCAAGAGGTGATGTAAATTATTAGTTCATTAGAGGAAGAATCGGAGGACCATTTAGCCCCCACTCAGTACTTTTACATATGTTACCCTATCTGTCCACTCATTTGTGGGAAACTTCACACATCACTGCTGACATAAATGACAATCACTTTTCATATGCATTGTCAGTCAAAAAATGTAAACTTTATTCATTCATCTATTCTCCCTAGTATATTATCTTTACATTCAGAAGTTTTAAGTAATGTATTTCCTATTTATCCTTCAAATATAGAATCTCAGTAAATGCTTCTGAATCTAAAACGTTGACTGAACTACCATTATAGAATGCCTGTTAACTGTCAAGGATCCCAGCAGGCACAGTGCACTTTGTTAATGCTGATACATCTCTAGGAAATCAAACTTTCAACATGTTTAAATAGCTTCTCTACAGAAGAAATTTCATTAGAGAATTGCACGTCAAGGCAATCTTTATTTACAAGTTATAAATGCAAAATATATACATAGTTTTGTCTACATATTCTGTGGGTAGTTCATGGGCAGTTTTGAATGGGTAGCTGAACTACTCTTATAGGGATTAAAAGACAGAGGGGAAGAGAATGAAGAGGATTCTGCAAAAAAACAAGACATAGCAAGAGAATGTATATATTCTCCATCTTGCAGGGAAAAGGAGATCTGGGGCCTAGGTCTTTTTTGGAGGATCTAATCTATGACTTGATGAGAAATATAAAACAGGTGTCTAGAAGAGACATCATTTGAACTTGGATTTGCTTCAATTTAGTATCTTCATTATAAAATACTATATTTCAGGCTGTGCCAGACAAATATGCTTTCACAAGTTCCATCTGCCACCTTACTGTGTATATCTAATGTTTGCATTAGAGATTTTGTTCATAATCTCTTTGTTCAACAAACATTTATTTTCCATCTCTTTCAATGTACACAAGGAAGAACTGCTTTTGTGATGATTCATGAGTGCTGGGACCCACCCAACTGGAGGTTGTTACTGAATGAGGGCCAAGGGCAGTCTTCAAGCAATGCTTGCAAACTTAGGTCAAAGTTCATGTTCATTTTGGAGGACTATAATTAGCACAGCAGATTTAGACAGGAAGCTGCTCCCTTTAGACACAATTTCAAGGCAATTAGGGTTGTACTCATTCACCATGGTGATTCTGTGCTAGACCCTGTCTGCCCCACAGTAATAACAAAGGAAGTACCCATTACTACGCATTGTTGTGGCTTGGCTTCTGTTACAAAAGAAAGCATATCTTCTAATTATACTTCAGCATAAGACCAGGGGGAACTTGTGGTAAAGATGAAGATGAAGGTGCTATGCAGATTTTTGCTACTTTTCTGTTTTCCAAAGATTTCTATATATATGTGTATTGCAAGTGAGAATTATTTGCATGGAGTAGAAAAGCAATGCACTAGCTTGGACACGTTTCCAGTCCATGTGTAATTCTCCAGTACTGCTCCATTTTGGCTTTTTTTAGATGACCATATATGTTACAGGAATTAATAACTGAAATATGTTAGCTCTACTATCAGATCGCAGAGGACTGTGGTATCTGAAGTTCAGGAACAGGACAAGCAATACAACAGCAGAATTTGTCCCAGCAGAAAGGAAGTGTATTGCTTGCAGCTACTTCAAGGTTAATTTTGAAGCACTGTTTCTTGTATGGCTTCTGCTCTGTCTTTTTGCAAAGGTTGGGAATTTCCCAGAGTACATTTATACTGAAGTACGATCCATGACCTCCGTGATTTTGTTGAAAGCACATAGGGTACAATTGAGGTCATCTAAAATAATTAGATTATAGATCTATTATGCACGTATTCCAAATAGTGACCTAGTCTCCCTCCTTAGTCAATCTCAGAAGGAAATGTTTCTCATACTGAGATAGATATTTAAAATAAATTGGCTAAATCCCCTCTCCCTATCTTTTTTTTCCACTGACTCTTGAACGTGGCTATCATTAGCTTTGCCCAGACATCTCAGCATTTTTATGGTCAAACTAATTAACTCTGTCTGTCCTGCTCTCTGTCTCATGACAGTATTTTGCAAAAGACATAAGATGAGATGAACTGGCAATTGTTAAGAATTAAAATGAAGGGAGCATGATTTCATTAAAAAACCCATGACTTGTTTTTCTTAAAACCTAAATCTTTTGCAAAGGTTTGCCTTTCTCTTTAAATAAAACTACATTTCTAACTCTTACGATTTGATTGAGGAGGTAAAATCTGCTTGTATAAAAAACATGGAAGACAAATCATAGGATCATGGAATCATAGAATTGCTCAGGTTGGAAAAGACCTTCAAGATCATCAAGTCCAACCGCAACCGAACCATACTACCTTAACTCTAACAACCCACCGCTACATCATGTCCCTGAGCACCACACCCAAATGGATTTTAAACAAATTAAGGGATGGTGGCTCAACCACCTCCCCGGGGAGCCTATTCCAGTGCTTAACAACCCTTTCTGTAAAGAAGTTTTTCCTTATATCCAACTCGAACCTCCCCTGGCGCAACTTGAGGCCATTTCCCCTTGTCCTGTCATCTGTCACCAGTGAGAAGAGACCAATCCCACCCTCACTGCAATCACCTTCCAGGTGTTTGAGGAAAGCAATAAGGTCTCCCCTCAGCCTCCTCTTCCCCAGACTAAAAAGCCCTGGTTCACAGAATCACAGAATCACAGAATCACAGAATTGTAGGGGTTGGAAGGGACCTCCAGAGATCATCTAGTCCAACCC